>JANCMC010033613.1:3043310-3274663 GCA_024363005.1 Charaxes varanes
AAACCGCGCCACACACAGTGATGAAATTGTAAAGGAGGTAGTTTATAGTTGGAGACATCCGCTTAGAAAGGATTTTTTGATTAAGAAGGTCTAAGGGCTCTCGCAATTTTACGCGAACAAAGTCGCGGGAATCAGCTAATTGTTTATTAGTTGTTGTTTATACTCAAAGAGCAGTTTACTTTTTTGATAAGATCGAATAAATTAAACGCTGCCGCGGACGCATTCTTGTGTGATAATGTCTTTAACTAGAGCTCGTATTACTTAGTAGTAGCGGTATCGTATATGTACGAAAAGATCTCGCTTCACTGACTTTATAGACGCGAGCTTTATTTACAAGGTTTCATGTACAACCAAATATCTATAGAAGAGTTCTGTAATTCAATCCCTAAAAACAGAACTCTTATAAGATCATATATATATTTGTTTGTGCGATTTTCTATTAAGAAATGAGTATTTCAATTCAGATTGACGTATATGTATATTTGTCAAAAAAGTCCATAGTTTTCGGAAGTAGTAAGCACTAAATTAACGCATTCAAAAGATACAACAACGGAAAATTATTTTCAACTAGCTGTGCCCGCGACTTTATCCGCGTAAAATTAGGTAAAAAAAATAAATAGATTCAATTTTAGCGTGATTTTAGCGCGTGCGTATACTGATAAGGAAAATAACCAAAAAAATATTTGGTCTTGCATATTACATAATATTTTGTTAGTCTCAAACTTATTAAAACATATAACTTGTTGGCGTACGATAATTAAATTCGTCAATAAATAAGCCTAATCGAGAATTCCACTACATACATGTAATACTAATAAAAATGGCCAAAAGCGTGTCAAGACTGATGCGCTATAAACGTATTTGTTAAATAACTTCAAAAGTTGTTGTTCGTTTTTCGTTCAGAATAATATTTCTAATGAGTTTTTAACATATTCTATCAAAATGAAAAATTCAAGTCTCCACGTCTAATAGTTTGGAAATGCTAAGGGAGAGACCACCTTATGGGCAAACAGACGGACGGTCGGACGGAAAGAGCGAAATTACAAGGGTTTCTTGTAGTACTACTGACCCTAAAAATGTTGATTTTGTTTTGAAACTATATTCTTACTTAAGCCAAATTAAACTTACGTTTAATTAAATTACATCGATATTATTGAAATTATCGCTAAATTTTAATTAGTTATTTAAAAATAAGCTGGCACATAACTTAATTTAATTCCACTTTAAGAACAGATAAAATGTATAATATTCCAAGATAGTCCGTGGCCATGGGGACTAATTAATTAATTTATTTCAGATATAAATTCCGTCGTCCCTACGTAAAATCTTATAGTAATAATATAATGCTGAAGAGTTTGTTTGCTTGAACGCGCTAATCTCAGGAACTAGTGGTGCGATTTGAAAAATTCTTTCAGTGATAGATAGCCCATTTATCCAGGAAGGCTCTAAGCTATATATCATCACGCTAGAATTTTTCACCTAATTTTACGCGGACGAAGCCGTGGGTAACAACTGGTCTAATATATAAAATTCTCATGTCACTGTGTTTGTTGCTAAATGCCTCCGAAACCGCTTGACCGATTTTTACGAAAACTTTTGTTTATATTTAGTATGTCAGTTTGGTGAACCACACGGAGGAACTTGTGGTTTGCATATAGTACATTTATAAATACTACTATCAAACAGTTCTTATATTGCTACCCTTTGTTGGTATGATATAAAATTTAGAACTTACCCATTCACTAATGCTTTTGTGGCCTCTTCAACAGCAAATGCAATTTCGGCTAAGGGCTTTATATCTGCAGATGTAGCAGACGCTCTTTGTGCCCTTGAAGCCGGAGAATTAGCCTCCAAAGGCTTTAGACCTTTCTCTAAAGATCTCCGCTTTTTAAGTTCCTCTTTGCCCTTTAAAACAGCTGTGGCAATGTCTTGCTTTGTTGGTGTAGACGCTACCCATGCTTTAGGAGCTGTCTCTGAAATAAAAAATAAAACCATCATTTTTTTTTATGTTACAAGGGGCAAACGACCTGGCGGTTGACATAAGTGACTACCGACGTCCATGGAGAGCTGCACCACCTGAAGGCTAGCAGAGGCGATTCCGGCCTTTAATAACGAGATTAGGCGACCGGAAATGAAGCCGGTTAAAAAGAAGCTACCGAATCGAATTAAAGCTCACATTATGCGTCGCGAAGAGTACTTTGTCCTTAGATGGTATCTAGGGTCTGATGATGGAGTTGGAAGGTCGTCATAGGAACTCAACATCACCACGCTCAGGATTCTACATTTGAATCATTCGCTACTCTCGTGAATCAATCTTAGATTCCCCCGCTTGCTCGTGACTCAAAATCAGCACTCGCAGCAAAAAACAATTTTGCTCACTAGTTGCACGAATAACTATTAATCCACTATTAATTATACGGTTGTCATAATTACGCTTTGACACCATTCCATAGAAATTGGTTATCACCAAACATAACCGTAAAGAAAGTGAGGATAACTGATTCCCACGACTTCATCCGCGTAAAATACAACTTGCCTTTAGAGTTCCTTACGTCGGCCATATCGAAAAATTCGTTCATAGCGGACGTCTGCTAACTATAAACTACGTCGTTGCCAAATTTCATCATTGTAGGTCCCGCGGTTTTCGAGATTTCGTTATAGGCGACCGTCCCTGTGACTTTGTCTGCGGAAAATTAGGTAAAAAATTTAGATTCAATTTTAGCGTGATGATATATAGCCTATAGCCTTCTTCGATAAATGGGCTATCTAACAATGAAAAAATTTTTCAAATCGGACCAGTAGTTCCTGAGATTAGCGCGTTCAAGTAAACAAACAAACTCTTCAGCTTTATATATTTACATATTATATGGATTTTTGAGTTTTAAAAGTTAGTTTTTAAGATACTAAACTCATTTATGTCAATTGAGACTAGAACAAGCTTGAATTTACGCTATAAATTACGAACGGATAAAAATTTATTTTTTGGTAACTAAAAGTCAATACTAGTAATATAATAAAAAATATTTTATATTTATAGCACATTTGTTTTAGTACAGTAACAATAATTGGGATATTTCATGTGAAATCACATAATCATCAGAAAATGTAAATTTCATGGACGAATAAAATTGTTGAATTGTTCTTCTTGATATTAATTTATCTACGGAAAGACAAAGGTCACAGACTACAGAGCATAATAGAATTATTTTCGCCCCAATCACTGTTTTACGTGTCTTCCGAAGCACGGAGGAGGTCGAATATCAAATATAAACCAGTGTTAGAATGGGTCACCCATCTATCACTCGGTTGCAGCAAGAGCTACTTAACGTAGCGATCGACTCAAATGCCGACCACTCATTAAGCCACGACCTCCACCATGACCAAGATGTCGATAATATATCAGTAAAAAGAATACAATATTACTCTTCCCAAACCGCAACATCCGGTCTCATTGAAACAATTACGTCCAAACTAATTGGCCGCACTCAGCAATTCAAATGTGCAGCTGCTGAGCGATTAATGTGGCGAGATATAAAATGATAGCGGCCATTTGTTACTTATATGCGATGCTTAAAATAATCTGCGTTTTAATGGTTATCGTGTGAAGAGACTCTAATTGTTAATCTGTTGATTGAATACTCAATCAATCAGCCAATAAAGTTATTATCTGAGAGACTTCATACAATAATTTTTGGACTATAGCTGTTTTTCAGTAACATTCTAGTTTAAGTTTGGTTTAGTTTTTAATTCATATTGGTTCAAATTTTATACAGTTTATTAATAAATATATTGTATAGTTTCTATAAATATTTTTTAAAGTGAATTTAAATTTGACTTAAGAAAGTTATGATTCCTTTTTGTTTAAATTAAGGTTGGCGTTGTGATGAAACAATATTTCGGTCATCTAAATTCCTCCATAAATCTCAGCTTATTGAGTTATAATAAAGTGAGGCGATGTAACGAGCAGGGACATTCTGTCACTGGCGGACCTTAATAAGCTCTCATTGAATTGTACGACGTCGGGAGCATTTTATAAACTTTCAGGGACATTTTAAAGTCTAAAGTTTTCAAAGAAATCTAATATTTCCTTAAAGAATATCTATTTATAAACAGGGATAGGAAAAAGGTCTTTAGAAAAGGTAAAAATCCAAAATCTTTTCTTCTTCCGTTTGTAAATAAATTTTTAAAAGACCTTTTAGTTGTTGAGCTCAAACGTTTTTATTTATTAATAATCTGTGTCCGCGACTTCATCTGCGTTAAATTACTTTTCAAAAAAAGGTTTAATTTTAGCGTATATAGCCTTTTATGAATGTAAATTTTTGAAAACCTGCTTTTATCAATTGGTTTTCAGGAATCCGCAGCTATTTTGCTGGTATTAAATTCCTATAATTTAAGCGTAAAACGCCATAAGTTGAATGTGTTGGAAACTCTATTCTAACCACATTAGAAATAGAAATCAGTGTTTAATTTAGTCACAGAAACTTTTTCTGCGAGTTTAGTAAACTTTATCTATTGCAAAAAAGTTATTTATTACAATATCTCATTTTTTCTAGCACATTTAACCGAATTTCCTTTTGAATCCATATTAATTTTTTTTTTGTATATACTGCCAAAGAGGTAAGGTGTATATTATTTAGTAGTAGAAAGTTTTTTTAAACTCTATAATTTTTCATGCACCCTTAAGATATTTAAAGACATCTCGTCATGTAATAAATGTTAAAATCTTTAAAAAAGGCTAAACTTCTATTACAACGTAAAGGAACGATGTCCAGTGATTGTTAGTGAAAGAAAGTGACCGGTGAAAAAATAAACTGTGTAAGAAATTAGTTTTGTACAGTAATTGAGTGGATCGTGTCGTGACTAAATTGTGTGTTTGGTGAATTGTTTAATAAAGAATCTAATAGTGATTTATAATCTCTGAACACCAATTTCTATCGCTAATATGTATATATTAGGGTAGTGGAAATACGAATAAGTTAAGAGGAAAAGTGAATTAATTTTGTGATTTGAAAAAAGTGAACAGTGTAAAAGGAAGGTTCGCTGCCTGCTGCGCCACCGGCCAGTTAAAAAGTAAGTGCCTAACGAGTTTCTTTCTGATTCTTTTCATGGAACGACTTTTCTGAGTCAGTAGTAGCTTTTAAAGTAACTGACGATTCAAAATAGATTGTTAAAGTTTATTTGATTAAGAAATATTTTAATTTGTATAAAGTATAGAGTTGTATACGTATATATTTATTTTTTAATCCTTTTTAATATCCATTGTGAAAACAAAAGTATAAGAACTTCTTTTTGTTCATATTTTTTTCTTATTTTGTTTTAAATCGACTATTTATAAATGTACACCAAATGTCTTATCAAAATTAGTGCAGCCGTCTAGGTCAAGGTCAGTAATTTATTTAGAACTTTCAAAGGGGAACAATTCTGTAGTACATAATTTTTACGAAATTTCAATCGTTTACGCAGCGCACGCAGCAGAAGCTCTGAAAAGGGAAAAAACCGTCGATTTTGAAACATTCGTCATAAGTGCTCCGCTCCTATTAGTCTTAGCGTGGTGGTATATAGCCTATAACATTCCTTAATAAATGGACTATTAAATGCTGAAAGAATTTTTCAAATCGGTCCAGTAGTTCCGGAGATTAGCGCGTTCAAACATACAAACTCTTCAGCTGTATATATTATACTATAGATATGAATGAATAAATATACATTGCGCAAATGAAATGTCAGTTAGAGTTATATTTTTTAATTAATTCTAGTTATTATTATATACCAATTTTACCGTAATTACAATTTTTACAACAGTATTTATATTGAGCGTCAACAAGAAGTATTCATTGCTTTGCATCCATATTGAAAACCACTTTATGAAATATACCGTATGCCTAAACATAAATTGACCAATTTCGTTTTAGGTCTAAAGCGAGTTACTGATACAAGCAGCTTTATTTCGACGTCCTCTATCAGCCAATCTAAGAATTATTTCGATATATCTATCCAACACTTAGATACAGCTATTTTTTTCTTTTTAACTATAATGAGTTTTTAATTAAAAACACAATCAAATGAGAAAATATAATTAAAATGACATTTAAATATCATTAATAGCTTCATTAAATTTGATTACGTAATTCCTTCTTGAATATGGATTTCGCGAATAGCCCCTGCAAGAGAGGGGGGGCAGTTTGTTTAACTAATACGGAAAATGCATCACAAGAAGCCCACTAAAGTGATGCTACGAATATTCGGTTAATAATCAATATCCGTTCGTATATTCGGTTTTCGGCCGAGTCCCAAATGTTCAACGTTACGAAAAAAAAGTTTGCTGTTTACAAAATCATGAAAGGACGTGAACGTGAACAAATTTTATTCAAATATGAAAGACCACAAAAAAATATATATTTAAATTTTACCAAAGTCTATTGAGAAGAATTCAGATACTTTTTCTTGCATTTATTGAAAGTAACGTAATGCACACACCTGAAAGCGCTAGCTTATATATTTACTAATAAACTTTTCAAAAAAGTATGAAATCTTTATATGTTTATGAAGATTTCTTTTAAATGGCTTAGCTGTCAAAAGGTTTAAACAAAGTGATAACTTAAAAAAAAACTTTGGATAATTTTTGTAAAACGATTTTGTGGTCAACCTATCGACTCTAAAGCATGCGAATTCAAACGAACCATACTAAGAGTACCATCAATATCTGAGGACATAGCACGAACTTTTATAAGCACGAACCAGTCGACGAGTGAACCTCACTTAGGTTCGTACTAGATCCACAACGGACCCTTCTTAGTGACAACGCAAGTTGCTTAAAAGCGTGAAACGTATAATAGCTAGTCAGTCGTCAGCAGTTGGTACGACAGAAGGCAGTCCGCCGGCGTCGCCCCGTGAGCCCGAACCAGAACCACCGCCTCCGCGATACTACAACACCACTGTCAACGTGAGTCACCTTGTTATCAAATTACAAAAATATATTTATTATCCAATCATACATTTATTCATTTTTCTAACTACCTTAGCATTAAATCTAATTTATTTATTTTTAATATTTGTCTGGCATATTGCACCTAAACACACACTACAGATACCTTTACAAACACATGCACTGACACACAAAACATTCCGAATTTTATTTGACTTTTGTATAATTTTGTTATTGATATGTTACGCATAGATCTTGCAAGGATGAGCGAGTCCTTATTAAAACATGCTCTTACGATATTTTTAAATATCTGAAGTATGTATTTAAAAAATAAATTAATTAGTCGTATCTTTATGACACTAACTTATAATTAAAGACCTTTGGTATTTACTTTATAAAATCATAAAAATTCCGAACAAAAAATAGTAATATTTACGTTAATTATCTCTAATTAACGTAAATATTATACACAATATTATTTTTATCTTAAACAGCTAAAAAGGAAAATTAAAAACAAAAATTTGTTTACCGTCCTAACTCGCGCTTACGATATTTATACCATCATTAGCTATATAAGACGCACGCTAATTAGTCATTACGGGGAGTCCGTGTATACTCAGGTAACCACCGGGTATATACGTGTGAGAGAAAATAATTTGTTAAGTGCGATTTTTAACTTCATACATGGGAAGGTGAAGTACTACTTGTATAATACAAAAAAAATCAGTTAAAATAGACTAAAAAAAATTAAATCTATACATATATCTATATTAATTTTTTCCTATCATTATAGATTTCTTCATTTCTGAATTAAAATTGGTTATCATGTTTAAAATTTAAAAAAAAAAATAGAAAATATTTGATTATTTTTTTTCTAATCATTCAGTTAATAATTATTTTCTTTACTCGGAATTGTAGTGTAATATGAATACAAATTAGTCCATTTTTTTTCATAGTGTCTATATATAAATAAATATATTTATAAAGGGACGTTGAAATTATATAGCCTATAGCCTTCCTCGATAAATGACCTATCTAACACTGAAAGAATTTTTCAAATCGCATCTGTACTTCCTAAGATTAGCGCGTTCAAACAAACAAACAAACTCGTCAGGTTTATATAGTAGTAAAGATAAAGCTGACATTTTCCTGTTGTTTGTTTTGTAATACACTTGGTTCTTAATCGAATATAAGTTTCTAATCGTACATTATACATTGCGTAACAGATTAATACGTTATATTTTAGCAAGGACAAAAAAAGAGATATATTGAAAATGGCTGGCGTGTTGGCGCAGTGGGCAGTGACCCTGCCTTCTACTCCGGGGGTCGTGGGTTCGATTTCCACCTCGAGTATGGGTGTATTTAAACTTTTATAACTCTCTAATAACATATCGCATGCTTAATCATAAAGTGACATAACTCAGAAAAGCGAATTTTCGGAAAATCACAAAAAACGGTTTATCAATTACGAGTTATTCCGCTTTTAGTTCGATAAAAACGGTATTAAAGTAAAAAAATATGTATTTTAATAATATTTAATGATGTGATTAATGATATTAATATGTTATTTTATTATTATTTTTTCTCCTTTTAAGTAAAAATCTATTTAGTTAAAAAGACAAAAATGGCTGTATCTCAGTGTTGCATGGAGATTCAAATACAAATTAACATTCAAAAAGTTTATTTATTTACATCCATAATTAAAATACAAATTCAGTTTAGTTTTATTGAGAACTTTTAAAGGGAAACCATTTTGTTATACATGACTTTTGCGAAACTTTTACCATTTACGCAGCGGAAGCTCTCAAATGGGAAAAAGAACCCCCGATTTTGAAACATTCTTCTTCGGTGCTTCGCTCCTATTGTTTTTAGCGTGATGATATATAGCCTATGGCCTTCCTTGATAAATGTACTATCTAACACTGAAAGAATTTTTCAAATCGGATCAGTATTTCCTGCAATTAGGGCGTTCAAACAAACAAACAAACTCTTCAGCTTTATGTAACTCTCTCTCTCTTGTCGGTCTCTCGTTACTGAGGATCGTGGTCGCGTGTCATCCCACAACGAACAACCTGACGCCATCGGCTCGGCACAATCATGGCGTGTTTTTGACGTAACGAACTGAGCCAAACAAACTGAGCTGTCCTTGAGCGTGATCGGAGTGTACATATGTTAGGAACAACAATTTGTTTGGCAAGATGTGACGTCATGCGCTCTTATAGCCGTTCGATATCATAATTTACGACTTTAATTCGATTTATTTTTTATTACAAATATTGAATAATCTGCGTTTAGTAATTTCACTGAACATAAGTAATATTTAAAGCTCTATCAAGTATCCAGAACATAAATTTATTAGGATTTATTGTAGTGTCAAATATCCTATTGGCATTCGCACGGTGAATCTTTAGAGGAGGAATAAAACAGTAGAATCTTCTTCGTTCTTCGGAGCAATGTGGCAAACTTAATATCAAACAGAAATTTACATTTGTCTGATATTGACATTTAAATTTGTTTCTCTATTCAAATATTGGACATATTTGAATTCACACGAATCTGCGTTTGAAACTCAATTACATGAATGTCATTTCGCAAATATTGACTGTTGAAATTTCATTGCGGCAAAAATTTATTATTATTATAATAAAGCGCATTGATTAATATTGATTAGTATACTTTAACATATTATTTGTTGACGATAATAGATATAGGTTTGATGGATTTTATTTTATAGAGGATTTAAGGGATACATTCGCTTGAAAATTTACTGATAGAATTAAGCGTTCCTTTGCGGAAATCCACAACATGCATTAAAATTTTCAATAAAATGTACAACTTTTGCTAATGCACAGTCTTGAACGAAAGCCTTCATACAACTGAATCTGCTGATCTTCCTTTGCAATTATCGCATGTGTTGAAAAAAGACTGTCACCAATCAGTACTAGCTGTCATCTTCTTCCGTATATTAAAGTGCCAATATATGTCAATTTTTTCTCAATTAAGTAGTAAGTAGCGTGATGTTAAATACCCTTAAAGGGATTTTTCTTAGAGAAAAATAAATTTTCACATTGAATTGTCAGTTCTTCATACAAGCAAATTTCATTATTTTATTAAGATAGATTTATGAAGATAATTATATTTCTAAATCTGTCCAAACATGAAGGGCTTGCATGAACTATAAATGGTGCTCGCATTTTGATTATTGTTGGAAATATCGGCAGTATGTCTACAGGTGGTAAATTGTCCAGACGACGCTCAAAGGAAAATAGGATGGACGAGGTAAATTGGGTATCCTCTGAAATAACGCTGCGTCATTTGATGTCCGGTTTCCAGATAAGCTAAGAGATGGTGACATTAAGGCATAATTAGACGGAGCACATAAGAAATAATCCCATACCAGACCAACACAGTTTAATTTTTTTTTCTCTTTTCTGGTTTATAAAGATTTACTTTTATACAGATTATATTCAAATAGTAAAACCTGTGGGACAATACATACTGTTGGTTCAATTTTGCGAAATAGTAGTAAAAAGAAAGTTTCTTCTACGATTATCCTAGGAACATGACTTTTTTTTAGCTAATGGCTTTATTCCATTCCAGACTCTACTGAATTATTGCCACAGCCATTTTTGTCAGAAACATATGCTCTTATTTGTATTACTAACCATATTATTATATTGATATATAAATTGCTAATCATATTAAAAATATAAACATAGAAAAGAAAAATATGTTCGATTCACATCAAAGTGTTACTGCTGTCTTCCACACTATATTTTAATTAATTTCCCTGTACACCAAGTCTGATCTAATAACCTTTGAAGGCGCGTCCTCAAGGCTGTGAAAGCGATAAATGTTAAGTCGAATTTATCTCATATAAGTTGGAAGTAAATAGTGAGGAATAGTAAGAAGATAGTACTTTTAGTCAAAATTCCCTTATAAAAGTATTTATGGAGTTATTAAATATCATTTTCTTGTCCTATTATATTATACACTTTTAAATTTATAATTCAAAGTCATTTTTTATTCAAATTGGCTGTTTTTACACTTGTATACATTTCATAACATACATTTTTTAAACCAGTATATGTTATTTTGTATTATGATATATTAGAGAATTTGGAAAATAAACTCAGAATTTTAAAATGTCAGACTGTTACTACAATTCTACTTATACTTAGATGCATTGAACATTTTTTTACTATAAAATCAAGCTATTTGAATCTGTATATTTAGTGTATTAAGTGACTGATGTAAATTATAATTTTTAAGCATGTTGTGATAACCTATAATTAGTAGGACATATTTGTCGTAATTCTCTTTTTCTAATTGTATTTTATGACTTTTTGTATGTACCTACTGTTGGTTATCCTGAAATGAATAAATAAATAAACAGGTGATGCTACAAGGAAAATGTACAAGTTTCAACGGAACTTTAACTTTAACTTTACATGGAAGTGTTGAATTGTTTGTGGTCTGTACGTCCGTCCGATGGGAGGGCGGCAGACAAATTGCTGATCGATCATTCAGCGTGTTTGCTGATGTATCGGTCGGCGTATCTCCAGGGATGTGTGTGACAGCTCACCGTGTTTGCCACAACGACCATGAAATTTATAATGTGGTTGTTGATTGAAAATGATGTTGTCTCAATGAGATAGTCATTCCTCAAGGGCCGGCAGCGGATCTACGAGCCTTCTAGTGTTGCAGTTGCTCATGGGCATCAGTAGTCAATCACAAGAATCGTTTAACCATTTTACTCTTGTTATGTAAACAAACAGATGAATCACAATATAACAGGTACTATTCAAATATATCCTCACTTTCTTAAAATCTTCCTGTTTTAAGGATGTTTGTTGAAATTTCACTCTAAAAAGGAAATAGATCTTTATCACTAATGGAAGCATTCCGAAAATGTTAACTCAGCATCTTTGCTAACGAGCACTTTTAAAATAATTGGATTTCAAGAAGGAGGTAAGTTCCCTCATTACAGTTTTAAAAGCTACGTCTTTTAACATATATTTTAAACTTCTACTTTAATATATATAGAAAGAAAATAGACAGACAAGGAACACTGGCAGTGAAGGTGAGTGTTAGTGATCTCTATAAAGAGCCTGCTCTTAAACGTCATTGAAATCTCCTCAACGTAACGGAGTTATCATAATTTATTTTAATACACAACAGCACGAACTAGAAACATATATACGGTACTTTCTTGAATTAATTCTGTTACACGGCTTCACACTCCACTGATTCGTTTACAATGAATGACATTAATCAAACTGTCATTGTCAATTTTCAAATTTAAGCCTCCGATATAAACAAGCTACAATTATCTATGAATAACAGTATTCTGTCTTTTTATATATTACTCTAGATTGTTTAGCTTCATACAAAATAAATTAATATTCAATGGAAATTTTTATTCTATATTAACTATATCTTTTAATTTATTTTCGTGTCAGATTCTGAGTTTTAAATTATACACATGTAGATGGCGCTAAAAGTACTAACACGAAACGATTGCAACACTGCTTGGTTAAATTGTATATTATTATTTCTCTCGAGCGCTTTACTTCTTCGTTCTTAATGGAAACGGCAAAGCCTTGGAATTCTCTATCCGTTTGTCCTATCATATACAACTTGATATTTTTAAGACAAAAGTAAATAGATTGAGGAGGTCGTAGCCTAATCAGTGGTCGGCATTTAAGTCGATCGCTAAGTTAAGTTGCTCTGACTGCGACCGGGTGATAGATGTGTGACCCTTTCTAGCACTGGTTTATATTTGATATCTGACCTCCTCCGTGTTTCGGAAGGCACGTAAAACAGTGGGACCCGATTAAGGCGCCCCTGCCTGCCCGCGATCAGGGGAAGTACACCGAGGACGCCGATTGCAAGTAATATAAAACAATTTTTTTTTTTTAATTTATTAATATACATCGCCAACAAAATACGCACAAATACAATCAAAAAATAAAGTTTCATTAAACTAAACATAAAATGTGGTATCACAATTATAGGCGATGACTACTTGCATAGAAAGCAACAAAGATATTAATATATAAAATTTTTTGTTAACAAATGAGTTAATAAAAACTTATTGCATAGTTAATTTACACTAGAGATCGCCACGTGCATGGTCGAAATTCGTCCACAAATCTTTAGACCTGCGCACTATATGCTTATTTAAACAAAATTTAACTTTTTCTTCATTCTTTTATTTATTATGCGACCAGTATAGGTTTTAACTTTCAAATCTTTTAAACACTCGCTACTAATATTAATTAAGTTTAACCAAACGGTTTTATACTATACTTTCAATACACATATTATAAAATAGCTGTGCCCGTGACTTCATTTGCGTAAAATTAGGTAAAAGAAAAAATAAGATAAAAAAAGATTCTATTTTAGTGTGATGATATGCCTATAACCTTCCTCGATAAACGGGCTATCTAACACAGAAAAATTTTTCAAATCGAACCAGTAGTTTCTGAGATTAGCGCATTCAAGCAAACAAACAAAATTCTTCAGCTCTATATATTAGTATAGATAATCGATAAAACATACCGCGGCATTGCTGACCCTTAAAAATTAAATAATTATGCCTTTTTAGGTTTCCATGGTATTTATGACGTTACACAAAAAAAAACAAAGCAGTCATGAGAACTGCCGACAGAAGAAAACTTAAAACAAACAAGGACCGCGACAATGATGAAAGATATAATATGATGAAAACTTGTTTTAAACAAAAATATAGAGCCAAAAGCGTGTCAAGATACGCTTGTATAGAAGCGTTCCGTATCTGATACGCTATAAACGCATTTGTTAAATAACTTCAAAAGTTATTGTTCTATTTCGTTCAAAATAATTTTCCTTGTGAGTTTTTAGCATGTTCTATCAACATGGAAAATTTCAAGTCTCTATGTCTCAGCGCGCGGGCCGCAAGCCCTCAAACACCACCGCAGGGTTCATGCAGATCAGCCGGAGGGCCAGGGGCTCGTTTTGGACTGACTAAATTGGGACGGTCAATATGTTGGGCGAGATCGAAGTTTTTATATCAAACTCAGATCAGATATAATGATTGAAAAAGAATAACAAAAAAAAGATATAAAGTCTAGCGAACGGCTCAAATTATCAAAAAAGCACTAATCTGTACGATTAAAAAATCAACTGATCAATATATCATCGGAATGATCGACATATTTTTTTGTCCGCGAATATTTTTAAAAATATTTTGTTTATGTTAAATACTACTTATTAGTAAATATTTATTAATACAAAAATTTCTTAATTAAATTAACCTACATTGAATATCGCAATATTATTCTTTATTCTGAAAAGTTGCACTAGTCCGTCCTGCCACGTATTTGTCATTATTTGTATATAAATTGATACTATGCAATATTGATTATTTGACATTACTATTACCGACAGTAATATTAACTACTTGACATGATTTGCAAAGTTATTCTTGACTTTGATATATAAATAAACTTTGACATTTAAATATCGGAATTATTTTATTCTACTAATTAAACTGAACTTTTTATTATTGTTTTATCTGTTGAACATCATGCGATTCTAATATATTATAGAATTATATTATAATAAATTATTATGTAAACACAATGAAATAATTTCAACATAAAATTTGCTAAGGAAGTCATTAGAAATGGTAAAATTGTTTTATATTTAAAGAGTAAATATTAAGTGAAGTATATATTTTATTTACTTTTTTACTTAAAATCATTCAAACTTAAGAATTTTAGTATTCCATTGTATACCAAAATTTTTCTGTGTTACTTATTGACTTTTTACTTGAGTGAGATTTATATATTGCCATCAAATCCTTTTAACAATATTATTTGGTCATTATTTTTCTACTTTATCATATTATGTGTGTTTGTACTTTTGGAAGCAAGTCCAAAGGATATTTAGTTTATTTTGTGTTTTTAACATAATCTATAAGTTATGTTAAACTATAATTTATATTCATAGGTGCATCAGTACAAGGCTATACCTACGTTATGTTTCATAAATACGGTAATTTAAAAGAAAATCTATAAATATAAAAATATATTATGTCTCTTTTCATGTTTCCTATTTTGATTAATTATTTATTACGTGTCGTTGTTTTTATTTTACGATTATGTTTTAGTGTTTATTGTATTTTTTATTGTTAAATGCAGTGTGTATAAAGTGAACAGATTCTATCTTAAAAAAAAATGCAGACTACTTCCCTCAAGTTTCAGAACTAGTTAAATCTTTTACTACAAAAATCATCAAAACCGCTATTTTTATAATACCCCTTGACTATAGAATATTAATTTAAAAAAATACACTAAACACAACTATTATTATGTATTAATTAACCGAAATGTATTGATCTCTCTGATGTATTTGGTAGAGTAATAAATTTTCGTCAGTAAACAGTAGATCTCGAGTTTGAGCAGTTGGTCACCCCTGCTATAGATTATTGAAACAAATATCCTCGTGTATAATTCAATTGTTTTTCTTTCTTAGTATGATTTACGACTAAAATATTTTCACTGCTCAAGTGGAAATTCAACTTGATGGAAAAGAGAGTGGCAAGCAATCCGTTTATGTTACAGCAATAAATCTCAACGGCTCAAAGCTATTTTTAAGTGATGAAAACAACCCGGATATGTAATTTGTTCGGGAAAATTTCGAGTTCGTAAAAATGTCTATTAAGATATTCATATCTAAACTTTTGATAGATATTTTCTGCCCTTTGAAAACAGTACCTACACCTATATGAAAGGTACCGTAGGTCCTTTCCTATATCCCTGAAAAAGCCCTTTAGCTTATATAGTTGTCTATGGACATCCGTAATTACTTAGTCTTCAACCAGAAGAACCACCGTAACCCTTTTGTAATATAGAAATAAAATTGTCAGAAGTTATTCTTGTACTTTAGCTTGTACCAATAGAATCTGGTTAATGTTGATCATGCATTATTAAAACTATAATGTACTATCTTTCAGTATTTAACGTTCAAGTCCTAAAGCTACTAAAGGGAGGAGCTAGTTGCGAACTTTATCTAACTTGAAACATTAATTTAGACTCGGTAAATGAGTTCTTAGTGTTGACGTCCGGCCGATCTGATCAATAGAAGAATGGAAAAATCTTACATTGAGAACACGCGCTCTGCTTTTATTTGTATCTTTATGTTACAAACGATATTGTCTTATTTGCAATGTCTATCACAATAATGTTAGTATTCGATGTTCGTAATTATTTCATGTGAAGGAAAGTATTTTCGTCGATAATTAAACCATTTGTGTATATATTTATGAACAGTCTCTTTTGTAATAGTTGCTCAGTCTATCTCTGTGTAAGAGGCCGTGTAGAACAGTCTTCTCTTATCCTTGACAACCTTGATTTCCTATATCATGCAGATTCTCGATTTATCATACAGCAATCCCCCTGTAGTCTTGTAGAGCTAATACTCTCAGACTCGAGGCGGGAATCGAACCCACGATCCCCGTGGCACAAGGGTCACTGCCCACTGCGCCAACGGGCCAGCCATGTTATTGATCAGTTATGCCAACAAAAAGAGTTGGAAGCTGTTTTTGTATTATTCTCTATAAAAAATATCGTTTTTTTTCTATCTTCACTGTGTACTATGCGACGATATATGCCACAGGCTAAAGGCCCGCGCCATTAGATAGAATAAACTTTATTGTAGACAAAAACACATAGAAAATAATAATTAATAAAAAAGAAAAAAAAACACTTTAGTACAATTAGGCGGTCATATCGCTACATAGCGATCTCTTCCAGACAACCTAGTTCTGGATATGGAAATAATCATAACAGAAAGTAGGCGGTGTACAATACCAATAAATAAATGCAAATATATAAATAAATAAATGCATATTTAATAAATATATAATTATACATATTTCATATACGATATAGAATACATACATATAAAGTCGTCGTATTCAATTCAATATTGACAGGTAATGTTCTTTTACTAGTTTTTTAACTCATTAGCGCGCCATTCTTATCTTCTTCTTCTTTCTTATTTATCGTCATCTCCGATTTTACTTAATCTTCTATAGTCCCAGTTTGTTTTTTCGGCTTCTTCGGGGCAGCCATTTCGTGATGAGATGGGCGTCACGGTGGTAGATGGTGATGGAAAATACAAAATATCTTCATATATATTCTTTTAGCCAGAATAGATTTGATATCAGACGCTGAGGTCAGCGGATAGCTGTTATAAAGATGGCCCCGATTTATGGTCTAGCTCATAAATTTCTAAGCTCTTATCTGGAAGTTTTATAGCGTCCCATGTCATAATATAAACGGTACTGTGAAAATCTCTTGAAAAACAAATACGTCAAAGAAAATGTGATGGTAAGTGAAATATGAGGACTTACCGCTACGACTTAGAGATCCTAAAAGGATGTACTCATTTTCCAAAGGCCAGCGACGCGTTTACAAGCACTTTACTAATGCAGTAGGCGTCTATAGTCTCTTATATTAAGTTTAAGTGACTGTCCGTCGTATTTGTCGTAATTATCCTTTCTAATATTATAAATGTGAAAGTTACTCTGTCTGTTACGTTTTCACACCTAAACCTCTTAACCAATTTCGATGAATTTTCGCACAGTGATATATTGGACCTTGGATAAGAACATAGGCTACTTTATGTCGCAAAAAAATAAATTATAAGAGGTGAAATCGGAGCTGAAAGTTTGCATGTGAGTCAAAGAAAACAACGCGGTCGAAGTCGCGTGTTGAAGCTAGTATAAAATAAATTTTAAGCCAAAGAGTACGTTTTGTAATATGGTCTAGTTATACAGGTGTATTTACAAAACAAATCGTCGTCGAAATATATAAATACACAAGTATACGAAGGCATATATTCGAAGGCTTTTATGCATAGCTTATAATAAATAAGCTCTTTCGCATTCAATTGCAAATATTATTTCTCTACTGTTCCACGCTACAGCAATGTCTTGGAAGTTGGAAGGAAGAAAAAACCATTTCATAACTTTTTTACGGTTAGCTATGCAAATAAATCGAGCTCGCGTGGCTTCACTGACCTGGAAAACAAAATGGCCGCCCACTGCATAGTTAGAAATATTTCGATATAGAACACAATCTGGGGCAAATTAACGTGGCATGTCCTTAAAGAAAGCAATGACCGTATTACACGAATAATGAACAGAAAGCTTTGAATGAGGCTTTAATAAAAACCTTATGAATTCTTCTTCTGGTAGATGTTAAAAATGACCCTAAAAACCTATAAGAAAAGGGACTGAAATGCGCTAGGTACCCGGTTTGGACTCCAATGTAGCTGCGGTATTATGGCACACCGTAAAACAAACTTTTAATTTAACCTTAGTCGGAGGGGAAACTGGAATATTAGACATACATAAAAGTATTCCTATTATTTCATATTAATTACTTTTTGCCTTACTAATATAAGCAGGGCAAATTCAATTATATCAAATTGAATGAATTATTCCTGCCAATCATAGATGTCCGCAAAGTGAAGCCAAACCGACCTTATCAATAAATTATTTTTAAATAAAAAGAAAACCGCCTTCAAAAACAAAAAGGCGAGGAACTAAAAAGCAAAAAATTATTGGACTTTTATGCGATTTAGTAGACACTTACTGATGTGCTGAAGTCGGTACCAAGCCAAATAGGTTCTCCGCTAAATTGATGCAGATGGCACCGACTTCAACACATCAGTAAGTGTCTACTAAATCGTATAAAAGTACTATTTATTATTTGCTTTTTAGTTAATTGCCTTTTTATTTTTGAAACATCATCGAAATCGGTTATCGTGATATTGAGTTATTCGACAATTTGTCGCGCACATAGTCAAAATTTTGAATTTTATTATTTTCTCATGGAAACCTTTGTCAGACCTGGACTAGATTAAAAAGGAACCTACCCAGAAGCACCCACTTTCAAATGAAACAAGAATTATCAATATCGATGCACCCAGTCGAAAATTCTACGGTAACAAACATACGCGTCGAATTGATAACTTCCTTCTTTTTGAAGTCGGTTAAAAATGTTTAAAATTTCAACATTTTAACTACAGAAAATTTCGAAAGTCGTAAGCAAATTGGTAATCAAACGTGGAAAATAATTTTCCTCGACTCCTTTGGAGGGCTTTAAAAACATATTTCAATGAAATGGAATTGGCTTTAATTTGTTACTTTTCATATCAAAGGAAATGTTTCGCTACCTCACGGTGACTTATATAATTTGATCCCCTGCAGAGAAGTTGGCAGTTCACTTCCAATTTAACTTCTCTAACTCCAGAACTTAATCATTTATTGATTTAGCATTGGGAAATAAAATAAACATTACGGTTATTTTCTTGTTACTTTTACGCACGCACACACTTTTATGCATACATATTAACACACACATTTATCAATGAGCATTTTTTAGTATTTCGTGATACAAAATAACACGTGTAATAAATAGTACTATGTGGTTAACGCTGTAGATAACACGGATAGTACTTTAGTATAAAATGACTTACGTAACTTGCTATAAGGTCTGTGTTTTTGTTTTTTACCTTAAATAATAAAACAGTAACAAAATGCTTTTTCCGATCTTTAGATTCTAAACTTCAATAGTTTACAATCTAAAGATCGGCAAACTTAACCTTTTGAGTTTTTATCTCATATGTGTTTTACTTCTTTTAGGGCTCCACAGTCCCTTATATTTTTAAGGAACCCTTATACTTTCGCTATGTCCGTCTACCCGTCTATCCGCCCGCGAGGGAACCCCCCACCCCCCCCCCACCGGTGCCAAACAATTACACAAACAGCGGAGAACATGTCTGTGCTGATGGCACGAAAGTACATAATATGTTACTATAATGCCGGTTTTTATCGAATTCTAAGCGGAATAAGTCAAAAATGATAAAAAGTTTCAGTCAGCTTTTTTGAGTTAGGTCAGTTTATGATTAAGCGTGCCATATATTGTTCTATTCAAAGAAAAATAAGATGGTCTTAGCGTGATGATATATAGCCTATAGCCTTCCTCGATTCTATCTAACGCTGTAAGAAATTTTCTGAGAATATAAATATATATAATGCATATATAATTAACCTTAAGAACGACTATTTGTTGGTGAAAAACGCATTATGATAGTTTTTGAGTTTGTCGTGAACAGACAGACGTAGCGGAGGACTTTTATAATATGAAAGTATCACGAGGAACAATTCCTTCGTACAAAATTTTTGCGAAAGTATAACCATTTACGCAGCGCACGCAGCGGAAGCTCTCAAAAGGGGAAAAAGCCGCCAATTTTGAAACATTCTTCAATGGTGCTTCGTTCCTAATAGTCTTAGCGCGATGGTATATAGCCTATAGCCTTCATCGATAACTGGGCTATCTAACTCTGAAAGAATTTATCAAATCGGACTAGTAGTTCCGGAGGTTAGCGCGTTCATAAAAACAAACACACTTCAGTTTTATATATAGGTATAGATACGTACCAAATTCCGACCTCCTCCGTCCGCGCTATCATCATAAAATGGTGCCGAAAGTTTTCGCTTCACGTATTAATATACTTCTGAAATATTTTATACATTACAAGGTACATTTTTATAAAATTAGTGTGATTTCGTTTGATTTTCGTAGCAAATTAGTCCAAAAAAACTAGATAGAATCAGATGATACAACTTTAAATGACTTATTTGAAAATTGTAAAAAAAGTACTTTGCCTAAATACATGAAAAAAGAAATTCTATGAAGTCTTTGAAACCCAAAAGGCCACATGAATAAATAAAAGCATTATAAAAGACTACGAAAGTATGTCCTTAATGCTAGTAGATTGCGTTTAGCTTAAATAATAAATAAAATATTTATTGTAAACAGTAAAGTGATCAGAAATTTGGGAATTCGTATATTCTATTTGAACGGTTTTTTAACGCGCGTGAACGCACTAAACAAGTAAATTTCAAAAATTATGATGCGATACACCGGCTATGTCTAAATACATATATTTCTTCATAAAAATCTCATTAATCGTCTGGATTTTGACACATCAATTTACATATTTAATACGAATAAATGACAAATGTCTTCATTTTATGTTTCCGTAAGCTTTTAACACGCGCCCTACAGAAACTCAAGGTCAAAAGCACACTTGAATATGAAGGACTCTTCATAACATCTTTATAAATTTCATCTGTAAGCTCCGTTCTTTACATAATAAGACGCCCGTCACACTGTATGCGTATTTCGGAATATATGAATAAAATAAATATACAGTTTTTTAATTTAAACCTTATACATTTATCTATCAGCTGTTCATTGATTGACCGCGCGGTAAACATTTGCCGCCGCACGTGTCGCGTGCGACAGCGATAGAGATTGGCGACGTGCGACAGAGATAGAGAGTGGCGGTAAACGAACTTACCTACAATTGCATACGCCGTCGTTCATTCATTTATTAGGGTGAGCATATTTAATACAGAGACATTATTAATATGATTATTTTTGCAAATACTTGGATTGATATTCTGATATTATGACCGTGCGAATATTTTTTATTCAACCTTAGGATAAGATCTACGTAACCATCCTAACCGCGACAATGTCACCGTGTATATATATACCCAGACTCGAGGCGGGAAGCGAACCCACGACCCCGGAGCGATAATCGTTTACTCAGGTAGGAATGTCATAAGTTGTAGCATTAACGCCGAATACGGCATTTCGCTACCGTATTAGTCCACATACGTGACGACTTAATAAGTTACCTTGTAACAGGCTTGTGCAAATTTACCTTAACGCTTCGTACACCCCCATCTCGTATCCCAACATTATTCTTAGCTAACTGGTTAATTATGTGACGGTATTGTACACAGAACTAATATATTGTTTCAGGGTAAATTGATACTTTATTTGTTCCTTTCCTGAAACTTTGTCCGCGAAGACTGAAGATCTTTTTGAATAGACAGTCATTTTTTCTGCTAGGTTCTGCTTTTAAGAGAAAGGAGTTTACAAAACATCTTTAATGTCGTTGTACGCAAAAAGGTTTGTGGACGAATTTCGACCAGCCGGTGAACTTTACTTCATATAAAAAGTTCTTATATTGTATTATAAATAACAGTATTGAGTCTATAAATATAGTAAAGAGACAACAAGCAAAAGGAAATATCCACTTGGAACTATTTGCATCCTTCAGACTGCGCTTCATCCATCAACGAGGGGCTTTATTATATTTGTCCTGCACGGCAACAACTGTTTGCAATTGTGCGCTACATTTTTTTTTTATTAATCAGAGTAATGACAACAATCCATTCAGTCTATTAGCGATGTTCGTAAGGATATTTTTAAAAGACAAACTGCTACTTGGCTGCTTGTTTGTTACTGGAATATTAAAATAATCAATTACCTATTTTTTAGGACAATAAAACAAAGCTTGTATTTTTTTATTTAAAGGGCTCATTAAATTAATAATTATATAAAAAAAACTTGTACTAAAGAGTTCAAATTTATAAGTGCTTATCAAAAAGCCAATGAGTGTTTCTTAAGTTTTCTACTTGACATACTTTAGGAAGTATAGGACTAAAACTGTCAGATCCAGACACAATAACTCATCAATGAGCTGCACATTTTTTAAATGTTCTTTTTAGATAGGGTTTTTTTTTAATTTTGTGTGCATTGTAGATTTGTATCCTACTATCTATCTACTTTAACTTATTTCTAATTTTACTGTTATATTAAAAAATATAAAATTGTCTGCCCGTAAGGCCCCCCCTAGCATTTCCAAATTATTAGACGTAGAGACTTGAAACTTTCCATGTTGATAGGACATGCTAAAAACTCATTAGGAAAATTATTTTGAACGGAATCGCACAACAACTTTTGAAGTTAGCTAACAAATACGTTTATAGCATATCAGATAGAACCCTGCTATATAAGCGTGTCTTGACACGCTTTTGGCCATTTTATTTAACATTGTCCCGGCCTCTATTGAAACAAAAAAAGTTGAGTTTGCTTTGTCATAATCGGAGCACGTGTAAAATGTATGTAATATTGTCAAAGCCTGGATTGGAACAAAAAAATGCTGACATAGTTTTTGTATTTGACTTTGATAACAGGGGTCTTATATTGTTAGGTACAAATTACAATCATATCTTGTCGTTTCCGACATCCAAAGTTTCAATTAAATTACTATTAAGTATAAGATTAAGTTATTATTAACAATTATTCTAGATATTAATTTGCCCAAGTTAAAGTATTTGTCTAACATTATAAATAATCTAGGAAATCTATAATCGAATAAAAACAGTTCTCGCTGCATATTTCAAAATTTTGTTGGTTAATATTATTTTAAAACCTTTACTTATATTTATTTATTCATTTACTCGTACCAAACTTCATAATCGCCTAGTGAACGTCCGTAACACACACACACACACACACACGCGCATGCACACACGCACACACACACACTATGCTACTTGTATTGCATGACAGGAAATAACTTTCAAAAGTGCCGTCCGGTGGTTCTGTATTGAGTTATCATAATTTGGTCGCTGAAAGCAACGTGTACATTTAATATTGTTATGGAACATAAAGTCGGATGGAGTGGAATTAAAGCATATATTCTTTTTGTAGAATATTTTGTATTTGTGAAGTGAGTCAATACAAAAGTCAGTGCACTTATTTGTCTTTTTCTATTTGTATATAATCATACAAAAAAAAAATCAACTAATTCCAGCCTTCCAGGAACATTGTCGCTTAGCAATGATGATGGTTACTTGTTTTGAAATTTATTATATATTTTTAATGAAATCATTTTATAATAATTATTATAATTTTTTAGCATGTTCTATCAACATGGAAAATTTCAAGTCTCTACGTGTAATAGTTTGGAAATGCTAGAGGGGGGAACACCTTACGGACACCTTACCTTACAGACGGACGGACGGACGGACAGAACGAAATTATAAGGGTTCCTTGTACTACTACGGAACCAAAATGTTTGCAAAAAACCTAAGTGAATAGATGAACTATGAATTTGAATAATACCAGTATAAATTCCTTGAAGTCTGAGGAAGCTGATCCTTTATGAAGAGATATTAGAATTCGGGTTCAGCAGCAAAAAATAAGTCTTTCGAAATAGCGTACAAAGTCGCGTAAAACATGTGGTTATTATGTAATTGAGAATATCTACTGCATCTGTCATGGACATACCACGTAGAAAAAATTATATTTCATATAACATGCAAATCCAAATAAGGAAAAATGGTTTTCTTATATAAATCAGCCCAAGATATAATTCTGGGTAGTCTACTGATGAAGTGTATTTTCAAAACAAAAAATTTTATAGAATTTCGAATTTGTGTAGTTAAGTTTAACATTTCAAACTTAATTTTGTAGATTTTTGATGTTGTGGTTTCCTTAAAAAGCAGCACACAATAAAAATGTATTTAATTATAAAAAAAAAAAAACATCAAAACGCATCATTGAATAGCAAATTTCAAATCATTGATCACAACTCTTGAATTTTGATTAGGTGCTCCGTTACGTGCACATTTATTTTACATTTAACAATGCAATCACTAACTTTTGCATTATTTTAAATACTTCAATAAAAATAATCTATATAAGTACTAAGGATTAATAATGACAAAGTGTGTCACTTTCTATAAAACTCGTGTGCTCACAACTTTGCCTACATAAAATTATGTAAAATAAATAGATCCAATTTTAGTGAGATGATATAGCCCATAGCTATCCTCGATAAATAAGCTATCTAACGCTGAAAAAAGTTTTTTAAATGAGACCAATATTTTCTGAGATTAACGCGTTCAAGCATACAAAAAACTCTTCAGCTTTATATATTAGTATAGAGTATAGAGGTTGATGTTTAATAGTTTGATAAGTACACTAACCAAAAGAAGTGATAATTAATTTAAAAAACGAAAAATCTAGAAGAATATTCGAATCTTTCCCGCGAATTTATGCGCGTGACATATAAAGTTAGATAAACGGAAGATGACATTTTGGAATATTTTGTAGAAAATTTTGTTTTTAAAGCCCATAACCATTCATAGACGATTAAAGCTATTAAAAAAATATAGAAACATTAAATTTATGTCAATTTATTTTTATTCCGATGTAAAATATTCCATTAATATTAGCAACGTTGATGAACGTAAATTGACATTTCGATAACTTAACTGTGTGACAGAAATGTACAATTTAGCTAACGAATTTGCTGTTCAAGTGACAAACTGTGAAAATTTTTCGAACTAAATTATATCTAAAAAATTTTTATCCATCCAACACTGCGATACAGCTATTTTTATCTGTTTAACTAAAATAAGTTTTTAGTTAAAAAGACAAATAATAAAATATTATTAAAATAACATTTTATATCATTACTCATTTCAATATCTAATATTAAGATACATAATATGTTACTATAATGCCATTTTTATCGAATTATAAGCGAAAAAAGTCGTAAATTACAAATGTTTTTGCAGTTGCCGAAATTTATGACTAAACCTGCGATACTAGGAAATAGTATAATGTAATTTTTTCTCATGTTGTTTTATATATAGAAATTTAGTTCTTAATAATTGAAACTAAATGTTGAACCCTACATTGCATTAATAAAGTCGACGTGTAGGAGGCCACTGAAAATCAGCGAGCAAGCTGAGTGGCTATCCTATTCTTAATCACACTGGTACACAATTTAGTTTTAAGGAAACTTTTATTATTATGTTTTATTTTATTTTTTGTTTTGTATTCTTTTTTTTTTAATGTTTTCTTTGTTACATTTTTTTTTAAATATTTTAGTGCTTTTATTTTTTTAACTTTAGTTTTCTGGCGTGATTCAGAATAAAGTTATTTTCATTTTTCATTTTCATTTCATTTTTTTCATTTTATTTTCTAGAAGATTATTTACTCTTATTCTTCTTAGCGTTATTCCGGTCTAGTACTAGTGTCCTTTTAGATTGCAAAAAATGTGGCTGATTACCCACCCATAGACAAAGAACATATTTAAGTGTCCTTTTTTAATCTGGAATAAAAATATCTAGAATTATTAGTTTTTTCCCCCTTTATTGTGGGAAACAAACAGCTACATTAATACAGGCAATCTTTAAACTAAAGTTCTTTCATGCGTCAACAAAGTTACCACTTAAAGTTATTAACAATTGTAAGGGAATTTAAGTAAATTATGATCAAAAAGGTTACAATAAGAGCTTTAGCTATATAGAATTATTGAACTAGATTTACTTATTATTATTATTATATTAAAGTGGCTTCGCACGTACTGCTATGCGCAAAGCATTTCGCCAGTGTCGTGTGATAAATAGAAGGTATATAGGAAACTGAGCGGTATAAACCGATACAAATGTTTGTAGTAAAATGTTATGAGATTATTAACCTTCATAGTTACATTTCAATGTCCTGGAGAAGTAGCCTTTGTACAGAATAATTCAAGCATGATTCACCTACATTTTTTTCAATAAGTAGTAGTACATTTATACATATAGATAGATTACGGTATTTGTGAAGAATGTGCAGTGCCCAGGCAAGCCGTATAGTCTTAAGGGCGCGAAGAAATTTAATGTAAATTATTTTATTAATAGATGAGTAAATGAATGAAATGAAAAACAAATAATTCAAACCCAACGGAATAATGACAAACTTAGTTTCCTCCTAACAAAACTTATCTTATGAACCAAAGCGACTGTGTAATATTTAACTTATTGTTAGTATTACTTAGGACACTAACATTTTAACAAATTAAAAATAAATCATTCTAACTTTTTGAAGAAAACTAAGGGACTTGTTATCTTTTAGTACTGAATTATTGAAATAATGTTTAAATAAAAATGTTGGTAATGTAGCTACCCAGTATTTGCTTACCAATTTCTTGCCAACCTTGAGGAATAAGAATTTATATAATTTAAAAGAAATTTCTTTTCTTAAAAATGTTCTCTCTTCTTTTCTATTCCTATAATAAATGTCAATAGTTTTTTTAGTTTTCTAAACTTAATTTAATCAGTATAAGAAAAGGTGTTAACCTTGATATTTTTTGCCTAATGTATACAAAACACTGTAAAGGCCCTACAGACGTTGTCCTGTCCTGTAATTATATTATTCCCGTCCGATTTCTCTTTCCCGTTGCCATTCCTATTCCCGCTCCGGTCCCGTTCAAAAGTGCTAAGGTTACATTAGAAATAATTTAATATAGTGTTTAAGTATTGTTAAATTTTCTAATGGTCCGCGAAATTGTCTACATTTTTAAGGTAAACCTATTGACAATAAAAACAAAAAATAATTAGTGAAATCTGTCCAGCCGGAAATTGGGATTTACAAGTTTTTGTTACAGATTTATTACTCAATATTACTTTCGTAATAAATCACAATTCCTCCTCGCTAAAACTAAACAGCAAACGTAACAGTTTCAAATTATTAACCTATATGATTTCACAGTACTAGAAAAAAAAGAGTGAACTATACATAATGATACAAAGCGATAGAGTAACATATCGCGCATGCGCAATAGCGCTGCACGCATTATATTTAGGAACAATTGCAGTATCACTCAATTTGTAACGGTACAAATAGAGTAACATTTAGTATCGCGAATGCGCAATAGCGCTGCACGCATTATATTTATGAACAATTGCAGTATCACTCAATTTGTAACAGTACAAATTGAGTAACATATAGTATCGCGCATGCGCAATAGCGCTGCACGCATTGTATTTATGAACAATTGCGGTATCACTCAATTTGTAATTAATATTTATCATTGCGTTTATCAAACTTCTTAAGTTAGTATTTTTAATCACTTTAAATTATTCTAAGAAAATCAGCATTTCGGACCTTCAGCGCCATATCAACGACCAAGTAAAAATACATGTACCTGGGCCTAAGTTTTAATGTATTATAATCCATGTACTTAATTTCCTTCCTTATAAGATTTTAGTTTATATTCAATTCAAACTCACTAAAACTCTGAATATCCCTTGATGTTATTGGTCTACCGATAGATTAGAGTTCATTTTACTATATTTCTTAACACAACTGAAAACTATTTGCACATTTACAATATAAATTATCAAAAAAGAGATAAAAAAACGTCTTTGAGATAAAGCGCCTAGTGACCAAACCTTTTTTATCAACTTTTAATTCCCATAATTATTAATTAGCGCGTGCGGTTAAGTTCAGGGGGCCTTGCACGATCATTTCCCGACAATTAACTTTCTTTCACGATCGAAATGGAACGTCAATGGAAATTCAATCGAAGTTCAAATGAAAGTTCTTGCTACTTCGTGCAAGTTCTGCTGACAATATTTAGCAAGTAAGTCATATAAAACGGTAACGGTAAAATGGTTTCGAACGCAACTAAGTAAACTGTCGAGAAATGTTCGTGCTAAGTTCTCTGTGAAAGGAGTATCTAATTTGTTATCAATCGAAAACAAGAATTACTACCATAATTTGCAAAAAAGGTGAAGATGAAGAAATGAAAAGAGCGAGAGGTGTCGTAAAAGCTTTTCAACATCAAACAAATCATTAATGCTAACGTTTTATACTACTTAGTTGCTAAATATTGCTACCATAAATGAAATCAGCATTTGCACGTGTCGTATCTTCGTCGTGTCAAATGGAAGCACGAACCTTCATTTGATGTTTCGTTTCAAACGTAAAAGTAAATAAAACTATCAAGAATGTGCGTGCTAGGCCATCTGAGCCACTCCAGTACGTAAGTAAGTAATTATGCTTATAGTTCTAATTACTACATAAAATTTTATTTCTTTATTTAACATTAAATTTTATATATTTTTTTTTTCAATATGGAAAATATGCTTAAGACAATATTCTTTATTTGCAGATGTCGATGATCGGAGGTAATACTTGGTGCGTTTTAAATTAAGTATTATATTTAAGTACCCATCGCTTTACTAGCATTGATAAGATAAGATAATTCTTTATTTGCACGAAACAAGGTACATAGGATGACCAATAGAAAAAGTTTTACATGTTTCGCCATGATAAGGCATGCAGTCACAAACAATTAAATACGTTTCTTAATATAAAGCAAGTAAAATTGTATGCAATGTTTAAAAAAATGCATAATAAATATCAATTTTCAAATTAATTCATTGTTAATAATAAAATAATAATTAAAAAATAAGAAAAAAGGAATCAAATGTATACATAAAATGTCCCTATATATCGTTTAAAAATTCATTTATCGTGTAAGAGTTCTTTGTGTTAAGCGAAATAACTTAAAAAGTACTTGATATTTGATTGACGAATCGATATTTCTACTTACACATGCACGCACACACCTTTAGGGTGCCTTTAGACTTACTTACTTTAGACTTACGTACAAACCCAGGGCCAGTCAAACTTTATTTAAACTTTTACAAGGTATTTGTAACAATGGATAAATTTTTTTTTAAAAATAATTAAATTCGCGCTCTCAATTTTTTTATTAAAAAATTAACATTCTTTTATTCATTGTTAAAATATATTTCAAAAGTTATCGAAAAGATTCATTCGCTGGATTTCGAGCTTTTGCCATTTTTATGTCTAACGGCACTCCACTATTATGCTAAAGCGCATTTAATAAAGCGCGCGCAACGAGCCTGCAGCATACAGCCTATGAACATGTGAACTTATTATTTAACTATATTAGACTGTATGATGACGCTCGCCGAACAAATTCGAATTTCGAACAAATCTATAACTTTTATATGACAAGGGGCTAATTGTACAGATGTTTATATGTTTCACAGGGTAAAATAAAGCTAATTAATTATATATTTCAATACACAAGTTCATAAAATAACAAAAATAATGCCATTTTGCAAACGCCGCGGGTCGTAAACTGCGTAACGAGATATCAACATCAACATTGCCGAAAATATAAAATATACACTAATTATGAACATTTAATGGACTGAGAGTTTCGGACTCAATTATTTTCAGATTTGTCTGCTATATGAAATTTATGGTGTTACTGATTCTGTCCTTTCCTTTCCTGCACTCTGGCAACCCTATTTAAAAGCAAAAACAACTATATTTATAATGCCGGCTTTATTAAAACAAAAAATCTTCATATAAAAAAATTTCCTCTATAGTTCCTTTATAGTGAAGACTTCTTTGAAACTAAACTATACGCGAATAGTATGCTTGTATTTTTTATAGGTTGTAGATCTTTCGACTGATTTAAAGTTTATTCTCGTTTGTTTTTTTTTTGATTCCAGGCATCTCTAGTTGTCCCAGCTTGTATTATGTTATCTATCAGATATTACTGTTTTTTTCACTTGACTGTATGCTGATGGTCTATGTCTTCATATGGCGCATGACCTAATTTTACCAAATTGTTATTGCCAATGTATCCACCCTCCAATCACGCTCAAGTAAAGCTATACTGTATACATTTGTGTTTGGCAAGTCGTTACGTCTAAGACAACATGAAATTTCAAAACGTTTTGGCGCTAAAATTGAAATGTATTTCTTATAACCTGAAATCAACCGCGCAAAAGTTTGTTTCGCTGAAAAATATTTTGATTTTAGTTCTGTTGATTAGTATAATATTATGCTGTGATATTACGAATTAGTTACTGAAAAATAGTCAACTAGCCTATTGTACTAGCGACATCTAGACAATTTTAAGAATACTTATAGTAGAAACTTTTATGGAAAGTATTTCCTTATATTACCAGTACCTCTCTCTCACATAAGATCGGCGTCAAGTGGCCGCAATGTTGTCACGTCAAGTGATGGTATTGTTGTCGCGTTTCGTTCGGTTTGTGAGAGTTCCCGGTGACATAAACCCTTATTTAAGGCCGGCAACGCATCTGCGACTCTTCTGGTAGTGCTGGGCATCGGTAAGCACTCAGGCACCTGTATGCCCCTTTTAATATAAAAAAGGCTCCTTATATTTGACTGCTATTACCGTAGGAAGGCCCAAATCGCTGAAGATCGGCCTATTTTTGATCACCTAGAACTTTTGGTTTTGTTGGACACGTTGAATGGTTCTGCGAAAACGGAAAGCAGGGTCATTGCCCACTGCGCCAACAGGACAGTCGAAATAGAATAATACATAGGCTACAAATGTAACACCTTTTTTATGAACTTAACCAACTAAATATATAAAACTAAACACTATCCAAAATAAACTGTACAACTTTTTGCAGATAATGTAAACTAAACTAAAAACTAACTATGATTATATAGATTAAAATCATAACTAACACTACATATAAAAGTAGGCTTTACAAGTAGAAAGCTTTTTCGAAATACACGTAAACTTGGCGTATACACTTAACTTTGAAAGCTCGAAGCCAATTCAGTAGTCCCAGTGTAGAATTTCTAATAAATTTTATATACGCTGCTTAGGTGAGAGTGGTGTGTCACGATGGTTTACGAGACACCAATTCTGGGGCAATGCCTCGCGAGGCAACACGCCCGTCTTATTAAACGGTGAATTCGTTTGCGAATATCTTGATATACGTGTATATAAAGACATAATTTTTTAAGAGATATCGTCATATAAGCTTAGAGATATCATTGAATATAGGTAACGATATACTTTTGTGTTTATTGAGGTTAAAATTTACAATAAACAATCTAACACTATATGTACCTTAATTAGGAGAGAAAAGAGAACAAATTGCATAACCAAATAAAAAACATTAAACCAAATGATCATCATCATTTTCAGCACTTGATATCCCACTGCTGGGCATAGGCCTCCCTTTCTTTCTGCCACTCTCCCCTATCCCTTGCCAATCTCATCGAACCACCTCTAATATATGTAGATAATATTAAAATAAATTTAATATCCCTATTAGAAAGACAATAAAACGGCCAAGAGCGTGTCAAGATACTCTTATATGAAAGGGTTCCGTATCTGATACGCTATAAATGTATTTGTTTAATAACTTCAAAAGTTGGTATCCGATTTCGTTCATAATGTGTTTTAGCATGTTCTATCAACATGGAAAGTTTCAAGTCTCTTCGTCTAATAGTTTGGAAATGCTAGGGCGGGGGGCGCCTTAGGGGCAGACGGACGGACAGAGCGAAATTATGAAGGTTCCTTGCAGTACTACGGAACCCTAAAAAGCGGAAAAAACAAATATAAAGGCCAAACAATAAGTCGCTCGGAGCTCCCAGTTTTCTTTCTTTGCTAACTCGTGAACTCACCTTTCGATCACTTCAAGTATCGATTTCTTCTTATTGCAAAATCTATAATTTACTAATGGAAGAACATGGATGGAATGAAACTAAAGGAAACTGTAAAACCAGTTGCGAATATGAATTTTATTAGATTTCATTTTTTAACTATTATTGCTGTTAATTAATTTGCTAAGTTCTAGTATTCTTTTGCTTTCTTGATATTGTCACATCAATATATCGCATGCTTAGTCAGAAAGTGACTTAACTCAAGAAAGCTGATTTTTGGGAATACGCAAAAACCGTTTTAGCATTTTCGACCTGTTCCGTTTATAATTCAATAAAAACGGCGTTACATTAACAAATTATGTATTTTAATAATAGTTAACGAAACAAGTAATGATACAGAAATGTTCTTTTAATTTTATTTTGTTGTTTGTTTGTCTTTGTAACTATCATTTTCATGAGACTCCTTTTAATTGGAAAAAGTCACCGCATCTTTTATTGTGACGAAACTTTAAATTTATGGTTTTCGATTTCTTTTCGATACTTGTACCTCAACATACAGCTTCTTGCCGAATTTCATAATTCTGTATCAATGGGACGTACCCTTTATGTTTTGTTTCCCTTTTTTGTACTAGTATGGAAAATGTGTCATAAATGGTAATTTTGATGTAAATTACCTTTTGATTGTGTACACTCAGAGTGTCGATATTTTCACAGCTTCAAGCGATGATACACCTCAGTATTCGGCATTAATTTTAAATCATAGCATGTTCCTGAGAAAGAAGGCTGACGGACAACAAAGTGATCCTATAAGATTCTCTTTTTTCCTCTGGAGCTACGGAACCCTAATACATAACGAATGTGTCCGAAATGTATCAATTATAAAGAATAAAGATTTTTTTTTATTATTCATTTGTATCATGCGATCAATACACAATGAACCACCCACTTCTGGGCGTAGTGAAATAATTGAAATATACAAAAAAATCCAGACATAATTATTGAGGCCAAGAACTTATCAATAAATAAAGTAAAATAAAAAGTTTTAATAAATGACTGTTGTATATGTATATGTCAGGATATTGAAATAAAATAAAATAAAATAAATATTTATGTTCATTTAGTTAGAAAATGACAATTTGAATCAATTAGTTTAATATAATCCATCTGCTGTCTTTATACCTTATTTATCGTCACGTATTCTATGAATACTATTTAGCTTGTAAATTAAATGTAACAGTGCTATGATTACGCAAAAAAAAGAACAAAAAAACTACATATGTTGTCTCTCTATCTAATATACCTTTATAATAAATTAAAGAAAATTCTCCACGTAATATTTCATAAAAATGTATGTAAGTTAAAAGTTTTTTTTTTTTGACAAAAAAGGGACATCGCGTTTTCCCTCCATTTGCACCAGCACCCTAATTGGTTTCATTTTGGACTGAACAGGTCCAGCGTAACACACTGGACATCAGCTGTTCTCTAATGCGATAGTTATGCATAGGATAATGAACTCTAAACTTAAGAAATAAGAACTAAAATGGCTGTCACACCTTTTCGATATATGTATGAATGGGGACACTTTTTGGATGAAACGGGACATTTGCTGAGTTTTTTTTTTCCAAATCATTATTAAACTTTATTCTATTATATGAATTTACTGGCTGTTCACCGCGACTTTGTCCGCGTAAAATTGCAAGAGCCTTCAAACCTATCAAAAAATTCGCGCTAAGTGGATATCTTCTAACTACATATAAACGACCTACTTGCCTGTGTCTTTGTACGTTCTGCGGTTTTCGAAATTTCGTTGACCAATCGATTTTATATATATAAGGTTATATTAAAAAAGTGTGCTTTATCCAAAGGAAGGTGTGCGCATGCTAACTATAAAATTATTAAAAGGACCACACGCACACCAAAGCAAGTTTATGATAGAATTCCTTATTGTTGATAACTAAAAGATCTTCTCAAGGTTACATAACTCTAGTCGAGAATAGCGAGCGTGCTCGCTTTATATTTAGTGATCGTGTTCAATTTGGAAGGTTTCAATTGTTTTTGCGGACCCTAATTACTTTCCTTTAGTCCTTTTAATATCAATTATCTGCGAGTGAAAGTCTCATCGAAATCGGTCCAGCCTACAAATACGCATAAGCAGTTTTAATTGTGTTTTTGTCATAGGTATCGGAATTCTCTTCCTAAATGGCATATACCCTTTATGCCCTTTATTTTAAATATAAAAGAACTTTGTTTTGACTTTTGATTCAACAAACAGACACTCAAATTTTATATTGTTAAAAATCCATTTCAAAAGTTTATATAAAAATTCATTGACAGTTCCTGGATTCCTAGGTTTTGCCAGTTTTATATCTAACGACACTCCACTAATTAAAAGAACTGAATTCCATCTTTTATTTTTTATATATTATATTTATTATTATATACAAATGCGTTATTTATTTTTAGGAATATAATCCTCGATGCAAATTAGGATTTTTAAAAAGAAAACCATTACATAAAATTTCTTTTGCTTAACAACGGTTTTGTTAATTAACATTTTTTATTTTGTCACCGGCGTAAATTGTTAATAACAATGTGGAGATTCAGAATCTTTTTATTCTCCCGATGGGAATCTGTTGTGAAGCCAGGTCCTATTCCATATATAAATATGTTAGAATATAAAATCTATATGTATACTTTATTATATAAAGCTGAAGAGTCTGTTCGTTAGAACGCGCTAATCTAAGGAATTACTGGTCTGATTTGGAAAATTCTTTCAGTGTTAAATAGCCCATTTATTGAGGAAGGCTATAGGCTATATATCATGACGCTAAAAATTTTCGCCTGATTTTACACGGACGAATTCTTTAGCAACAATTAATATATTCAGTGTCAGTAAATAAAATTTCAAATCTGTCGTTACATAGCCAGAAAAGCTAGATGAAGAACAAGTGGAAGCAGAAGAAGAGTTTCATTCAGACGTTTCCATTGAGGGAGAAGATTATATACCCCCTCTTCGTCCGCGTAAAATTATGTAGAAAAAAAATTGAATCAATTTTAGCGTCACCATATTTAGCCTATAACCTTCCTCGATAAATGGGCTTTCTAACACTAAAATATTTTTTCAAATCGGACCCGCACTTCCTGAGGTTAGCCAGTTCAAACAAATAAACAAACTATTCAGCTTTCTATATTAGTATAGATGTAACGTGTTTGTTTTTTTTTATATAACAAGGGGCAAACGAGCAGGTGGTACTCTCAAGTGACTACCGACGCCCATGGACAACTGCAACACCAGAGGGATCGCAGATGCGTTGCCGGCCTTTGAGAAATTAGTATGCTCTTTTCTTGAAGGTCCCTAAGTCGTATCCGTTCGTTGAAAACAATTAAAATGCCAATTAATATATTAAATACCTGCATTTTTATTTATTGGAATCATTAGAATATTTGAAAATTTTATAATTTTTCCGGCACATTAATTTTTTGACTACATTTACGATGATGGCACATAAAATAACCTTTTTAACTGTTTGTTTACCTTTTGTGTCAAGAGGAAATGAATTGGATATAGTATAAACAATGATACAAGTTTATATGTAACTTATATAAAAAACTAAATATAATTAATCAGTAAACAGCCTAATAAAAATGTTAGTTCCTTTAATTCAATTATAATATCCTTTTTTTCATATAAACATTAATTAAGAAATATGTTACATAAATGTAATCAATTTTGGACAGAGTCAGAAAAGCTAATCTATTATAAGAATCACTTGAAAAATTCTCAAATTAAAACTTTAGTGTCTGTTAAAGTTGTTTAACGAAAACAACGTCTTCATAACAAAAATATAGCGGTTTATTTATTAATTCCGAGAACATTTGATATCATTTTAATTGGAAATATCACTATCACTTGATGTTTTATCTTTCTCAACTTTTGAACCTTTTTTCTTTTCTTCTTTTTTATCATCTCTAATGATTTGCTTATTTGCAACATCGCTATCCAGCGATTGTAAATTTTTTTCCTCCACCGTCATACTGGGTGTTATTTTCAATTCGTGGCTTTCAACTTCATGATAAGAAGGTCTGTGATCCCGATACGATTGTTTTAATTTATTTAATTGATATATTAAACGTTTTTAATCATTTCATTTTAATTAATTAAAGTATAGAATTTCACAGTACATCGTGTCGATAGACGGCTAAAGACAATCTTTATTAAGTAATGATAGTGTTTTCGATTAATGCTATTATTGTTTAAATAGCTAAAACTCCACAGTATACTTAGCCCTCAAATCTATACTAATATATAAAGCTAAGGGTTGGTTTGTTTGTTTGTTTGAACGCGCTAATCTCAAGAAATACAGGTCCGATTTGAAAGATTCTTACAGTATTAGGTAGGTGATTTATCGAGGAAGGCTATAGGCTATATATCATCACGTTAAGTCCAATGGGAGCGTAGATGCAAAGTCAGAAACAATTCAATACATTTATTATTATAAAGCAAGTAAAATTTTATACAATATTAAAAAATGCTTATTAAATATCAATTTTCAAATAAATTCATTGTTAATATTAAAATAATAATTAAAAAAAAGAAAAACAAATCAAATGTATGCATAAAATGTCCCTATATATCGTTTAAAAATTCATTTATCGTGTAAAAGTCCTTAGAATAGACGGACGGACGAACAGAGCGATCTATCAGGGTTCCGTAGTCCAAGGATGGCTAGATAAACGGTCAGATGGTTTACTAGTCACTACCATGGACTACTGAAATAAGCATACTAGTTAAAATCACTAGGAATAAAACTAAATACGATTCTCTCTATGTAGAGACGGTCCCAAATTTGTGAATGAGATTGCCCAGGACAGAGGAAGATGTATCAAGAACTGGGAGGCCTTTGCCCAGCTGTGGGGTAAAATAGGCTAATTAAAATAAGTGGATTCACGGTGCTGGTGCTTAAATGTAATAGATAAAATAACGCAAAAAAATTGGTATCGAATATTTAGACACTACAACTTGGTTTTCAGTATTTAGAAACTAGAATTTGGTTTCGTATATTTGGAGAATCACTGCGAATAACATTCGATAAGAGATAGTGCTGGTGTAACGAAGCCAGTTTCGATGAAAAGGATTTTTTTCAACTCCAGAGCGTACAACTAACAAGGTATCACAATTTGATGCAAAAAAAAAATCTTTAAGTACGATTGAAATAGATTTTTCAAATGTATTTTATATTTCTGTTACACCGACGCTTTGCACAAATCACATCAGAAAAAATTGAGTATCATAGTAACGGTTTTTTTTTTAAATTAAAAAACGAGATCTGATTAAAAACCTAATTAAAATTAATATAATTAGATTTTGCGTTATAGATTAAATTTTGCGTATAATTAATTAGAACAATAAAAATTCTCTAACAGAAAAACCATATTAAAAAAACCTGTTCTGTTCATTTTGCATATATAACCGGACGAAGAATCCAAAACAAAAAATATGCGCCGACTCGTTTTCAAAAAAATATTTCGACACTTTTATACACCGTTACAAGATACAGACTTACAATTTTCGATAGTAGCCGCATTAGTTAAGAACTGTGGCGCTGTTACTAACGCTTACCTTTAGCGCTACAACGGTGAACGCACAAATAAAAGTTATTTGAAGAATTAAAATAACCCGTGAATGTAAGTTCAGTTCCGTTCAGTTTCGCAAGCAAATATCTATCGAGAACATTATTCTTGATAGATATTTATGAAGCTGTTAGTGTGAGATGTGAGGTAAGCCACTTTTCCGTTTTAGTACTTTTTTTTTTTTTAATTATGAACAAAATACATTATAAAACATCGTTAAATTGCACATTATAAACCACAAAGGTTTGTCCAATATGCAAAAGTTAGTTCGACTACATTTGACAAAGAATTACAATTATTATATTGTATATCTCTTTACGATTTCATGTTAATTTTAATCATTTTAATTAAAGCAAATAATAAGGTTTATATGCAAGTTTTCAAATAAATTCAGTTACAAAATCAGTGTTGCAGAATTCCTCAAACTAGAAAAACCTGTATTTTGAGAACTATCTTCCGTAAGGAAGGAACAGTTTTAGTAAATTTATTTTAGATTTACGATTTCCCAACGAAAAATTGGAGAGTCCATGTCTCTTAATATTGATTTGGAAGGAGAATATTTCTTTTATTTGAAATCTTGCGAAGCGTGATGGTGTTGTAGATTTTGAACAAACAAATTTTCTTGTAAACTTGTTTGCCACCCTTATGCATTGAAATGTTCAGTCTAGTTTGATTCCCGACTCCATAGGATATTTTCGCATTACTCCTAACACAAGCTTTACGCTCAATGGAAGGGGTAACAGGGGTGACAGATAAAACCTAAAGTATCTCTAGTTTTACTGAATATGTAAAGTAGGGGACAATTTTTCTTGATACAAACAATATCAATTGAGTGCGGCATATGTTGTTCTTATTTAGTTTTATTTTATTGAGCCTGTATAGTCCTATCTAGTATCTGGTTTTATCCTTTTGGTCTGAACATTTGGGCAAAATCCTGCCTTCGATCTATTCACGAGTAACATTCTTGGGTGCGCCTTAGGCTAGTATGGCAAGAATCAATCCAATTCGTCTTCATCTCGACGCCCGTTGTTTGACTCAATCTTGACACAAGCTTTATGTTTATTAGGAGGGGTATTGGGAATATTAATTGAATAGAGTCTTGAACTTCTAAAACTTGCAGTCCTTTTGGTCTGCAGCCGACTTGGGCTTGCGCATCCAGGTACCAGTGCCTCTTTCTCGCATAAAATGGGTGTGAAGTGCCGGCAATGTTGTCACGTCAAGTGATGGTAATTGTTGTCGCATTTCGTTCGGTTTGGGAGAGTTCCCTGGGGCCAACATCCCTTTTTAAAGGCATCTGCGATCGTTCTGGCGATACAGATGTCCATGCGCGTCGGTAGTCACGTAGGCGATGTGACGTCTGCTGGTTTGCTCCTTGTAATATATTAAAACAAATTTGGCTAACAAAAATATTTTTAAGAAGTATTCTAATTAGTCTATTATTATTCATTATTTAGAGCCTATTTTTTCCTACTGCAGGGCAAATGCTTCCCTACCGTCTTTCCATAAGGTTCTGTCTAAGGTTATGCGTTGCCAATCTCCATTATAACGATCCAAGTCATTCCTCTATCTCATTCTTGGTCTGCCGCGGTGTCGTTTCCGGTCTGGTGTCCATAATATAAATAAATTAGTGTAATATATGATAAAATATCTTACTAGCCGCAAGTACAGTAACAGCACCAGCCGGAACACCAAGTCCCAGAGCTGGTTTCTGACGCTCCTCTAACCAACCAACTGCACCCACCACGACACCTCCGATACCACAGACGATCTGAGTACAATAAAAAGTTTTTTATTCTTTATTTATTAACAAGTAACAAGTTACAAATTTTGAACATAACATGCGAGTAAAAGTATTTAAAATAAACTCTTTTATGATTGCTGTCTAAAAGCAGACTTTTGAAAGAAAGAAAAAATAATAAGAGTGATATCATTTATTCTAAAAAATTTTACTAATTTGATTTTACCTTCCTACAGAATGAGCCTCTCATACAAAGATTTTTTTCATGGTTTTTGGATTTATACTACAAAATAACTTCTTATTTTAACCGCTTATTATTTGGTAGCTAACGATGTATTCCCAAATCTCTTATACGCTGTTTGTCGCGACTTTATCCGTGTGCAAATTGAACTTCCGAGATCCTTTCAACCTCCTTAATTCCGTTTTGTCTATTAACTACCTCCTTGCCAAATTTATTTTTCGTACGTCACGCGGTTTTTGAGATCTAGTTATAGGTGACCTTTTGCTTTTTTTATTCTAATTTATTTATGGGTCTTAAGTCTATTTAAGATTATGCCAAACCCATTCAAAAAAAAAACATGCACTTCTTACAAATGAAATGCACTACATATAATTTTTCACACTTGTAAATCAATTCAAACAAAGTTATAGCTACCTCGGATGTCCGCCGGGACAAAATAAATTGCATCATGCTAACATTTTATATATATAAGTACTACATGTACTTATATATATAAATATATCATCTAGTGACTGTTATATACCTGCAATACCCTAACTCGTAGCGCGGTAGCAAAAGGATAGATGCGTATTCCCGCAGAAAGCTGGCCATCTTGGTCATCTCCTCTGGACGCGCCGCTCACAGCGCTGCAAACTGACTGTTTTCGGGACCACATCGCTTTAGCGTTGATCACTAAAACAATAAAATTCTAAACATATGAACAAAATTTAAGTGCCTGTTTGGGGCTTCGAAATTAAATCCTTTTATTAATTGCGTATCATTATTTATACGGATCCCTAACTTTTTTGAAAATATTCTATCATCTATGTTCACCAGGAATTAAGTACTTCGGATTCTAATTGGGAAAGATTTTCTCACATTGGTCGAGTAGTTTCAGAGCCTATTCAACGCATACAAACGATCAAATCTTTCGTCTTTATAACGTTAGTCTTTTCTGTCTGTCTGTTCTTTCCGGGCAATGTTCGAAACGGCTGGATCCATTTCTAGGAACTTTCACTAGCAGATTTGCTGATGCTCGTGTTACAATGGGTAATATAGGCTGCTTTACTTTTAGAAAAATAGGGTTCTGCACAAAAAAATGAAAGACCTCTAAGTTTAACAAAATCAGTGACATCGGCGCAGCCTCGTTGTAGTGTTGCATAATTGTTGCTATAGTTTAGGTGCGCCCAAACCACTACTGACCACAGAACAATCCCGACTGTGTATTCACTGACATTTGACTGGCCCGTTGGCGCAGTGGGCAGTGACCCTGGTCGTTAATGAAAAGAAATTATCGAAATTGGCAAAGTCAGCGAAATTTGAAAGAAATGATTTAAGTTCGTTTTTTTGGTTAACTGAAAACATGGACTAGTTTTAGTATTTACTCTTTAGAGGGACCTAAATGGCAGAAAGTTTATTTCTGATGGGGATAAAGGCAAAAAAAAATATTATGTAAATGGATTCCAAATGGAAAGAAGGGTCGTCAAATTCATTATTATTTTAGAAGGAAACGAAAATTATGATTATATAACAACCAATAAGCTTTTATCTAGTCTTTAACATCCTTAATTAATATTAAAGATGTTTAAAAAAAACTTCTTATAAGATAATATGAAAGAAAATGTCTGTATGGCTTCTTCTAGATTGTCTTTGAGCGAGAGTAGTAAAGGAGAAAAAGTAACTAAAATCGTTAAACCAAATATAAAAAAAGGTACAGTCGAACAAGAAAGTGCCTTTTCTTTCTTTTATTTATTTAGATCAACAAAACAGTATGCTATTTCAAAGTAATACACCAAAAACTATAATCTTAACATGCATACATATATATTAGCTAAAAGCCCTCGAAACGTTGTACAAAGTATAAAATAAAAAAATTAAGATTTACAAAAGAAAACAAATGAAAGTAAAGTAAATTAAGACTAGAATAATAACAACCAAAAAGTATAAATTTTATAACCCAATTAATTCCAGTTTTAATGTTTTTTGAAAAGTGTAAATCACCACAAAATATATCAACATTGGGACCTTCCGTCTCATATGTGTTAAATAATCGATACAAACAGCATACAGTAAGTGCTTCTTTTCTCTTGGGCTTTGCCTCTATTACAGACGAATCATGGTGCAATGAGTCAGGAGTTACACCGCTTTTTCCCTACATACACAAATTATTATATAGAAGTCCGGTATCAAACTTGTAGCCTCTTGTATCAAGAAATATTCTTACAACTTTGGTTAGCATAAATAAAAACGAAAGACCCGGGAATACCTCAAGTCTAGACATGTACTTTCATTAATTTTAGCCTAAAAGCCTCCTTTTAGCAGCTATTAGGGGACAGCCATCATTTACTACCTAAAATACGGGCTAAGACCTTAAGCGTTTTACCGTGAAACTATATTAATTTGTGTCGAGAATACCCTTATAGCACAGTGAAAAGATGTGTCACCTTCGGTCAAGATGTGAGGCGGTGATATTTTCGTGTTCGATTAATTTTAATAATCGTAATAATATTTGGAAAACACAAATATTTTTGTTGAATTTTAGTTAATCTTACAACAAATTATTTTTTGCTATTTACTTTTTATGTGTTTTTTTTTTGATTTATAATAGATCTATTGCGATCGATCCAAAAAGATAAATGCACCTACATTTAAAAAAAAAATCTTCGTTGTTTATATGCACACTTTTATGGTCACAAGAAGTCACATTAAAAACGAGACGAGTCAAGATCTATCTATCCTGACAGATGTAACGCTTGCGCATATCTATTGCAATAGTACCCAAAACGTTAGTATTAAATTCACTAAATACAATAAATATTCTTCCGGAGTATCAAGTGTCAAAACACGACTTCTTTTTTAATCTGTGTGTATTTACAAATTTAATTAGTGCCATAGCAAAGAATAGAGTGATTTTTAGTTCACGAAGTGGCTTTATTTTGATTATACTGATAGACAGAGCGGTAGTTTAGCACACGCATAACGAAAATCGTTATGGGGCGTGCATTAGGAAGTAAAAACTTCTTATATTTCTTTACTGAGTTCATACACCGGATAGACCAATATTGAGATTTCTACAAGCTAGACTAACGATTTAGTTGGGTATTATGCCCAACTGTAGTTTGGATGGATTGTTTGCCAGATAGAATATAGCTTCAGAGAGTTTGAAACGCTGTTTTGAGGAGTTGGGGATTTGGGGTTACAACGATTTACGTAGGTGGTATCGATTTGTTTGTCTTGTTTAACTAAAAACTTAGTTTAGTTCAAAAAACAATACTAGCTTTATCTCAGTGTTGGATGGAGATATCGGAATGATTCTTAGATTGGCTGATAGAGGACGTTGAAACGAAGCTGCCTGTATCATTAACTCACCTTAGAACTAAAACCGTAATCTTTTTTTTTTTTAAATATTAGGAATACTTTTTAGGTATGTCAACTTTTCCTTTGCCCCTCCTACTAAGCTTAAATTAAAAGCTTGTATTAGGAGTGGGTGCGACAATACCCCAACGGCGGTGGGGTTCGAAACACCGCAAACGAGCGGGACAAATTTACGAACTATTCGAAGTAATTGTTCCTTGTCATTGTTAGAGATATCTTCGTAATTGTAGACTATTTCCAACTAAACTTGACGCAGTTAAATTTTGTAAGGTATAGACTTATAAATTTCGTATAAAGGTAACGTCATTATCAAGTCTTTAATAGTGTGTTTAAGTCATTACAATTACTTATTAACTGGAGCGGCTCAGCAACCCAAAATGAGTTTTGGCCTCCAATAAGATTATGCCACGTTCCCGCGCTTTCTCATGACAGTTTCCAGCACGACGATCACGCAAATCACATTCACATTTTAAATTCTTCTTCTTCTTCGATGCACTCTTGGTAGAGCCTTGTTAGAGATCCGACATAGTCAAATGAAAGCAGTTGATCTGATCACGTTACAAGCCTATATAACAAACCCATTTGTTAGTATGATTTTGAACATCCAAAAAATATTTTTGATTCGATTTTAGAATAATAAATAAAATGAATAGGAAACGATAAAATGTGAAAAGAAACATAAGAAAAAACTTAACGAAAAGTGGTAAATAATGTGCCAAAAAAAGTCGTGACTTCATTTTTTACCCCCATGCAACACTTGAAACTTTTGCTCGGGCGCTCCTATATGTATGTAATAACGGCATTAACATAAAAACTATTTTCATTGTCTAGTGCATTTCCTTTTCAATTACGATTACGTACGTATCGATTAAAGCACTGGGAACTTTCTTAATTTGAATGCTTTCAAACTCGCGATATGTACTGTTTGTGGATGGATTATGACATTATTTTTTTTAGTAAAAAAGTATTGTAAACTAGGTTTATTTAGCTTTATTATTATGTTATTATTTTTATTATTATGTTTGAGTTAATGTCATAAATAAGAAACAAAGTAACAATAGAAACGTTACTAAACAGTTATTTGTATTACATAGAGCCAGATCAAAATTTTGTTTGGGATTCTACTCTTATAGTAGAATCCCGAGTGTAACGAGGGATTCTTAAGTAGAATCCTGAGGATAGCGACGATTTCAAAATACGTCATCCGAAACCAAAATATTTTGGCCCGGATTACTTAAGAGACAGACATATGCCATCGCGGATTTTATTATAGATCTTTTTAAAATGTACAATTCCCTATTACATTATTATGTTCTATCTCTTAAGGCTTAGATAGCGCATCCGTACGAAAAATACCTTATTTGCGACATCACGTTACAAATCATTGAAATTCTCGGCATTTACCTTCTATAACATAAATGTATTCTAGATATAAACCTTGCCCTTGAATCGCTCTATTTATTGGTGAAAATTGCAATAAAATCCATTTTGTAGATTGAAAGATCTACGCGTACAACGCTGGAAAGCGATAGAATAAAAAGGTCTTAATCTCTTGACACATTTCTTATTACTCTACAAATAACACGTATTAATGAGATTGCGGTCATCCAAATGACCCGTAACGTCGATAGGTCGTTGATTAATTGTTTGACGTGGACATAAGAGAGGCGAGGGTGTTTACAACTGTTGAACATCTTTAATAGAAATCGATGATTAGAATGATTTACTATATTCATGAAATTTTCAACCGAGACGAAATTAATGTTAAAGGATTTAAAGTATAACTGCATTTTTGCTAAACGTAAATTTTTATAAAACTTAAAGTACATGAACTACGACGATGACGATGAAATCAATTTTTCCTGTTAGACCACAAGCGTCGATGGTACCTCTGTTTTATTATATATTATTTATTAGTGTTGCTTATTGCTGATTTTTATCGGCCGAGAATTAATACAAGCCATTCATTTATGGAATGCTCTGCCCATATCGGTCCAACAAGCAAAAAATATTAATGTATTTAAAAACCTTGTGACAGAATTTTATTTGTCGTCACAATCGCGCTAACTAGTTGTTGGTGTGATTGTGGGGACAACTTTGCTCGCATCACTATTTGATTAACTTCGACACTTTTCTTTTCTCTGATATTGTTTGTACCTACAGACGATGACTAATTTTAAGTATAGTTTAGTTTTTTCATTCTTTTTATATAGTAGTTTGTATATTAGTTATTTTTTTTTTTTTTTTTTTTTATGTTACAAGGGGGCAGACGAGCAGGCAGCAGGCACTGAAGTGCCTACCGACGCCCATGGACATCTTTAACCATTTACGCAGCGCACGCATCGGAAGCTTTCAAATGGGAAAAATAGCCCCCGATTTTGAAACATTCTTCATTAGTGCTCCGCTCCTGTTGGTCTTAGCGTGATGATATATAGCCTATAGCCTTCCTCGATAAATGACTTATCTAACACTGAAAGAATTTTTCAAATCAGAAAGTAGTTAAGAAGAAAATAAAAATAAACACTTTTTTAACATTTATATTTAAAAGAATGTTTACTTTTGGTTCTGAACTGTTTGGTATATACAGAGTATGACCAAATAGGTCAGTGTCTTTTTTTGTTCTCTTCTATTTGTGAAACGATTGTCTGTTTGTTTGATAACTGTTTATGGACTTAGTGATTTTAAAAAAAAAGACAATGATACCGACAACTAACGAATTCATGTCAAAAGCAAATGATGGTAAAGAAATACATAACATCGTTCTCTCTGAATCTAAACTTTTTAATCGGCTAATGAAAGAGATTTTAAAATTTCTATATAATTCTTAATTACTGTTTTAAACCTCGATACAAAGTAATAAGTAGACTTAAGAATAGAATAAGTTAAGGTTTTCAGCGTCGGCGGTCATCTACCATCCTGCAGAGTTGTTCTTTGCCTCGTGAAAGACTTGGGTAGTGAGATGTCTTCGTACATCAAAATTCTCACTACCTTGTCTTTCATGCGGATCGAACATATGACATCGATTATCTGCGCTACGAAGTTAATAGTTGTTTGAAATATTTTAAACGCTTTTGATAATTATTATTTCTGTACAATAAGGGAGATATTATTATGTGAGTTCATTTATTTATAATTTAAATTCAGTCAAGCTGTGCGGGTGTACTTAAGTTTATTTTCTTTTGCAGGCAAAAAAAAATCCCTTATTTATTTTTCGCTATGGCAATTCACATTGTTAACTTAAAATTTCTGTATTATCGTTCTGTAGATCAGTTACTGTTTTTTCTGTTCATTTTAATTATTAAAAAAAAAGAATACGATTAATTTTCTTTTGTATATTTCATATTTGCTATTTTAGGTATTGCAAAGTATCGATATTTTAATCTGTCGTTTACTTAACAACTTTAAGTTGTAGAGTAAGGACTAACGTAGAAAATAAGTTATTTACGTAATTACTAACACAATTTGTATGAGCCTATTGTTGTTTGAAATAAATAAATAATAATTATTATTTGTAAATGTGAAAATGATACGTAAAGTTACGTTTACGTTTCTTGTAAAAAAGCGAATCTCCAAAATTGACTTATGACTTATGAAATGAATCAAAAGATATAATAAAGATTTCAAGTGTCAAATTATGAAACCGATTTATCTTTATTATGAGTTGAGAGGAATAATAATTCGATTATTGACAATAAGGATCGACAGCCCGAGAAGCACTTCTTCAATGTCTAAAAAGAATATCTTTTAACACGAAGGAAAATGGAAAATATTCCAAAAGAGCAAATATGTATATGATTGGGGTAAGAAAACATTCCACACTGTTGTTTTTCCGGATAGTAAAACTTATGAGGATTACATGGAATCGAAAGGATATGGTGATGATGAGTCCATTGAGATTGCTGAAAAAGAGTTTGGAAAAAATGAAATGGTTATGGTAAGAGTTATTTATCTTCTTAATATATATAAATAACACACATTGTTTGTCCGCAATGGACTCAAAAACTACTTAATCAATTTTAATCAAATTTTTACACCATGCAGTTTGATCCAACTTTAAAGATAGGATAGCTTACATCTCAACTTATAGTTGCAAATATAAATGAGTCGCTGAAGAGACGAATATCGAAGGTGTTACGCGATGAAGAATTAAGTTTATAACTAGTTACATTAATTATATAGTATATTGTTATGCAAGAGCATATTATGCGATTCATATGGCTGAGATTCATAGTAATTAGGCTTATCTTACGTATGTTTTATAATCTTACTAGCTGTTTCCCGCGACTTTGTCCGCGTAAAATTTGGAAAAAAAATAGATTCAATGTAAGCGTGCTGATATATAGCCTATAGCCTTCCTCCATAAATGGGCTTTCTAACACTGAATTTTTTTTTTAATCGGTTCAGTAGTTCCTAAGATCAGCGAGTTCAAGTAAACAAACAAACAAACTCTTCAGCTTTATATACATATTAGTATAGATTTCTAGCACAAGTATAAGTCACAACAGAGTATCGCCATAAATTGTCCTTGCGTCACCCTCTAGTGACGGACGCGACTCGATAAAAAAAATATCGATAAAAAAATTATATCTAATCCACGAATGTCATTAGCAATAAATAGCGTTTAGTTTGCGTGTTTGCATCAATACTTATTATAAACTTTCTTTCACACTATACGCCATGATTTTTATCGATAAATAATTTATTTCTACTCGAAACGACAGGTAATGTCTTTTTTAGTCGTGTTCATGTGGCGTTATTCAAAACGATTGCTTGTATTTATGGTAATCTTTATAATAAAAAAAAGCTTATGCAGATTTTCTTTTGTAATCAATTAGTGTATTCTTATTCTAGACGCGCGCCCTCCACTCACGGGTCATGAACTTGGCGAAACTATTGCTTTGTTTAATTCACTAGATAAAGTATGAAAAATTGTTAATATTCTTCATTAAAATATACTACACATCGCCTGCTAATCGAATTTTGGCTACAAGCCTTTATATTTGCTTAGAAACGACATGTGTTGTTCTATTTGAGAATTAATAATATACATCCAATAAATAAATATATAAAATAAATATATAGGACTATATGACACACGAACGTCTGTTCCTAAGGTAGACAACTTAATGCTTGTGTTGTAGGTAACAGCAGCCTGTTATACACAAATATATTTTTTTTATGTATATATAAATACATACATATGGATAATACACCCCGCGTTTTTAGAAAGGAACTTCCATCTGCTCCTATTTTGACGTGAGCATTTTGTGACTGGCTATTATAATTAATATATTATTATTAATACAGTCTTCCTATTTATCCCGAATAGTCATTTATTGTAAATAGACAACCAACAAAATGTACAAAATTGATGTGAAAATTACATAAACTCACAAATGTTACGTAAATGTATCGGAACAAAGCGTAACTAAGCTCCCAATAAATATTTATAACGGAAGAATTATCCCACAATTTGGTCGGATTACATTGACAGAAACGTTCGGTTAAATTGTACGGCGAGTGATAAACCACGCTCCAGTGACAACAAAGGGAATGCACTAGTGGGAAACGATTCACTGAATATTGAATAGCTGAAGCTAACATACCTATACGAAGATATATAGTAAGTACTTATATGCCACCTCTTAATTTATTGACCACTAGCTAAGCGATTTCACTCCTCACGGATGATAGGCATATATAACTTATACCTTCCTTTTAGGGTTTTGTATACAATGAACCCTTAAAGTTTTGGTCTGTCCGTCCGTCCACTCTCAAGATGCCCCCCCTCCCCCAAGGTTTCCATACTATTCATTCCATACTATTCATATTCCATACATTAGATGTATGGAATATGAATAGTATGGAATATATGGAATATGGAATAGAATGTAGAGACTTCAAATTTTCAAGTTAATAAGACATGCCAAAAACTCAGGAAAATAAATTGAGCGAAATGAAACAACAACTTTTGAAGTTATGTAACAAACACCTTTATGGCGTATCAGATACGGAACCCTTCTATTAAAGCGTGAATTGACACGCTCTTGAGCAATTTATTAATCACTTCTGTTTATTGATAAAAATTAGTTACGTAAGATCTAAGCGTACAAACAAGAGCGGGCACCGAATTTGTTTCCTATTATGTAAAAAAATTGGCTTTTAAAATAATTTTATTGGTAAATTTAATCGACATGTCAAAACGCGCTTAATTGTAATAGTCCAATCGAAGACTATATTAAAGATAAAACTGCTTCGAGTTGGATCGCTACCGCTTTGTACTTTATAGTCAACAAAGAAATGTTTGAAGCTCATTTTTGAAAGAACTATTTTAAAAGAATGGCTAACGAGTTTTTTGCTGATTCATCTCGTGACTCGACTTTTCCGAATCAGCCGTAGCTTTTAGAATATTTGACGATTCAAAGGAGCTTGTAATAGTCTATTTGAACCAAACATCTTTGATTTTTGATTTGATTTGAAAGATTTACTAGTACCGCCTTCAAACACATCAGCGAGTGTCTAACAGATCGTATGTAAGTGATTTTATATTTTTTGCTTTTTAGTTACATGTTTTTTTTTTTCTGAATTCGGGTTTCCTTTTATTCATAAATAATTTATAGTCAGCTACGTTAAATAAAATAAATTGAAAGTTAAACTTCATTAACTTGCGACAACATCGTCTGCGAAACATAAATTTAAACGTCATTTACAATATAAAACATGATTGTTTCTAGTGATTACATTAAAATTCAATAAAAAGAAATGGTCATAATTAAAATTAATTGGCTGTAAAACAGTTACAATTTACAAAGATTCTTACACATTTATTAAAGTTGACTATAAAAATGGCACAAAATTTGAATTTACTTTAGCTGTCACACAAGCGAGGGTTCATGGTTATTCATGAGTGTTCACATAGTATTTATTACTAGCTGTGCCCGCGACTTTGTCCGCATAAAATTAGGTAATAAAAATAGATTCAAATTTAGCGTGATGATGTATAGACTTCCTCGATAAATCGGCTATCTAAAACTAAAATAATTTTTCAAAACGGACCAGTAGTTCCTGAGATTAGCGCGTTTAAGCAAACAAACAAACAATCCCTTCAGCTTTATATATTATTATAAGAGTTTCAGATATAGTAGCTAAACTCATTGACTTTCAGCGTTCAATTCAATAATGTTGCCCAAATTTCATGAACTTATGGTTGTAATGAGAAGAAAAAGCATTAGGATTCTTTACAATAAAGTAAAGCCATCAAAATTGTACACAATCATTGAATTCAACGCTAAGTAGCTGCTTTTAACTAGTAAATATTAAAAAAAAAACTAATTTATAAACTTACTTGTATACTATATAGAGCGCTGTCATATAGCACGTGGAATGTGAGAAAAAGGGAGAGCAGCGTGACCGAGAGGAGGGCCGCGGCGAGCTTAGGTCGCGACACTCCAACAACCAGTACGCAGTCTGCCAGCTCGCCCTCTGCCGGCCGAAACGACGACCGCGGCAACCATCTGCCGTAAACAAAGTTTGCTTAGACTAGATCTCTAAGTTTTGTGGTGCAGTGCCCCCTGTGGGTCCTGTGGCTTCTGGCCTGTGGCCCTGTGGGTGTGCGGAAGACTGATTATTAAGTTGGAATCCGAATGTTTAAAATACAAGAATAGAATGCGGCATAATGGGGTGCTTAAGTACTTTTAAGGATGCCTGTCTTAAAGGATCCTCTCTCTCTAAACATATGTGTAATAATGTACCAAATACTGGGTGACTAGCTCTCAATGAGAGCGTAATTATTGAATCGGATTCATAAATTAATATAGATAATTTGAAATATAAATAATAGAGATATACTGACAAAATAAACTTGATGAAATAATTTACATTTGGTAGAATGGACTCGATCCAAGTTTTTAAATATCACCGATTGAATGCTTTTGAGAAATTAGTATTTATGAATACGTAGAGTACGTAGGTGAACCCGATGAGTGGAAATATTGAGGGTCTGTGAAGTAAACACTGTAAACAATAGCGGAAAAGCTTACAGAATATCAAGAGGCAACGATTGCGAACAGCTCTTGTACTCGGCCCTGTGGTGCTTGCTTGGCAGTGATTGACTCATCTGCACCCGCGACTCCATGTGTTTTCCATTTAACGTCCTCTTTGTTATCTTCAATTTTACTACATTTTTCTAGATATTCTGTGCTGGCATTTGATCTGTTTCAACTGATGATTACTTCTTGATTATAATCATTGTGTAGATTTTTGTTCTTTGGTCTGCAACAAAATAAAAAATATTCAGTATAATTAAGAATGTAGAGTTGCTAAATAATATATAATCCATTTCTATATAAAAAAGATCTATCCCGGTCACCTATCTTGAAATCTCGAAAACCGCGAGACTAATATAATTGAAATTTGTCATGGAAGCATTTTAGAGTTAGTAGACATCTGCTGAGAACGGCTTTTTTTAATGTTATAAGGAGAAACGAGCAGGCAATAGATACCAGGCAGATAAGTGCCTACTGACGCCTATGGACATCTGCACGACCTGGAAGCAAGCAGATGCGTTGCCGGCTCTCACAGACTTAACCCGGCAATAATACCATCATTTAGAGCTTATTGGAGCTCACTGAAGCTTACTAGAGCTTACTGGAGCTCGCTGAAGCTTACTAGAGCTTATTGGAGCTCACTGAAGCTTACTAGAGCTTATTGGAGTTTACTGAAGCATACTAGAGCTTATTGGAGCTTACTGAAGCTTACTAGAGCTTATTATAGCTTACTAGAACGAGCTTACTGGACTTTACTGAAACTACTAGAGCTTATTGGAGTTTACTAAAGCTAACTGAACCTTACTGGAGCTTACTAAAACTTACTGGAGCTTACTGAAGGTTACTGAAACTGACTGAAGCTTACTGAAGCTTATTGAAACTTACTGAAGCTTTATAATTAGGCCATGTTGGAAACAGTTGATGAATAACTAAATAAAAAATATTTTGTACTCCTTTTATTTTAGGTGACTTCCATAGAGAGAATTCACATTAGACTTTTTTTAATTACCTTTCATAATTAAATCCCCCACAATAACAATTTGGAAGCATTAAAGTTGTGTATTCTCATTATCTCATCATTTCATTTAGTTAAGTTTTTAAAAAATGCTTTAAGAGTGGCCACAATGACAGCCCAGAAGCAACTTGAGTATTTCAGTTCTTCCTTCTGCTGTTGGGTGTCGAGGTTTTCGAAGGTTTTCGATTGTCAGCTTACAGAATTAGCCTACTATTATCAAAAAGTAGTTTTCAAGTCAACCTTTTTCAGCAGTCTCCGAATAATCTAAAGATAGTTACGGAAGACGGCGTTTAGAAAAATCAATGAAGTTTTACAAAAGAAATGACAGGTGAAAACTAAGGCTTTAAATCGATACTAAAAAGGTTAATTGGCAGACGTTTCCATGTTTATATAATTAACTTTTTATTCAAATTTTAATAATTTCTTACTTCAAACAATTCGTTTAGAACCGTTTGCCCAACCGATACGATAAAAAATACATTTTATTAAAATAATTTATTTCATCAATTAGAACATAATATTAAAGCCTTATTGCGAAAATTCTCAGCACAATTTTAGTTCCTTTGAAGCACGAAATATAGACTAATAGTTGATAACGAATTTAAAACTAAAGCAATAACTTTATAAAACTTCATGTCGGAGTCAGGCATAACTTCATTTCAATGATCATGTAGTGCGGCCGGCGACTTTGCGTAGCTGTACAAAGTTTTATAGAACTTTTTGTCTTCAAAGACAAAAAAGTGTTATAATATCTAATATAGAGTGTTCTTTGCGTTTCATAATGTAGTTTTATTCGTGCTTAATCAAAACACTTATATTTAAAAAAATTTATACATGCTTACTGTGATGTGTAACTTACAAATCTACTTCTTTTTCTTAAAAAAAAGGCACATCAACATGTCATACTATAAAACGTGGCAAACAAAGGATATCTTATGTCATGGTAACAGGGTAATAATAAATTTGGCTAGTCAGAAAAGGGACCATTCGCAACAATGAATAAAGTTTAAAATATATTCCCATTATCATACAGGAAAGAACCTAAAGAGAATTGTACAAAGCAAAATTGCAACTCTGGCAAACTTAATCCATCTTTTATCCGTGGGAATTAATAAAATATTTAAAATTTTCCTTTCTTAGCCGCTACACAAGTTTCGATAAATCGCTGGGAAAAACTGTACAGTTAAATCGTTACCAAATTATTGTGTAGTCAAATTATTTCGAAAAAAATTGTGCAGTTTAATTGACAACGATTTTTCACACAGACTTATTTTTTATTTTTTTATTTTATTAAAAAAGGATAACTTACGTTACGTACAACGGTAATATATTACATTGTACGTCCCACTTACAAGCTTTTTCACAGAGAGATGAAGTTCGTAATTAAATTGAAGATTAATTGAAGACGATGATTGAGGCGTAACAAAGTAATAACAAAGAAATAATAATTTTAAATGGGACGTTAGTCAAAAGGTCTAGAACAAACGTCATTTTTGATGTATTCTGAAGTAGCGACCTAATCTGCATTTTATTCGAGTTTTTAAATAATCTTTGAACTTTTTGTTTATTCCTTTTTTTAAACCTTCCCTGAAATAAGAAGAATTAAACAAAACAAACAAAATTTGATTCCATCCAGAGGTTTTCGAGTTTTAGCGAGACTAACGAGCAACCATTGATTTTTATTTATATAGACTGGTTCGGATCTATACAATGTTTATGCATTATGGCTTTGTGATTACGACTGGCTCGACCTTTGTTAATATCATGAAAATATTTTAAAAACTCAAACATTGTATTAAAATGTTTTCACATAATATTTGTATTTATAATGATGACTCTTTTTTTTTTTAAAGTAAGGCTATTCTCGCTATCGCTTTTATCAAATTTTTTCTTAGGTGGTCTTAACGATAGACTAGCGGGCTCAGGAATGCTTCCAATCTGTTAGGCTAGTCAAATTAAAACTGTTATTTCTCCAATACAACTAAAAGGTAGTTTTGAATTGTGAGTGGCTGCAAAAGAGTACAATGGAGAGCTGACTGCGTATCGTCGGCATCAGCATTATCAATCAGTTAATGTTTATTGGGTCGTGACCTCACATGAACTTTTTATATGTGGATAATTTTTCGCCACTTGCGTCGATCTTCTGCTGCATGTATGGCTCCATGGACAGGGATGTTGAGCGCTGAGCGGATCTGGTCTGGAACAGATATAAGAATAACAAAAAGGTCGTCATCTACTTGAAGTATTCTAAAGTAGTGACCTAATCTACATTTTATAGTATTTTTAAATAATCTTTTGTCTTTTTGTTTCTTTCTTTTCCTTTAAACCTTTCCTAAAATAAGGGGAATAAACAAAACAAACAGAATTTTAAACGGTCCAGCGGTCTTCGAGTTTTGGTGAGGCTAAGGAACGATTGATTTTTATATACATGTGTTTACGATATTTTTATGTTAGTTACTGTTTTTAAAATATATTCCAGTTAATAAATTGTTTTTAAAAGTATTATAATTTTAAATATTACACTGTTATTTATTTTACGGTTAAGACTCCATACAACCTTTAAGAATCACAAACAAATCACTTCAATTTAACTCAGTAAGGGAGAAACATTGCAATCTTTATGTTTTTATAATCGACAATATTATATCATGCAAATTCGCCTTTGCGTGAAGTCTTTTTACTATTTAATCAATCTTACTTTTCAAAGCAAACTAAAAAGCGTAAAGTAAAGCGAATCACCGCTTTTAATTTCAAAAGTGTAACGACAAAATACTACTGTAAAACATTTTTTACAAAAAAAGTGGATCATCCACTTTAGCCTTAAAATTAGATAATAATATATTTACCAACACAAACTATGTTAGTCACAGTTGTCAGCTAACTGAAAATTCGTGTATGTTAATTAGTCAATAATAATTGCCCAATTAATAGCTATTTATAATATTAAGTCCTAGGTAGATCATTGATCAATTAACGGACTCGAATACGCAAGGTACTCGGATCAAATCAAGGCAAAAGAATTCATGAGCATCAATAAACAAGCATGAGAAGCTAAACTACTTTGCTGTAATCCGCGAATGAATACGAAAAACACAGGATATATAAATTGTTTCCTGTGTTTTTACTAATCACTTTACGAATAACCTTTGTAGGGTCTATCTCCTGATAGTTCACTTGAACAACACATTCAAAAGAAATTTTCAAATTCAAACCCATTGCCTAGTTTTCATGCGCTCTATAAATGAATACGTACTTCTTTTAAAAAATGTTAGATATATTTCTCTTTGCAAACCTTATTACACACCACACAAGAAATTCTATACATATAAAAGTTCACCTAATAGAAAATGCCGAAATCACGGGACGTATAAAGATGAAATTTGGCACAATGGTAGTTTATAGTTAGCCGCTAGTAATGGATTTTTCGATAGGGCCTGATTAAAGCGCTCTAAGGGAAAAATTTATTATACGCGGACGACGTTACGGGAAACTGCTAGTAAATATATCATATTACAACGTACGTTCGCGATAAACACTTAAAATTCACACAAACCAGAAAAAGTCACAGACACTTATCATCAAGGCCAAACCAGAAAAAGTCACACACACTTATCATCAAAGCCAAGCCAGAAAAAGTCACACACACTTATCATCAAAGCCAAACCAGAAAAGCCACACTCACTTATCATCAAAGCGTAACCAGAAAAAGCCACACTCACTTATAATCAAAGCCACACTAACTTATCATCAAAGCCAAACCAGAAAAAGCCACACTCACTTATCATCAAAGCCAAACCAGAAAAAGCCACACTCACTTGTCATCAAAGCCAAACCGCGCAAACCCGTATGAAATTTCATACCACAAATGAAGAGCTCGCGGGAAAATAATAAAACCGTCTGTTGCACTCGTGCCCGCGGCGCTTTAGGGCAAAACAATGTGAAGTCAACATGTTTGCACGGCTCAAAGTTTTTTGAAGAATGAAATGCGACAGTTGGAGCCATAAAAGTAAACTGTGCGAGGTTTTCTGTAGCTGATTGAAAATTTATCTCCATTTCTTCTATTTTCTACCATGACAACTGAATAAAGAAAGACGGAAGTAGCATGTTCAAATAGAGTCCAGTGTTCACCATATAAATTGGGAGTACAGTAGTCAAGTGAGATATTGAAAGGTGATGATGATGTGTGTATATCCAAGGCATTTCCAAGCCTACGGCGATTGTTATGAGCATTTTTTACACAAATGCGTTTTTTTTAAATATTTATGACAGGATCACAGGGAATTTATTTAACAATACCACCAAATTTGTATAAGCCATTTGATGATTATGCCATAATGGAACGACACACAAAATGTTAAATGGACAAACAGAAAATTTAATAAGTATTTTGTAGGTATTCGTACTGTAAACAACGCACTTGCTAAAAAATCACAGACAGACATTTTCATTTAAATATATACAGTAAAGATAAAATTCTGTTACAGTTTGAAATAATACAATCGGATAAATGAAGACAATCAGAGAAGTAGAAAGCAAATAGATACATTTGCGAGAAATGCAAAGACAGCTATTGAATATGATATTATGAAGTTACTGTATTGGCAGATTGGTACAAACAGATTTAAAAACAAATGGAATTAGATATTTGTTATATTCGAAGCGAAGTCTTTAACCCCATAAAACCATATTTTATCCAACGATTGAAACATCTGGAGATAAAGTAATATAAAGCAGGGACTCCTGCACCGTTTGGAGAGAAAAACACGAGTAAACATGTTTTTACAGTTAAACAGTTTTTATAGTTGAACAGGGTAAACAATCAAACAAAGCATAACTTTTAATCGACTTGGACCCTGCACAGACGATATTTACTTTACTGTTTTTCTAGAATTAGTCTTTATATTTTAGAAATACACAACAAGCAAGAATATTTCAGCTACTTTGCATAGGTTTGGCGATAAATAAAAAATGAACTGAATTACTATAACTAAGCCATATTGAGAGCCAATTCACGGATCGGCAAATCTCGAACTCATGAACATCTTAATAAAAAAAGTACTATTATCGAAGTAGTATATTTATATTGAATTTCAAAGTACATGGACTTAACAAAAAAAGTGGTAATATTAACTATTTTGCTACGTCTATGAAATGATTATACTATGTCCTATTTAACTTTAGATTTTGGAGGTTACGGTTGAATGGAAGTATAATGAATACATGATGAATGAGACCTAGTGAGGGGTGATGATTAAACACAATTAACCACCACGTAATTAGCAATGATTTATTGATAAAGTTAGTATGACTGAACTGTTTTGAATCACGAGTAATAATTTGCCATAGCATGTTCATATACTTACTAAATTCATGATCATCTAAAATGTATATGCTATAATGTGGTTGAAATAACTTAATACTACTTTGTCAATACAATATTATATTGTGCCCGTTTTTAGGCCAGATGGAACATCCCTCGGATGTTTGACATTTCATATTCATTTCGGGCATTGAATTTTCGACCTTAAAGTACTGTAGTCTCTACTCCGTTGTCAGTGTCGTTATTTCCGTCAAATACTTTAACGTCCTATCATATTAAAGCTTTTTATATTATATCAGCGATTACCCATCGTTAAAACTTGTTCGCTGACGTATGCAGGTTCTTTTTAAGAAAGATGCCTTAGTCGTATCGGTATTTAAAGTAAGGTGTTATATCTATTCTGTTGCTCTTTGTCATATACAAGAAAACTGACATTCCCATTTATCATAAGAGTTAGGACTTAAGACTTTTGAGCTACTGAACAGTTATCACCCGGTTTCAAACAGGCCAGTATTTGTTTTATCATTCTTTTAAGATCGTATTAAGTTTATCGGCGGGGTTATTGCGTTCTTAATGTCTCTACGGCATCTGATAAACGGATTTTTATCGCGTGTTTGCTGTATTTTTCAATAAACGTCTAGGTTTTCCGCTATTACTTTTAAATCGACTGTACTTATTTCTTTTATCTCGAATCAGAGTTTATTTTCAACGGATTGTAGAGTTTTACGCGCTGTTGCCCCTGATTTCATTCGCAATATAATGGCTAAGTTGATTGTTAATGTAGTAAAAGCAGTTCATATAATAGAACAGTTGATATTTTGCAAAAGTAATTTATTAGCTGTGTTTATAACAGTTTACAAACTCCCTAAATTTAATGTTCTAACTCACTGCACGTTATAATTTATTCTTCGTTATCAGTTAGACGGATAACCCAGTTACGTCATCGCTAACGTGCTAAATTGACCGGACGAATTCCGCACGCTCTATTTTCATTGACGACCTCTTTATGTCGTGCTGCGAGTGCTCCCCATATAACCCCCTCTTCGACATGTGGTGCAAAAGTTGAATTTCACTAGCGGTCATTGTATCAAAAGTAGAAATTTCAACCCCATCACCTGGATGTCAAAAAGTTAACGTCCATTCGGTTCCCTAAGCATTTCTTGCATCGTGTATGCAATGTACCATTACTAGATTAATGCATAATTGAACATTTTAACTAGAGGTAACATCACGCTTGCAGAAAGACAATGATCACATTTTGTTCTACTATAATAATAGGCTTATAATATTGAACCGATTTTCTCTTGTTTTTATAACCCTACCAATTTAAAAACAACACAAAAATCAGATATGAAGTATATAGTAAATATCTTAATATTTTATTAACAATAAACTATTTTTATATAATCATATATTTTTTGCTGACATTACCAAATACGAGGGTGCCTATCCTAAACGATTGTTTCAGAACAATGTACGTGTCCATTCTTTCGTAATCGTGACATAACTAAATATAACCCTGCCAAATTACAAATCGCGCACGTTGACCGAATTACCTTTTATTATAGGTCACACTATATTTATGCGTCTTGATTTGCAGTTAAATTCAAACCTTGCTTACTTGATAAGGTATTGTTAAATTGAAATTTAAAAGAGTCTTTGGTAGGTTTTACGCTTTTTGTTGCTTTTAAATTCGATAGTGGTTCTATTAATTTGCTTCTATCGCTACATGTGTGTTTTGATAATGTGTAGGCATTAAAATCCATTGGAGCTGAGCATTTATGTTCAGTAAGCCAATTGAATTAATTTATGTATTTTAATATTAATAACTTCTTTCTGCTTTAAGAGACTATCGTTAAAATAATATCTTTTACGGCTTAATGTTTGTGAAGTCGAAGTTTTCTTGGTAGCGTCGAGGGAAAAGCATGACTTTTGGATAAGAGTAGTAACGTCGGCGCCACGTGCAGAAGCAAGATAAAAATCACCGCGATTTTTCAAGTGGTGCGGTTTTCCTGTCTAGAATAGTTAGAATGGTTGTATACTACATTATACAATAATACAATTTAAACAAAATCAAGCATTACTCTATACTTTAATAAACAGAAAATACTTTACTTGAATAAAAAGTAAATTTAAGAGAGCCAATAAATAAGAAAACTATATTTTACGTAAGCAATTATTATCTTACAATTTGAAAGAATTACTAATTTACTTTAACGGGATTCTCCAATATGAAATATACGTAACTCACCCCACAGTCACATCTTCTGCAATCTAAGCGGACCCTGGTAATTTACCGGGATAACAGTAGGAAGAAGAAGAAGATTTTATGATACTTACGCATAAAAAGGAGTATGAAATTTGGCACTTGTACTCCACAAACTCTTTTATTCTTTTACTTCAAAATCTAAATAAAAAAAAGTTTAACAAAAAAAACCGACTTAACTGTCATAACTGAACCAAACTGAAGTGATATCAAACGCGAAGCAGCAGCTTTTAACTTTAAAAAAGCGTCATCAAAATCGGTCCACTCAGTATACATTTTTAAGGTAATAAACTTAAAAAAAAGTCGTACTCGGGTTGAAAACCTTCTCTTGTTATGAAGTCGGTAGAAAAAATTGTTAAAACTACATTACACAAACTTCAAGGATGTAGTATTCCATGCATAGTATATCTACGTAGTATCTTGACTTGACCGATTCTTATGAAAAATTCTGTGCATATATTGATATTATTGATAGATCTGAGAATCAGTCGTAAACTATTTTCAAAACCCCTAAATGAAAAGAGCGGCCCACGCGGACGACGTCGCGGGCACACGGTGGTTATAGTATAATATAAATTTTAATCACAATTACATTATACTAAGACGGACTGCAGACTTAGTAAAGAAGCTTCTGTGCGGGTTCTTCATAAATTTCAGGTTCGAGACTTGTTAAATAACTAAAAACCTTTAAACTAATCGACACGCGGTGTGGCTATATTTGTAACATTACAGATTGGACGAGACGATCGTGAAGATTCATGTCTATCTACCTTGAGAGAAAGGGGAATGCTTTAATGGTTCTACGTGGATGGTTGTTGGCATATGCGCAAGAAGGGTACCTACTTCACCAAAGTTTCCACAGTCCTACGAGAATATATTGGCATATAAAATGATTGGCACGCCACCGTATTAGCGATATGTCGGCATGCCAAGACAACATTAATTTTCCTAATATTTCTGTGCCTTTTCAACACCTTTTAAATTTTTGAAGCAAAAAACAAAACTTTATCTTAAAGTCTCGTATCTCAAGGTCGAGAACAATCCAAAGGTAAAAAGAAATTGGAAGATGGAATGCTTTAATGGTTCTACGTGGATGGTTGTTGGCATATGCGCAAGAAGGGTACCTACTTCACCAAAGTTTCCACAGATTAATTTCTTAGGAAATTTTTCTTTTTAAATTCTGTTATATAGGTCATTTTAGATCAGGGAATATAAGCCGTTCCAGGATCGTTTTTATTACGCTGAGATGAAAAGATAGTAGTCCGACAATTAATTAAGGGAATAATAAGGAAGAATATTATTAAAAAAAAACACATAAAAAATACAATTTTATACAGATAAAAAAAATAAAAAGCATTCATAAAACATTTCATTTGATGCATATTATAATTTAACAGCAATCTGTAGTGTTTTACAGTTTGTAGGATGTTTTTTGTAAAAAAAAAATAATTAATGAAGAAACTAGAGAAGAAGAAAAATTTAAGACAACTGCTAAGACCACTTGACGATTCTGTGTCGTGTTTGAATGTCTAATGCGGATATATTTTGTAATTAAATAATAAATATCTATTTTAAAAAGAAATAAATAAAAATTAAGCGATGACAATGCGATGCTATTTTAATTCTATTTAGTAATCCTTTCGTGATTTTTATGAAAGTAACGTTAGGAAACATCGCCGTTCCAGGATGTTCTAGATTCTGTCCAATCCTTATATATAATAAGTTTACGTACGTTCAGGCACCGTTTAAATAAAATTCACAGTCGCATTGTTCAGTCTTCAAAAGAAAAAAAAAAACTAGTGTAAGAGAGAGATATTAAAAATCTTTTTTAAAAAGATGTAAAAGAACACAAATCCTTACGTTTTGAGGTCACTTTTGAATTTGACTTTAATATTTCCGGTTTTACCTCTATGTGTTGTAAAAATGTGAAAGCTGTGCTCTCTATGAAAAATATCCCATCTACTTAAATTTTATACTAAATACGTACTTCTACTGGTATAAGAAACGTGGTACCTAATAATTGTTGGCAACGTAATTAAATTATTAAATCGATTGTTGAAGTCTGTATAATTAAGTCATATACAATAATAATTGGTGAATCAGTGAAAATAGATGTAAAGTTTTTATTTCGATGGCTCCCACGTAAGTTGTCGTAACTCCAAATTCCCAGCTTTACAGCAGAGCGTTACAAACAACTAAACTGTAATATAAATCATGACTATATAATATATTTATATAAAAATCGCATACAATTTTTTTTTATAAGTAACTAGCGGACCAGGTAGACATCGTCTTGCCCCAATTTTGGCGCATCTGCTATTAGCTAATTAAGTAATCTCCTTTATATGCTTTTCCAGAAAACTTGGCACTGGCCGAATATTTTATGAAATAATAATTAAACATGGCACGTCAGTCAAAAGATCTAATATGAACGTCATCTAGTGAAAGTACTGCGAAGGAGCAACTAAATCTGTATTTCTTTTGTACTTCTTAAATAATTTTTTAACTTTTCTTTATTGAAAGAAAGGAAAAGTTTAAAGCCAAAAGATTACTTGACCTTATTATATTATTAAACCCTATTCGGAAATAAAGGACGCCATGCTTGTAGCCGAATTGGGCCGGCGCGTCCGGGTACCAGTACCTCTTTCTCACGTGAGATCGGCGTGAAGTGATGAGTAGATTTGACTTTGAACGCCATTCGTGAGCTGCAATGGGCTTATTAATTTGACTTTAAGAATTTTAAAATGAAACTCGAACAAAATGGTCCCACCATTTTGTTAAAAGTTGTCTTTAACTACCACAAAATATAAATTAGCCATTTAAGTCATGAATTTACCAAGTAAAGATTAATTTTGCAGGTCTTGGTGGCAACCCATGTGGAACAAATTGTCTCGAAATGGTACCTACGGCCTTAAAATCGGCACTACTTAGTCACAACATTTCAAGTAATCTGTACGGTGAACCAAGAGTTGGAGTGTGCCCTATATTGTGCAATAATGGATTAGGTAAATAACTTAACCTAATTTAAATCTGAAATTAGGTACTTTTCTTTGACTATGACTGAATAATAGCCTAAGCTTGCCGGAGTAAAAAATATAACCGTGTTGAAAAGTTGGTACCTACATAATTTTCATGTCGAAAAATTATACATCATCTATTATTTTTCTCTACAATTACTATGACTTTTTATAGCACTTTCCTCATTGTACTTAGTTTGAAGTAAAAATATTAGTTACATATATTTCCCTCATGAATGGTAAATAAAATTATTCTAATTGTTTAGGAGATTTTATATTACTAGCTGGTAATATTTTAACTGTCTCAGGTCAACCTCTTTGCAACTGTCAAGTCCCCGAAGTGGAAACAGTGACCTGGAATATTGTCTGTGCAGCATTTTGTGCAGTCGACAAATATGTTCTGCGTGGTAAGTTATGAAACAGGAAACTTTTATAAAGGTCTATAGATATCACAATGACTTTAATATTATACTAGTAATAGCACTCTACATAATATAGAGTCCGGAGTATGAAAATAAAATACAAACGCAAAAAAATTATAATTGCTCCGTTGACACATTTAAACACATTATTTTGCAATCAGCACACTATTCCTACAAGAAATACGGAGCTAACAAATTTCGCGCTTAACGTATGCAATAGTATTTTTATTATACCTAATTACCTGTTATTTTAAGTATTTTAAAAACACGTTTTTATGTGCTAAACGCGAGAAAAGTACTAACTAACTTAAAACCTCAAACGGTAGGTAAATATATATATCCATCGAGTAATATTTTACATAAGATTGCGTGGTCGGGGCATATTACTGTAGAGTGTAGGGTAATGTTTATTTGTTTCGTTTAATATTAACATTATTGTAACATCTGTTTAGGATGTCCAGCTTGCGAAGATCCAGTTGATGTACAACCTATTCGATCATCCAGCTTAATGTCTCTCAACACGGTGGAAGGTTGGAGGTCCTGGTGCAATGTCCAGTGCCGACAGGGACAGGGGGGCGCTGCTTGCAATTGCGACAGGGCTCCTTTCCAGTGAACAAAGACCGAGTTTAAAATACCTAATCTGTTCTTATTTCAATCGTTTATTATTAAACCTCTCTACCAATTCAGAAATAACTTCCGAGGCTAAAGTTTTTTTTTAAATAAGACAAGACCATATTAATCCTTAGTATCTAATCTCTTATGCAGAAAGTGAAAAAACCTGATACATATATTCATGAAAACACTGGGTGTATTATGTCAGTATTTGCATCGCAACATATTTTGGAATTTCATCTACAATCTATCTTTTTAGACAGCCCAGATAAAAGAAGAAATTATAAATCATGCATAGAGCAGAATATACTATTACATACCAGAATATAAGATTATTTTGACTCTTAAATTATCAGTATGTATTATATTATTATAAAGTAATAATATTAATGTATAATGTTGTAGCAAATAAATAGTTATATTTGTTAAAAAATACGCATGACCAGTGTTCGTTGACGGCATTAGGTAAGTGTTTTACATATATCTATAACGTATCATTCTTATTATAAGCTATAAATATTGGAAATATAACTAGGTACAAAGAAAATATAGGTTTAATAATGTAATAATAAATATCCGTTACCTTTAGAATAAACTATGTTATATAACTAAATATATGTATATATCGCAAACGTGCAATCTAATTCAACACGACTTATCATATGGTTCTGCAAAAAATTTTAGGACAAATTAAAACATCATGGTAATGTTTTTGTATTAAACTCAATAGTTTATTGTATAATCTAATCAATGTACCTACCTTTAATAAAATGTCACGCGAGTTATATAACCTGCAATTTTTAAGTAAGGTAAAAATGTAGAACAACTACAGCCTACTTCTACAGTGTGTTATGTATTTAACGGTTATAAGAAATTATATCATGAAGTCTATTCTATTTGTCTATGGATTGCATTAGAATAAGCTAAAAAATGATCTGTATATATTCAATACACTGTGCGAACGACAATATAAAAATTAGAAGAGTAATAAAAGTTATTCCTGTAATAATAAGAATGTAATGTAATTTAGATATTTTTTTCTGTATTTATTAAATTATTTTCATTTATTTTTTTAGTTTTCGTTTTTTAACCTACCAGTCAATTACTGTCGAAGACTTACTGACCTTGTTCTAGACACAACGAAGTAGTCGGAGACGAAAAATTATTTTGACTCCCTAAATTTTTCAATTTTGAATATTGGTGGTAGTCGACGTATAGTTAAAAATAGTTTGACGTTTCTGTGCTTTGTAAATATGTAAATAGACGTTTTAAAATATTTTTTTCATTTATATTATTTATTTGAATCACCAAATCTTTCACAATAAAAACAGTTAGGTGAGATAATCAAATGTAATAAAAAATACTTCCCGGAAGTCTGAGTGACATGAGCGAAATATTTGATATTGTGAACAAATAATAATTATCTCACTTAGGTCATCCGCTCCCCGTAAATAATTGTATTTTTCACTTCACTTGGTGTGGAAATTTGAAACAATCAACGTCAGAATTTTTAAACAAAAAAGATCTTACTTTTGCATAGCGCTGCCAGCCTCCGTGTTTCAGGATCACACACTGAATTGTGTGATTTTAATTGTGGACTTTAATTAGTGATGGCATAGACATAACGCGTAATAGAAAAGGCATTGACAAAGAATTGTATTATATCAATTATCATTGAAAAGCAACTAATTTATTACTTCCTAAGTAAATATCATTTCAGCATGTAAATATCAACTTTAAGACTTATGACAGTCAGTAAAAATTAACACAAATTATAATAAAGAGAGATATTGCCACATAATAAGTAATTTATTTTATGATGTTTTGAATGTATCGATGTTTTGCAAATTTTCTACAACATTAATGCCATCTGACGAAGAACAATTGCAGTTTTTTTTTCATGTATTGTATGTAGATAACGAGAGAATCATAGAAAAAATATAAAGAAAGTATATAATTGAAGTAATTAAATGAAAATGTAAGATTTTTAATCAATTTATTGTTTAAATCGTTAATTTATTAAATAATGCAAGACTTTGGGCTTACAAATAACTATAACTATACTTACTCAAAATTACGTTTTTGCGAAATAACAAATTCACACTACTTCTAAACATTTGTAGTTTTCTGGGCCTTATTTATAGACCTATAACTGATGAGTCGGTCCATAAAACTACTTATACAGCTCCATATAGCATTTTAACGCGTTAAAAATAAGACATAGAATTGAAAAACGGGCCTATGTCGTAACTTTTGAATCTTGTTCAATTAATTCATTTCCTTGATTCGATGTGGGTACAAGTTTTCGGTCAAGGAAGACTTATGACCTTTATTTATGAATCACACTGTCGACCCATAGTCATGATGGATGGGTTCCTATCTAATGGAAAGTGGTTTCACACCCATTTATAAACACGCTATTGGAATAGTTATTGAACCTTTGCACCCTGGACCTAGGGTGTGAAGGACAAATCGTGGTACCCACCGAACTGAAATGTTATGCACACAAGAGGGCCCACATAAAAGGTAATTCTAGTATTCTTGCAAAGAGTGTCCGTGTGTGTGCGAGTTTCTTGACGTACTGCAGATTCTTTTCTAACAATTATTGCTAAAAAATACTATGGTTATTGATTTTTTTTTTCTTATTGACTAATTTCACAAGGGGATCACTTTTGACCCCGTCGTGAAATTAGGCGAAAAATTAAATTTCATTAATTGTACCTTTCAAAGCAGCCGCCGGAGTTTGCGCAGTCCAAGCCGTTTGTTCAAGATGTTTCCCGAAAATTACAACGGAATACCTCAATAAATCTTACAATATCAGTAAAAGTCAAGCTCAGGAGCTGAGATGTGCGCTATCTGCTACCTACCTGATGAAGTCGAGAAATAGATACATTTAATATATAGAGTACCGATAATTATAGAAGTCAAAAGATTTACTGCCACATCTGGCGGCCTACTCTCGTTTCATGAGTTCAGTCAGTCACAAAGTCGTCTTTGTCGGATTTCCAGAAACGATAAGTTCTAATATAACGGCAATGGATCAATATTTCGGCATTTTCTCACATTATTTAGTCCATTTCCCGTGGTATTTATTATATTAGGGAAAAAAATAATTTGTTGTGAAATGTTTTTGTCTACATACGTATTATATGTATTTTATAATATTATATTATTAACAATATTATAGTGTAAGTTTTTGTAAATATCGTTAATAATAATTTTAAGTATAAAACAGGGATGGCAAACTCAAAATAGCATTATTTTAGAAAATAGAAAAATCCTTTTTTTTTTAATTTTAATCATCAATATCTGAGACATGCCGTGACACGCCAGTATCTGCGAATTTCTTCTCACAAGGATTGGCATTCAGCCATCTCTCTCGTCGCACTATACCTATATTATCTGGACATACACTCAGTACATGATATATAAGTAACGCAGTACTCATTATTACTTATGTCTTAAAATAAGTAAATTTAATCATAATACATGTCACACACTGATCATTTAAAATAGCTAAATATTTCTTTTACAGCAATATACGTGTAATGCACATCAAAATAATAACTTTCTAAAAACTTTGTTTCACGAGGAACGTCATAAGAGACCCAAATTGTCATCAACATTTTTAACATTTATATTTTTAGTATCGATATATCCTGTCCCCTTTAACCGACATAAAAGGAATAGCACATTCAAAACAAGGTTTGCCATCCCTGATTTTAAAACAACCAAGAAATATCACAACAAACAATATCACAAAAGTCTTCCAATAGCATAAGTGTATAGTTTGTACTATATAATATTAAAAATAAGGAATGTTAAATTAGAACATAGTATCCTTTATTATAAATTGTACTAAAATAAATGTAAGCAATTAGAAAAGGTGAAATTAAAACCGAGTAGAACAAAATACCTTATAATCGATTAGATAGATCGGATACTACACTAGCGGAGCCGGCGGGCGATATCCTGCCCGAAGTTTGCTCGTCTGCTATTAGCAAAGTTCTTATTCATATTTCTTAAGATTAGCGGGATGAAATTTTAGTCATGTTTGTGTAGTAATATACTTATATGTTCTGAGATCCAAAAATCTTAAGCAATTAGAACATAAATTTTCTTAAAAAATGGAAAAAATAACATGTTCTCCATGTTTTGGATCTCCATCTACTATCTCCAGAGGCCCTACCACGAACATTTCTAATCGTTCCAGTCGATGAGTCTGTGACTTCATCGACTGAAAATATTCGCACTGGGCGCACAGCTGACCTCCCTTAGTGTTAACGCGGATTGCATTCGCATTAATTACAAGCGTGACACGATAAAGACTTGCCGTTTGTAGGCCTAGGACGAACATTTTCATCCTAAATACAGTCAACTCTTCAACTTCGAACGGTTCGAAATGTTCGTGCTAGGGCCTCAGATGTAAATCTATACGTCGCATATTATGTGATCCAGAAATGCATTCATTTTGGATACAATACATATTATGTACTTTGAATGGGACGACGGAAATTGTTCAACAACGATTTATCTATCAATTCATCGGAAGCACAGCACGCAATCTAAGGCTTTGACGCAAATACATTTTGGATAGTCTACCAAACACTGTTTAGGTGTCCGATGCTAAAACGATTTAAGTGGATTGGCGTAGCATAAGGCAAAGTGCATCATCGTCAAAAAGAAGTTTGCCAAAAAAGAAAGCCAAAATCTTTCGGTATCTTTGTTCGAAAATTACGCGGATGGAGGAGTATGAACGGTAACTGGAATAAAGAACACATACAAAATTAAGTAACATCACTTGTCGTTGTTGAGAAGCCATTATCAGTCTTAGTGTGGACGCAGAATTCCTAATTATCCTTATCTACATTCATTTTTATATATTATAAAAATGAATTTCTATTTCCCTTAGTCACGGCATCACGTGTGAACGACAAAATCGATTTCGCTAATTGTTTTCTGTTGTATTTTTTATTGTAAGAAAACGGTTGTTATGAAAGAAAAAAATTAAGAAAATTGAGCGGAAAATTACAAAATTGAAGAATACTCAAACACATAATTTTTAATGTAACATTTGCACTTTTGTTAATATAGGATGGGGATGGGGACCGGAACTGGAACAAGAACGGGGATACTATTAGAGGATAATAGAAAGTAATAAATGGTAAGTAACCCAAAATTCGAGCAGGAAAAAAGTGGAATATACACAAAAATTGTGCAAATCAGTTCACAAGAGGAATTGTATAACAAAGGCCTGTACACTCGATTTATGTATATAAAGGTAAATCCCTCATAATTATTTCACAAATAATTTATAAAGTAATGTGTCAGAACATTTACTTCGTAAGGAATACGTTAAAGAATACGTTAAAATAATAAAATGCGCGCTTTATGTACGAAATCAGAAGAAAACGCACAAACATTACATTATTAGCTGTAGACGTACTATTTAAATACTATATTATAATTATTATAAAATTGACTATTTTATCCATTTTATTGTAAAGATCGGCAATTGTTTTATCTTTCACCTAATTTAAAACATACCTCCTTATTCTTTTTATTTTTTTTTGTATAATAGAAATTATAGTAATTGCTAATTATATACATACAAACTTGTAATTAAATTGCCCTAGAATATCTATAGCACCTCAAAAAAGGCCCATTACCAAATATCAAAAAAGACTTTCAATACAAAAGTTCTACTATATCATTTTTATGATAAAATGGATCTCATAATATAATAAATAAGAGTTGGAAAATTAGTCACTAGCTTAGAAAGTTTATATTAAAAACAGTTATTAAAGTAAAATACATTGTAATAAGTAATCAGAATATTTTGATTAAATAATTAATCCATACCGAATTAAATATATTATGTCTTATAATGATTTTTTTCTTTAAGAAAAGTTGTTTTGAGGTTAGTTTTTATTTAAATAGATACTGCATGTGTGTATATTAAAGATTATGATCTTGGGGGATTTTATTATATGTCACGTATTGCAATAGCTGTAATGGCATAATCTTTTATAGTAGCACAACATTTATTACCGTGTAAACAATCTTTTATAACATGCTATTTGTTTTTCTGTAAGTTCACTACAATTAACATGATAATACTTCAACCGCATTAGTTAAATTGTTGTTATAACTGATAGAATCAGGCGTTACTTTGCGGAAATCCATGACATGCATGAAAAACTAAACTACTTTTCTTTAATCCGCGAATGAATCCGCTCATTCGCGGATTAAAGCAAAGTAGTTTAGTTTTTCATGTATAAATTGTTGTTAATTAAAGACTTGCTACTTATGAAGCGAAATTTAAAGGAAATTTGAAACTAAATTAATTATTCATAAATAAATACAAATTTTCGTTTCGTACTTTCAATTTTCTCATCGTAATATTTATCTAAAATTAGATTTAAGCATCGTACCTAAAATTAGATTTAAGATCACAGTCATTAAAAATTATATATTTATTTTATGAAATTATTGCGTAATCAATCATATTTTAAGATTCATTAGAATACATCATTTTTTGGCTTTAAATCGATTCGCCCTTGCATTGGTAAAAAGTATTCGAACAATGGTTCGTTGTAGGTACATTGTTGTCATATTTTTATTTATTTATTTATTTCTTAAAAACACATTACAACTGCTATTACAGGCTACGCCCAATGCAACAGTGTAGTTAAAATGAAGATTTTATTTCAATTCACACGTTTGTAACGCTCTGCTGTGATGTTTGGAATTTGGGGTTACAACAATTTACGTGGGAGGTATTGATATGTAGTTTAGATCATCAAAAGAACTTAAGACCTACTTTGCACGTAGATAGATGACCGCTACCTTTCAGTCGGACTAAGTAGGGCGTTTGTACATCCGTCTGGATGTAACGAACAATACACTCTTTCTATTGTTATTTTACGGTACGAAAACCAAGTGAACCAATTCCATTAGACACAAATGACAGAATTGTGCTGTCGTTTTAATCTTCTAGATTTACAATCCAATTATAACTACAGATCTCTTTCATCTATTACAGTCCAATATTGTATTACAGTCCAGATACTGGTTTGTCAGAAACTAATCTTATACAAACGGCATGTTTAATGTTTATATTTACGTGACCAATATGAGTTAACCAAGTGTGTCAATGGCCATATAGGGACGTTAATCTAAACAGCGCTTAACATCGCTTTTTAAATACTAATGTCTAGCTATAATACGTTTTAAAGCGCTAACTATGCTGATGTGTTTAAACGCATTCCATGCCACGCAGTCTGCGAAGCGAGACGTATAATTTGCGCTGCATATGCAAAAGTGGGATGTGGAATTAACAATTGAATTTTTATATAGAAATAAACTAAGACAAAAATCTATCAAGATTTTAGATTATTCACAATATATAAAAGTTAGAGTCACCCCTATCTCGAAAACCGCGGTATCTACAAAGATGAAATTTGGCAAGGAGGTAATTTACATATTTTTTTTTATATGGCCAGAACAAAGAAGTATAAGGGCTGTAGAAAGGTTTTGCTGACGAAGTCGCGGGAATCCGCTAGTTTTTTATAAATTTAAATTTCTTACGTCAATGTATATTATGTATTTGGCTGGCCCGTTAGCGTAATGGGCAGTGTCCCTGCCTTCTGCTCCGGGGGACGTGGGTTCGATTCCCACCGAGTCTGGGTGTATTATCCATATGTATGTATTTATATATTTCTAAAAAAAAATATATTTGTGTATAACAGGCGTCTGTTACCTATAAAACAGGCATTAAGTTGTCTACCTTAGGAACAGGAGTCCGTGTGTCATATAGTCCTGTATATATTTATATGTATACATATGTGACTGAACTTTTAATCAGCTGAACCGATTTGTTTAATTATTTTTATTCTGTGGTCAAATTGATTTGAAAAAAAGTTTAGTCACGACCGAGCCCGATAGATGGCAATGTAATTACGAATGAACTCTTTGATTTGAAATGGAAATATAAATATTTATAAGCGTTTATTATTCAAACATCTCAGCGTATCGTATTACCTGGCCAGCTATTTGTCCGGTGTAATTAAAAAGAAGACAGTTACACAATAAAACCAATTTATGGCCAAAAGACAATACGGAATGCCTCTGTTTGTTTATACCTTAACAGCACCTGCAATTTGGGACCGTGACGGGTGCCCAATTGACGTACACCGTTAATAATATATTTAACAAACATAAATTTAAACTTAGAACATACAATTTTAAACTTTAACTCCATAGACATAGGTAAGCAATGAAAGCAGATAATTTGTGTAACTCATTCTGCAAGTAAAGGAGTACAGTGTGTTTTGCAATTTAACAATACATTGCAGTTACGCTATTGTGAATCTAATGCCAATAAAAATAAGTTCTTTGATAATGAAAATGTAAGTTTGTAATTTTTACCGCCAAAGTGCACTTTTTGCTGTCAACGCTTAAAACCGTAGCGACAACATTTACCTCTTATGTTGGTAGACAAAATCTTTTTCTTTTTTTGCTTTATGGGCTACTGGATCTTATAACTTGCTTCCTTCCTTCAGCCCGATAATGTCCACTACTGGCCTCTTCCGTCGACTTTCACAGTTATCGATTTTAAACTAATGTTATCCAACGGATTGAGGTGGCCATAGCTAAATCAGTGGCCGGCCTTTGAGTCGATTCCTAGGTTAAGCAGTTCTTACCGCGGCCGAGTGAGAGATGGGTGACCCGTTCTAGCTTGTTTTCAAACATCCGACTTCCTACGTGTTTTGGAAGGCACTTAAAACAATGGGTCCCGGTTAATGTCACTGAGTGATATTATCCGTGAGATTTTGGGAGTTCCGGGAATGACACCAGGCTGAGGAAAAAATGGTAAAAACTCTTCAATCTCAAGTGTTTCGGAGAACATACAATTAAAGTTAATTAATTAAAAAAGAAAGCAATATTTTATATCCGTTTTGCCTATAACTGAACTTAGAAGCTTGTGCTACGAGTGTTTGATAATATCGACAAAGGGATTTGAACCGGTTACCTGACGAATTTCAGTACATAACTTCAACTGTTGAGCTACTAAAGCTTTAATTGAGCATACCCATTATTTAAAGGCTGATAATACATCTGCAAGCCCTCTGGTGATGCAGGTGTTTGGGCGTCGGTTGTTGCTTATTTATTTGTTGAACCACCCGCGCCAGTCCGTTTGTCCTGTGTACAGTCGACCAAGAAAGTGCTTTACCATTTTGGATGACAGCTCCCAGTTAAAGAAAATTTTGCTAAAGGTTATTGTTAGAAATGAATAACAAGTAACAACGAGCCTTTTAACTAATTGATGTGCAAACGACATTCGACCTTAGCGTGCCAAACCAATTTCTTGGTCGACTATACAAGTACATATACTAGATGTTTCCCGCAAGTTCCATTGTTTAAAATTGAACTATCCGCGGTTATCGAGATATGTGACCTTTCATATATATATATATAATAAAGTTAGGGTGATTCTAGATATATAAGATACAATTAGTAATACATTTAAATTAAATCGCTTTACCATTTTACCTACACTTGAGTGTTGAATTTGTGGCCAAAAGTCTAAAATTTTGAATTACTTAGAAAAACTGAAATTCTTCTTATATATGAGGTAAAACTTTACTTTGTGTTATATTAAAGTCAAGACTGATTTGAGACGCGTTGAAATCTTTGCTTATAACGCTACGGCGTAGCACATAGAATATGTATTGAATAAAGGTTTATTGTAACTTCATTTATTTAAAAAAAACATAGAAGTAGCAATATTAAATATTATTTTACGTTATATTAGAATTTATATCTCTAAATCTTCAACCATTCTATTTTCTACAAATTTCTTCTTTCTCTAATCTACAAGCAATAGAATGCTAAGAAATTCGTCCCAAATTTCCAGTCATTCTATTTTCTACAAATTTCTTCATACCTCACCTTACTTACTTATTACTCTGGCGCAGTGATCCTCAAGAAGTCATGGCCTCTAAAACAACATAACTCCGTCAGCTCGTCGGCTCGCGTGGGTCAGACTCTACTACTAGGTATCTTCTGGAATAGAAAATCCTGGGACCCGGACATGCCGGCCCTATTCGGCCACAAGCATGACACTGCCTCTAATAGCAGTTGGTAATTAATTTATAGTTAATTTGAAACAGCGGGGCTAATGAAATTCAAATGAAAATTCTCGCAGTCAAATCATATCAAAATATGTCTTATTCAAGTAGACTTGAAATATTTTAAAACTTACCATAGATTCGGAAAAGTTGAGTCACTCGTTAGGCACTCTTTTAAAAATAGTTCTTATAAAAAATTGTTTCGAGTTTTACAGCTTTTTACGGTCTTAAGATTTTTACGTGCAGAACCCTAGCTATTTAGACAATTATAAAATCTTTAACTAAGTAATTCTATTTAATTACTTGAAATTATTACCAGCTATATTTGAGGTATTTTTGGAAACAACAATTTGTGAGGCCGAAAAAGTCTCATACGCACTGTAAAGAAGTTCAATCTTGCCTCGAAAAGGCCTCATTCGCACTGGCTGAAAGTCCATAAAAAATGACTTAGCAGCTAACGTGTTAACTCGAACTAAACCATGCGCTGTAAGCCAATGATATTGACTAGCTTGAATAAGTAAATAAATAATAAAATTGAATGATTAAATAAGTAAATAAAAAATACAGGACTATATGACACACGGATGTCTTTTCCTAAGGTAGACAATTTAATGCTTAGGTAACAAACGCCTGTTATACATAAATGTATTTTTTGTACAAATATATAAATATATACATAGTTGTTAGATTTAAACAAAAAAATAATATTGTATTTAAATTTATAATAATAATTATTTTTCTTATTAAAATACATATATTTTATGACAATATATATCAGCATACACTACTTATTATAGATTTATGTGATAAAAATAGAACATTAATTGGTCAAACTCCTTAAAATTACAAAGAAAATTATTTTTTTTTGGGTAGGTATTTCTACTTAGTGTAAGCTTATAATAGAAATCTATCATTGAAAAAAAGGACAAGTTTTAACTTGACATACATAGACATACTGTACACGCCAACAATAATGCTATATTGCAATAAAAAACATAAAATATTATGGTATTGTAAATTTAAGATATTGCCTCAATTTTAGCCACTCCGTAGTAAGTGCCACAGAAATGTATTTCAACAACAAGTGAGAATAATCGTTGTCTTTCTGCAATCTCTGCCTTAAAAAGATAATGGCCGTTGCATTCCCGTACTATCCGCTTTTCTCTTTTGGGCGATGATAACTTTAACTACTTGTCCGGGTTTGCCCCGAAATATAATGTATTTAGAAATTTAATTCAAATAAAACTGATTGATTCCAAATTACATGTAAAATAAAATACTTACAAAGTTTTGCGCAACAAATTTTCCGACATAAGATTTGGAGAACCAAATAGGAACCCTAATTATATTTTTCTAAAAGTATAGTAGCCTATATTACTTCTTGTGCCATCAGCTATCTACCACAATTAGTCTAATTATAATTAACTGCCAACGCCTATAGAGTTTACTACAACAGAACTCACACATGCCTTTGACAAATGAGCATGCTTTTTTTCTTGAATTTTACAATAGATATTTTATTCAACACTCGTGTGATCCACTTTTTAGGGCTCCGTGGTCCTAAAAGGAACCCTTATAATTTCGCTCTGTACGTCTGCCCGTGTATCCGCCCGCAAGATGGATCCCCGGATTATATCCAAGATATTACATGTAGGGACTTGAAATTTTCCATGTTGATAGGACATGCTAAAATCTCATTAGGAAATCTATTTGGCGTGAAATCGGAGAAATACTTTTGAAGTTATTTAACAAATACCCTTATTGTCTTGCTTCTGAGATTATTGCTAATACTTACTTAAGCAGCCAAGAAAATCTTATCCTTATTAAACATGAAAATTACTTAAGATTTAAATCATCCAGGACTTTAGATGTTCAAGATAGTATTTAATACTTAATAAAGGATATTGATTCTGCAGATTAATGTAAACTCTATTTTTAAGACCTTAAGTAAGAATTTATATTAATTTAAATAAAAGAAATACAGATTAACAATCATAACGTATAAAAAATATATTGTAATCCACAGATGACATAGATAACACCAATGAACATATACAATAATAAATTCGAAAAGGAAACATCGCAAGACTTAAGCAGACGCAACACAGTTAATACGGCAAAAAATCACTGACCCTTTTATGGTAGCAATGCCTTATACTTTTACAGAACCCTAAATTTTATTACGCTCACTAACATACTAGACACTAAGTTCGATACAAACTGAAAATCACTGCCACCCATAAGTACATTTTTAAACCAAATGTATGAAATTAATATTGGTATCAAATTCATTAATCCAAAACTATAGACGTTTTCCAAAATAATTTCCTATATTGTAACATTTTTCTAACTGGGGGGATGGTTTAAAATATTGAAATATATAATCCTTAATCTCAGTTTTACAAGTTAAAGTATTTTTTAAAGTTTACACATGATGCTGCAGTTATCGAAGAAAGATTTGTTGCAATGAATTCTGAATAAGACTAAATTAGCCTTGTATATGATAGCTTGACCAGAAAAGAGGCAGTCTGAAATTCGTGTATTTCTTTTGAAATTCAAGATTGCTAGACTACTTGTGTATCCACAATTAACACAATCTTTACAAATATTTAATACTAGATGTGCCCGCGACTTTGCGTAAAATTAGGTAAAAAAAATATATATTAAATTTTAGCGTGATAGCCTTCCTCGATAAATGGACTATCTAATAATAAAAGAATTTTTCAAATCCGACCAGTAGTTTCTGAGATTAGCGCTTTCAAGCATACAAATAGACTCTTCAGCTTCATATATTAGTATAAGATTTAATATTAGGCATATATCAAAATGTCTATGTATAGTCGACCAAGAATAAATTAGTGATCGTTTAATCAGTGGCCTGCATTTGATAAAGTTAAGTAGTACAGTAGTAATAACAATAGTAAACGTCCTAATAATAGAAAATTTATGTTTCAAGCATACTGAAGGATAAGCATAAAGAAGGATAGAGTAATTTAATAAAGCCTCATAAACTAGATTTTAATTTTCCAACTGTAAGAACTCTCGGGACAATATACTCTGAAGAATTTCTTAGACCTTGTTAACTACACAGAGTTAGTTTTGCAACTTCTCATTAAAATATCTTATTAACTGAATACAAATATTTATTAGTCTTTTACTCCTTCTTAAATTCTTATATCTTTTCATATTCTTATATCTTGTTATAGTTTTATAAAAATAATAAATTCAGGGCGTATTTTTCAAACCGTGGGTTCCAGAAGAGTAGCATATTAATTGCGAATCATTTTAATACAATATATTTTTTATTTTATTATCGCAATGATAATTTCTTTCCTCGTGCTTTTGGAAAATTAGTTTTTTGAACTCTAAAACGACCGTCTTCCTTAGACATTAAACATAAATCATTTAAATTATTTATTTATCTCATAGAATAGGAAACATAAAGATTAACAAATGTATTAAATTTTATATTGCGTGCGAGAATAACAGGGATTAAGAAAAAAAGGAAACTAAAAATACAACAATCCGCCATGATGGCGAAAACACCCAGCAGTAAATACAGTATATTATTAGTGTTTATTAGTAAGGGCATCTAAAGCCGTACTAGTAGGATCATACCGGATTTGGCTAGGCAGGGAAAGGAACATTGGCAGTGAAGGCGAATGTTATTAGTGGCCACTGGAAAGTGTGTTCTTAAACCTACACCTGGGCCACAAGACCCGGGCACTGCTACGGTTCATTCCTCTGCAGGGCGATGAACCCACCATCCGCACGGTGAATCCATGGAATTCTAATAAATTCCTCTGCCTTCGATATTAAGTAGGAAAATGTTAACTCATTGTATATTGTAATCCCCCCTATTACACGTTAGATTTATATCGCGTTATAGGAAAACGCGTTGTATGAGTATTCTCGTAATTCTCGAATATCGCCTTTGTACGACCCCGAGTGCGCATAATATAATATACATATTTGTACAGTTGTCACATACGTGTTTATAGATATATAACCCGACATAACTATTACAAACAGGAATACTATTATCCCCCCAATAACGCTATTGATTAATTCAGAATTATAGGAAAACGCGTTGTACGAGGTTTCTTTTACAACTTGCTTGTACGACTCCGAATGCGCATAATATAATATTATATTATATATTATAGAATAATATTAATGCGTTGTAAGAGAACCGTGTTATAGGGGGGATTACAGTATCATCACATAAATATATAGATATCTTTATATTACACGTTACACATATGAATTTATCTGAAAGCACCCAAAGTTCATTTCTTTTTAAATCGATCTCGTATACGCTTCAATATCTTATACAAAGGATACAATAATTGATTACCTATGTACAAATGGGAAGGAAACGAGATTTTTATATGCGTTATATGTAAAATCGCTATAGATATGGGCTGAAAAATCTTAAATATATTAATATAATCTACTACAATAAGCGGCTTAATAAATAATAATTAATAAATTGAGCACTTTTAATATAATTTTATATTGTATATATAAAATGAAATTTCATAAGCAATTTACTTTATCTTGCAAGAGTTGCAAAGAAGAATTTAAATCACCATTGTAGAAATCTTTTTTTGTTAAAACTCTTTTCTATCCAATACTTTAAATTTAAAATCAAATACATTAATATTATGGTGTTTTATTTAATATTCAGTAAGGAACGTAAAGATAAGACAATGTAACATTCAACGCCTGACTTCATTGGTAAAGCATCTGAAGGCCTAGCGCGAACATTCTCGATAGTTTTACTTACATTTACGTTCGTAACGAAACGTCAAATGAAGGTTTGTGCTTCTATTTTACAAGACTTACATGGCCGTTACGTCGAGGATTCGATACATGCGAGTTCTTATTTTATCCCTGCTAGCAATATATAGCAACTAACTCATGTAAAATAATAGAATTAATATTTCATTTGACGTTCGGATTCGAACGAAAAACTATCGAGAATGTCTGTGCCAGGGCCTCAGGGCACGTCAGCAAAAAAAGGAGTCAAGTCCTTGCAATATTTAATGTATAAACATAAGACACTACAAAGTTTTGTTTCAAGCAATATTAGGAAATAGGCCTTAAAAATATTGTGTAATAAAAGTTAACAAATAAATTGACAGGATGTAACGTGACACAAATACTTTCACGTAAATAATTCACATACATATTATATGATTTATTTTTCAATACATAATGTATTTATAATATGATAAAATTCATAATAACTACACTACTTGTACATTACTGGACGTATGCTTTCACTTGCACCAAATTCCAGTCGTATAAATGTACTAACTTACTATATATGTGGAACTTATAGAATAAATGTTACGCGTTAAAAAATTACACACTTTTAGGGTTCCGTAGTCTACAAAAATCCCTTATAGTTTAGTTAGGTTTCCAAACTATTAGATGTGTAGATACTTGAAAATTATTTTGCGTGAAATCGGACAATAACTTGTTAAGTTAATTTACAAATTTCTTTGTCGTGTTACAGATACGGAACCCTCCTATATAAGCGTGTCGAGACACGCTCTTGGCCACCTTATGTATTCTATATAGACAACCACAGACGTGTTTAAATTGTAACATTGTAAAACGTATAGATTTTTCATACTTAAATAATAGTACCGTTAAGATTTGTAGCACATTTGTAAGAGAAACAAATTATTGTTTCACTTTCTACTTACATACATACATAAATGTATACATAGACAGACATACATTAACATAATATTTTTAAATAACGTAATTATAAATGTCATATTTACAATTACATCATAAATGACATTATGAGCCTCAATAGCTCAACGGTATGAGGTATGAATTGAAATCCGCAAGGTACACGCTTCAAATCCCACCGCCGTTGGGGTATTTTAGCACCCGCTCCTAATACAAGCTTTTAATTTAAGCTTAGTAGGAGGGGAAAAGGAAATATTAGACCTTAAAAGTATTCCTAATATTCTTAAGAAAAAAAAATATTCTACCACTTGCAAAATATAATATTTTTTTTAATTAGCCTATCGTGTCCCGCTGCTGGGCAAAGGCCTCCCCTTCTTGATCCACTTTCCTCTTTCCCGGGCGAATCTCATCCACAACTTCCCCGCAAGGTATTTGAAAATATTTTATTCAATAAAAATTACAGAGACATTGTATATATGCAGCCACTGGAACTATGTTAATATTTTAAATTTTCTTATACGTTCATACAAGTACATACATTTAATATATAATATAACGACATCACTCAAATGTTATCACATTTTCTTGTCCATAAGCCTTTCCTTGATTTATTAATCCAGTCTGTAGCCACCGCGACATAATGTGATGGCAAATGTAGGAAGGCACACCAAGGTGACAAATGTGGGAAGGCACACCAAGGTGACAAATGTGGGAAGGCACACCAAGGTGGCAAATGTGAGAGGGGCGTTTATTTTTTATTTTCGAATTTAGTTTCATATCTGGTAGAGTCGGAGCGAGAATTGAATCCAAAACACCCGAATTGAGGGTATGATTGGATGTACTTGTGTAATGTTTATAAATATTATTTCTTTGATTGCAGCAATTAATAGAGAGATTTAACTTCCATAAATACGATAATATTCGTTACGCTAGTCACAAAAAGGATCCGCGACGATACAAGTTTGAATCTACCGGACTCAGTATTGTAAATCTGCTATTTTCGGCAGCTAGCGGGGATCTGAGCGCACTTCGAAGGTATGTGTCAAAACTCTACCATAACCGTTACCTTATATATGTATTCAATTATATAACAATATTATTTTAATAATATTCTAATTATAAAGAGATATATTTATATATTTGTCAGCGCTCCGCCCGATTCACGAGAGGAATCACAACCGTCAACACCGGATAACCCAAAGAGAGAATAAATTTTATTAATCAAGTAAAGTTACACCAAAGAGAATTTAGTTTCAGAGAATTTATGTATTTTTTCTTTTATGGTATAATTTTACGTTATGAACTTTTTTGACGATATCTCAGCATACTCGTGATAATTAATTATTTAAATATTTCTGAGTAATAAGATCCCTAAAGATAGTTCAGTAAACTAAATTGTCTAGTAAAAAAAAAGTTATAAAATTCGGATAAACGGTTTCAAAGATTGGCACAAACAAACAAACTTTCCAACATATTAGTTAGTTGCTTGCGACAAAGGTGTTAAGTATTAAAAATACTTAATACAGATATATTAAATTTATAAACATACAATTTTATAAATAAATAAATTTTCATAGAGATCTTTATTAAATAAGCGTAGAGAAGTCAAATATTTTGTACAGAGTGTGTGATCCTTTGAGCAGTTAAGTCGCTTATTAGCAACGAAGCACCTAGTGCTTTATAGCTTTGTGCTGACCCAGGCTAACTTATCTCGGCGTATTTAACTTGGCTCTTGAAATAGGATTAAGACGAAGATTAACATCGACTGCAAAATCTTAAAGTAGAATTTAAATTTTCGTAAACAATGAGCTCAAGAGTTTCATGCATATAAGCTATGGCATTAAAACCTTATTAGTACCGCGACTAATTAAGTTCAAGAGTTTTTATGAATGAGAGAATCAAAGGCATTATAGCATTGAAGTTTCGTTAGTTTTTTTTTTTAATCGTCATTGTATATTCCACGGGCTGTAAAGGCCCGTGCCATTTCGATTGATTTTTACAGATATAAAAGAATGAGAGGGAGACACCAAAAGCATCGCAGTTAAAACTCCCGTCAACAGTATATTGCTGCCATCAAATAGAAGACTGATGTTAAGTGAAATTACAATAATATTTTATTCATAAATTATTTATTTATATGCTTTCAGTATTAATGAGACTATTCATGAGTTTACTGGTATCATGACATTTTACAGTTATCATAATATAATCTATAGAAAGAAATGCGAATTTGCTACCTCACAGTAATTTTATATAAAAGGCAAGAAACTAGATCTTAAGGCTAATTTATATAATCCGACTTAGTATGAAAGTGTGCCAAAATTTGTGTCACCAAGGTTTATTCTACATGGCCAAAATCGCAAAAATCGGCTCCAAATTGTTACTTTTTTACTGCAACAGAATAATAAGTCCCACTGATGAGCCTGCACCCATCCTGATGTGCCTTTATTTTTTTTTATTGGTTTTACCAACAGCTTAATACATTTAAAACATAGGCAATAGAGAACACACAATATAAAGGCAAAATGTTAAGCTACTTAGAGGTAAACACATCATACAACATACAGCTAAGTGGAAAAAAAGAAACAAAAACAGACACACTCAAAGAATGTACCAGTTTTTTTTTTTCTTTTCTAAAATAATTACTGGAGAATACTTAAAGTTAAAGAAAAAAGAGAGTAAATGTTACACCTAAACCGGGAGTTACTTACACCAGAAAATATCGTTCTGAGACTTTATTGTATACTAAAGAATGGAATGAACATAGGTTTTGTGAGTTAGTAAGGATACAAGTTAACGTTATATTCGTCCTAGTTTAAAAATATCTAATGTCATCTTTTTTAAAGAGAGTATAAAAGTAGCTGCGTAAGAAAAAGCTATGTTTGTGTTAAATGTTCTTTATTCGTAATGTTACAAATGAATCTACATATCCAAACTCACTTCTCTTTTCTTTCTCACACTTCAGACTAAATCATTTGAGTTACCTAAATAGATAATCTCAGGAACTCTTTATCTTTTAATTTTCATTATTAAAATAGAGTTTAGAGTTGAAAAACGTTTTATCATTTTCATCTACTAAAATCTAAGCGGACCCAGGTATTTAACCGGGATAACGCTGGGAAGAAGAAGTTTACGTTAAGTTAAGTAAGCAACGTTAAAGTTGCACAAATAAACTTCCAAAAAAATGCTTAGTAAAATATATTACGTTTACTATTGACATAATATTTCGCAACTCCTTTATCTGGTGCAATACTCATTGAAACATTAAAAATTTAGATAAATTGACAGAGTGAAGAGTATTGAAAGATAATAAAAGTTTAGATGGAGTATCCCAATTGAGATAAAAGGAAAACAAAGTCGATACTTCGTTTATCTCGCAGCTCATCTTATCAATCATCATCTGATAACGAAATTAGTACTTGATGATACGTAAGGCCTGCAAGGCATCTGTAAGTCTTCTGGCGTTTCAGTTCTTCATAGGCGTCGGCAGTCACATAGGTGAACCGCCTGCCCGTTTGCCCCTTATTTTATAAAAACAGAAAAATCTGTTCTTCACAAAGATTCTAATTTTTATTCCACTATTTAGCTCGTTAAAGTCCTGGTTTTTGGCAGTGTTAACTCTAAAAACGAGTTTTCGTTTATACTAAACGATTATTTATTTATTTATTTTTATTCTTTATTGCACACACACAAAAAGAGTAATCAAAACAATAAAAAATAACAAAACATACGTGTCCGCAAAAGCGGTCTTATCGCTTAGAGCGATCTCTAACAGACAACCCCCAAGCCAGACTCTGACTCATTGAGATAGATCGTCAGTAGTGACACGTGTTTCACCACGAAAAGACCCGATAAGGTTATTTTATTTCGTGAAATGACAAATCAAATGAAATCTTATCGTAAATTAAATTACAGTTTGTAGCAAATTGTGATTGATTTTCAATATTCTCATGAGATCTCTGTAATATATCGTAGACATGAATAATTTTGTTGTGTTTTTCAGTATAACATTTGACGGTGAGTTATTTCAAATGGAATATATTAAAAGGGATAACGCCCACGTAAGATTTTGGTATCAATTTTTTTGTTACATCTATCGTTAAATTGTAAAAATTGTTAGATTGTAATCTTTCTCGCGAGTTTGTAAGCTGTCGACCACGCGCTAACAAGATTTATGTCTCAGTCGTGACGCCTCGTGGCTTCCCTCTAACAAAAACTCCTTTCATACACACCTGATGGCATTTATGCCACTTAACTATGATACATAATAGATGAAAATTGATCTTCTTAAAAATACAAATAATGATGAAATATTTATTTCATTATTCCATGAATAATAAAAAAAACATTCTTGATTGACCTAAATCCAGAGCTTAAGGCTTTTAATTTAAGTCTCTCTATCGTCACTCTATCCATTTATATAAACCCTTTTCATCCGGAAAAAAAACCTTATTTATCGATACCCTTCTTTTAACTATTATACAGAATTCATTCGGAATAGTACCATATAGCATTTTTAGGTATTAATAAAATTTATTTAGGTATTATTCCAAAGAAATATTTTTTATGTTTTTTACAAAGTAATTAAAAAAAAACTGTTTCAATAAAATTGAAATGTAATGTCGTATAATTAAAAGATCTCTATTATGTACATTTTTAAATAAAAAGAAAATCCTATCCTAATTAACAAAAATATTGCTAATCACATACATACCATATGAATCACCTTAAATATATACGATATTAAGAATTGTATGAGCTGAATGCATTACAGGCAAAATTAAAATAATAAAAAAAACTCGTCTGTATCCACATTAAGCTCCAATAAATCAATTCTTTTCAAATAACTTTTTAATACCGCACTAATCAATTCCAGAACTGGGCCTGTCTTGCCTTGTCTGATGCGCTGTCAATGTCAATGAAACATTAAGTACAAATTATAGGCGTCACTCGAAAAAGAGACGAGAACCAATTAACTAGAGATCAGTGTACAAGAGTGAGGAACATACCTCAAACGATACCGCTTTTTATACTATATTACCAAAGCTTTCCAAGATAATGGACGGAATTTTATGCAACAATGCCATTAATTCAATAAAACGCTTAAAAATGTTCATTGTAGACTACATCCCTACTCCCCAAAGTTCTCTCCTACACGTCTAGTTTATATTTTTGCTGCTTCTTGTTTAGGACGATTATTTCAACCGCTATGCTCATCGCTCCGTTCGTGACTTGGACCACATATGGGTGTAATGTATTGTTAGGCTTCTCTGAAGCTGCACGTCTTTATGTATTGTCTTTTGATTGGGTTTATCGTGGGCTCGATTGTGTCGGGTTATACTCGCAACAACATAGGAACCTGTCGCTTCTGTTATCAACACAACATTGTCTCAGACTTTCCACTTGCGTCAGGAGATCTACACATGAATAATACTCAGACTATCTAAGCTGCAAATGGCGCTGACCCTGTATGTATGGAAAGGGAGTATCGTTCATATGCAGACACAAGTTATGCTTGAACCCGAACCGTTTAGACTTTCCTTCTACCGTTTCAATTTTAAAGCAGAAAATGTTTATTTCGATTCTCGGTACTAAACTCGAATTATAGCTGACTGAGTTGCAAAGTATAAAATACAGGATGTATTAAGGAATACAGTATTTTATATAACTCAGACCTTAGATGTTTAGATGAGGTTAAACCCCACATTAGAGTTTACCGAACCGTACAAGAAAACACTCTCAAAAACAAAACAAAATCGCCCGTTTAAGCTAACTTTTTGTTTTTTTTTTTCTAAAAAAAGAACATAGCGATACTTTTTAAGGCATGTCTAATATTACTTCTTCCCCTCCCACTAAGTTCTTAAATTAAAAGCTTGTGATAGGGTGGCGTCGAGGTTCGAACCTTTTGGTGGTTGATACCTTGCGGATTTCACTCAAAAGTTTACCGTTACCGTTGAGAATCTAAAGTATTATATCTATGTGTATAAACGTATATAAACCTAAAATATTATATATGGGACTATATGACCCTCGGACGTCCATTCCTAAGGTAGACAACTTAATTCCTGCATTATAGGTGAAAGCCGCCTGTGCTACACAATATATATTTTTAAATGTATCAATACATACATTTAGATAATACACCTAGCCTCGAGACGAGAATCGAACCCACGACCCCCGGAGCGGAAGACAGGGCCGCTGCCCACTGCGCCAACGGGTCAGTCAAACGTATATGAAACAATATTAAGCAAATAAATTTAATATTTAGCTTAAAGAGCGTCTATCAGAAGTTTTAGAAGCGCGGGCGGCGCTCGCAGCGTAGTCACCTGTCTCGAAACAAACGTTTCTTTACAATATCACGGCTGACTTCAAAGAAACTACTACAAAGTGAAAACGGGACTTCTCTCCGTTTGATTAGGCGTTCTTAACATGCGCCTGGAGGCAGGCTTTGTAACTGTGCGAGCTTTGTGCAAACGATGCGATGATTTCGAGGTATCAAAGTGTACCTATCTGGCTATTTTTGGTTGATTTTGATCAATTATTAAGTGTTGTATGAGAAATTTTTTGTTAAGGTTTAAAAACAGTTTTGCCCATTACACATAAGCGCTGTTGAGTTACGTTTCTGCAAAGGTTCATTTACATACGAACAGTGATCGAAATTGGGCCATAATAAATTTAAAGTAAACATTTTTAAGCCATTGTTCCATTTTATTTTATTTTATTTATTAGACACACCAACAATAGTATATAGAAACATTATAAAATAGATTAATAATATATCATCTTGTTGCGGACAGATGATACAAGAAGAGTGGCATAGCGACGTCTTTGACCGCGGACTTATTGCCCCGCCAATATAACCCTGTTACTTCACCGATCCCCAACAATCTAGTTCTACTACATGTATCTATTACAGGTAAAAAAATATCATCAATTTTAACGGGATGATAATGTGTCTTCATTGTCTTTCCGCTTATTCCCAAAAACAAAGAGATATCGTTGTCTAGCGCTAATATTTTATATAATTAAGAAACATATTATATATTTATATTAGTATCATTTATATTAACACTAGCTGTGCCCGCGACTTCGCGTAAAATTAGGAAAGAAAATAGATTCAATTTTACGTGATGATATATAGCCTATAACCTTCCCCGAAAATTGGGGCAATCTAACACTGAAAGAATTTTTCAAATTGGACCAGTAATTCCTGAGATTTACGCGTTCAAGCAAACAAACAAACTCTTCGGCTTTATTATACATTAGTATAAGATATAAGATTTTTCCTAAGTTACTGTATAGACATCATGTACGTTAAGTGAAATAATTTTATATCGCCATCACCAACATACACTTCGTTTTAATTTATCCATGTAGATATTCCGCTCAAACGAATTTCAATACGATTTTTATTCGCATATCCGGTGAGTGGCGTTAGCTAAATGCACGAATTTATGTATGGGCGTCAATAAAAATGGGCTAAAAGTTTCAAAAAAAAAAAAAATACACAGTGTAGTGCAAAAAAATGTCACACGCGGCGCCAACGTCAATAAAATCTGATGTTTACGCGGGCCGCGATATCTCGAATAAAACGTGCGCACATTTTGAAAACTGTTTTGTACGTTCGGAAATAAATTTTGAAAGGCTTTCATGTCGCCTCCCGCTATGTTTGGAAGGCATAAGGTGTCCTAAAAGCATAATTATTTTAAAGACTAGCGTATCAAATACGAATTCCAAGTTTTCAAATATTATACTCATTGTATAAAATTAGAGTTTAAAATGTACTTTAAGAGAGTGTTTTCACATCTTTTTGGATATGCGACCCCTTTACAGGTTGAAAAATTCTATTGACCTCCTTCGGCCATGTCCGAAAAATTCTGGCGACCTCGATAGACATAATGGTGGAAATTCAAAAAACTAGATATTTAAAATTAGAACGTTTATGATTGTCTCTATATAGTATTTTCAACACTCTTGAGTCATGCTTCACGACCTTCCTATGGGTCGCATCCCACAGTTTGCAAAACACTGCTTTATATCAAATAACATTGTTAGCCGTACAGTCACTCACTTAACTACCCTCCAACCAGAAAATTACACGGAAAAAACACCACGTAAAAAAGAATTACATGGTGTTTTCAGATCATGGTTTTCGCTTTTCTAGAAACTTTTTGCCTCGCACAATTTCTCTGCGAAATCAGATGCCAGCTTCGGTATTTCCGAACGGATACGACTTAGGGACCTTCAAGAAAAGAGCATACTCATTTCTCAACTAAAATTATTTTTTACGTTAGTCGTATCACAAGGATCAGATGCGGGCTATAGAGGATGCTGTCCTGCTGAGCTGTCGAGCTTTAGGCTGGGCTTATTTGATTTGCTGACAACTGGAAAAGACAATGAAGAAGTCATATTAATTTTAAATTATCACTTTTAAGCTACTGACACAATGATAATTAGAATGACTATATTACAAATCTGCCGCACCCTCTGCAGAAAATCTCAATGTTCGTCAGACAGTATGTTCAGCAAAGTAGTTTGTCGAGACCTAAGTCAAGGCTTTTTAGAAAGCTACGGGAGAAGTATATTCTACTTCTGAAATAAATATTATAAATATAATGCTTGTTAATTTTAGAATAACAATATTAATTGTTAAATATTACAATGTTCATATACAAAAAATTTAATTTTTGTATATAGTATGACCAGGTGATTTCTAGTTCATATTTATACAGATATCCCTTCGTTAGTTTACATTATAGACAAAATTTGCTTACTATGTTAAAGATAACATAATTTTATGAGGATAGTCTCTCTTCCCTTCAAAAATGTATTTATTGTAGCAAACACGAAAAAAGTTTATCAAAATAGCCTGAAAAACCTTTTTGTCGACTGACGACGATAACACGATTTTTGAGAAAAAATTATCGGATAAGAGTTTTTCTAAATATTGACCTCGATTAAGCATCATAGTTGTAATCGATTTTATTTAAAATATAAGCTAGTGATGATATATGTACATCTTCCTTGATAAATGGGCTATCTAACACTGAAAGAATTTTTCAAATCGGACCAAAAGTTCCTGAGATTAGCGCGTTCAAACAAACTCCTCAGCTTTATATATTAGTATAGATATAGATGATTTTTTTATTGTCTATGGATAGATCTTGATATTAATTTCTAGTTTGACGAATTCATATAAAAATGCCTCGATGATGAGCTGGTTTCTACTAGACATTGTATTAAAAATCGCTCTGTTGAATAGCTGTACCGGGGATGGCGGAAATATGGAACCAAAATCGGCATCAGAATTTCAGACTAATTGCAATATGGATGTAAAGTATCTTACCTCTTTTCCCACTGATTTCACAAAAATCAGCTTTTTGAGTTAAGTCTCTTTATGATTAAGCATGTGAAATTTCTCAAAAGTCACAATAGTCACGATTTTTTAAGTGTGCTTAGATATTCAACATCAAAGGTCTAATATATATAATTATCTATAAAATTCTAGTGTAATAATCTGTAAATTTCTCTATCTATAAAAATAAATTAAATAGAAGTGTCTGTTTGTGATATTAAACTAAAATTGTTCTACTAAATGCAAATGAGTTTATGTATACGCATTACCAGAACAACACAAATATATTTTTTTATTATAATGTAAGACCAATTACATATCTTAATATTTGTTACAGGTCAATTACAACCAGATCAATGTGACTGATCGCTTCGATACTCTGAGTATAAGGTACGCCACTCTGCTTGACACGCTCTCGATTTTTACAAGGTTGTTAATGAGGGCTCTGCGAACGATAAACCCGACACCACCTTGGGACAGTTGGTCGTAAAGTATTCTTAATATTCTTAAAAAAAAATACTTAATAATTCTTTTTTTAATTATTTAATCCCGTCCTCGTTTTCGCTTATTGTTATACTATATTTTAAAAAAAAGACAACAAAGCGTTGTCAATCTTTTTCGAATCTCTGGCAATTTTTTTTTCGAATTATTTGGTGTTGTTGTCGCGTTTCGTTCGGTTTGTGAGACTTCCCGGTGGCCTAAAACTCGTCATTAAGGGCCGGCAGCGATAATTAATATTTTGAATTAGCATAATTAAATTTTAAAATTTTCCGCGCAATTTTCTTAATTTTTTCATTCATAAGAACCTTCTCGTGATAATAACAAACAATAAAAAAAGAATTAGCGAAGTTGGTACCGCGTTCACGCGTGATGCCGCGAACAAGGGTAATAGGAATTCATTTATATATCTATATATATATATATATATAAATAATAAATCAATACAAAGATCGAATTACATATGTATATTCAACTACATACCTATCAAGTACTGTCTACTTAAGAAGCAGAAAAAAAAACAAACAATTAGCGGTGATTAAAAATGGCGTCAATTACAGTTCTTTCTCCGTGTCACGACTTAGTAAATTATGATCTAGTATTAACATTATTTAGTATTAGCATGATGTAGTATTAGCACGATCTAGTATCAGCATGACATAGTACAAGCATGATATAGTACTAACATGATGTAGTATTAGCATGATCTAATATTAGCATGAAATACTATTGATTTGTTTGATCTATTAAAGGAGCTTCAATTGTTTCACATTATCTTTGCAACAATGTTTTCTCAAGTGTGCTATACTTTTTATTAAATGGCATCGCATGGTCTCAAAAATCATTTCATTAACACGATTCTATTATATAAGTACTATTTTGGCGTGTGGTATCCGTCTTAAAGAGGTGGTCTTCTATTCTCTTATAAGGTCACCAGGCCAAATACTGTACTTGCACCGCAGCGCTGATTTTCAGGAGTAACCTTTAGTATGTTATATTTTTGAGTATGTTTTCTTGATGGTATCGGAAAAATAAAAAAATTAATTATCCGTACTGACCTATATGACATATCACAGGAATAGTCATAAACTGACCTAACTCAAAAAGTTCATTTTTGGAAAATCGCATATATCGTTTTGTCATTTACTACATATTTATTTATTACATATACATATTTTAATAATAGTTAATGAAGTCATTAATGATAATTGATATTTTGTTATTTATTTGTGTTTTTGACCAAATTAAGTTTTTTTGTTAAAAAGACAAAAATAGCTGTATCTCAGTATTGGGTGGAGATATTGAAATAATTCTTCGAAGGTTTGTGAAATTAATAAAAATATGCAAGTATTCATAGGTGTTGGTGTTTGGTAATTAATATAAATGTAATATCAAATATTTGTTGTTTCATTTTATTCTTCGCTAACACCATCAGATTTATTTAAATTTATTTATTAAGAACCTTTTAATGCGTAAAGTTTATTGTATTTTTTAATTTTTACCTCTGCCTTTGAGGAATGTGTTTGCTCTTTAGTGCCAGCTTAGTTTTTTGTTTTGCTTATAGGAATACATAGTGAATTTACATAGCCAATACATATCGGAATGTAAGAAGCTATCATTCGTAAAGGTTATTCTCTTATTCCCATCATCTTTGTTACTACTTTTTCGGTTAAAATTTGCAAGTTCTGATTTCATTCGTGCTAGTAAAAATTAGCAACTAAGCTGTGTAACTAGCAATAGCATTAATGTTTCATATCACGTTAAGTTTCGAACGTTAAAGTAAGTAAAACTATCAAGAATGTTCTTGCTAGGCCCTCTGAACTCAATCGATGTACAAACTTTACCAATAATCTATACATGTAAATCGGTTTAACCGATTCGGCTAATTCTTTTTTGTTATGTTTGTTATTGTCAGGAGAAGGCTCTTATAAAAGCGAATATTTAAAAATTTCACGGAAAATGTAAAAATACTAAACCTCCATATTAAATTATTTGTAATGTAATCAATAAAAATTAGTTTTATAATATATTCCAAAATCAGTAAGTATTGTAACCTGTTGGTGCCATAAAAAATAAAATAAAAATAACATCTATCGTTGACCCTTTTGCCGTCTTTGCCGTGTCTAGGTGATTAATCATTTTCATTATTTAAGAGAATATACTCTTAAAAAATTTTTAAAATCTTTAAATCCCGTTCTTAGTATTTTTTAAGTTTTTACACATCCAGTAAAATATATCCGTCCAATTACGGGTCGTTTGACATCTTAATTACACCAATATAATAGAAGAGAACATGTATTTTTTTTTGGCAATTGTAATGTATTTGGTGATCTAATTCCTAATAACAATTTTGAACAGATGACAAATAGAAATTTATTTCTTATTGTTAAAACATAGTAAGGTAAGAGAATGGGATTATATGATTTATTATTACGTAAACTTTACAGACTACATATCATTATACATTAAGCCATATAATAATATATCAGATTATGTAATGCTATCGGAATGTTCGTCTATTTACTCGTTTCTTTTCGGTGTTTAGTTTCGAGTGCGTCTGCGTCGCTGGCACTAAAGGCGCGCACTGCGAGATCAACATCGACGAGTGCTTGTCGTCGCCCTGCCAGCACGGCAAGTGCGTGGACGGCGTGGGCGACTACACGTGCGACTGCTTCGCGGGATACGAGGGCGACCTCTGTCAGGACGAAATCGACGAGTGTGTCAGGTAGGCAGAACTGGTCTGTAGTTTAAACACTTCTCATTTAAATGTGTTGATCAAACCTTTTTTATTTGGAAATTTGAGTATTTATTTTTTGCACTGAAAATGCTTTAAAGAGCTACTTTTACTACCTACTAGTTTATGAAAGATTTTATGAGACAATTTAGGACTATCCTTAAAAGCTATGGAGCTTATCATTCTGGGTGCAAAGCTCGCGGATAGATTAAAAAATACAATGCTACGTTCCAAAACGCAAATCTCAATCCCAAACAGCTGATAAGCTAAAGTAAGATTGCTGGTCGTGTCGTATGATCTACGGGCCTAGATCTCCACTTTATGTATCCCAGATCGGAAGTAACCTCGCAGCAGACAAGGAATGATATGGAGGATTGAATTGAATCGTTATAACAGAGCTTGCCAACGCATAACTCTCAGGTGAAGCTAAAAGTGTAATAGAAAAACCTTTGTATGGTTTCGCCAATATTTTTTATGCGTATTAGAGATTGATTTAATTCGTTAGCTCGGATGCGTAACCTCCTCAATCTCCTTCATGATAAGAACATACTCGAGCCAACATAAAGTCGAAACGGCGTAAGGCCGTTCTTTTTCTACGCACATATCTCTCACCAGGTACACGCCGTGCGACCACGGGCGCTGCGAGGACCGGCGCGCGTCTTACTACTGCTTCTGCGAGGCGGGCTGGGGCGGGCAGAACTGCTCCGTGGTGCTGGAGGGCTGCCGCGGCGAGCCGTGCCGCAACCACGGCACCTGCCTGCCCTGGCTGGTGGACGAGAACGACCACCGGTTCAACTGCACCTGCGCGTCCGGCTTCTACGGGACCACCTGCGAGAAGGTGCGCCAAACGAACTCGACATAATCTCCTGACATGTTCCGATTTCAATATTTTATGTAAAAATATGTATTAATAAATAACAAATTACTATTACATGTAATTAAGATAAGATTGATTCGAGGTTCCGTTTCGATAGATCCGATATTTCGGTGGTATAATTGCTATGTCCTGATGTACTCTTATAGGCAGAATTCGTGTGTATTAAAATAAATGATGGTCAATATAAATGTATGTTCCAGTCGTAGTAGTTATAAAACAGATGCCACAAAATAAAGGGCTACTGGCGGTAAAGGGCGGTTTGTATTACACCGTAAATGTGGTTATCTTCTTTGGTCTAATATTTACTAAACACATTTTACTGACCATCTGAACTTATTTTGATTTAATTGAAATAAGATTCTTGTAAAATAACGCCGGCTTCTATTACACCATAAATGTTATTGGTTACTTTGGTGTAATATTTACTCAACATATTTTACTGACCATCAGTTTTTTTTCTAAACTGAAATGCAAATTTTTCTTGTTTATGTACTGTCGATTTTTCGCATTATAACGCTTGGTTCTATGAAATTCTTTACTGAAACGTTAATGCTTGTTATCAGATAACAACAATGTCCCTCGAGAAGAGCAGTTACGTGGAAGTGAATACGTCACGCGAGGAAGGCTACGACATCTCGTTTCGCTTCAAGACCACCCTCGGCAGTGGGCTGCTGGCCATGGGGCGCGGACTCACGTACTTCTTCCTGGAGCTGTCTAACGGAAGGCTCAACTTGCATTCCAGCTTGCTGAATAAATGGAAAGGAGTGTACATTGGATCTAACCTTAACGATAGTAATTGGCAAAAGGTGAGTTTGATACGTCTTCTTTTTTTTCTACTAGAGAACCCTCCACTGAATTCCATTATTTTAAAGTGCGCAAGTAAATTTTAAATGTAACGCTCGCCTGGGTATGTTTAGCGATTTGAAACGATGGCTAAAAAGCCAATGATATTTACGAGATTGCGTGTATTGCGTCTACACACTATTTTGCATGTAGAGGTGAACACTTTGGAGGGGTGTGCGTGAACGCACTATACAATGGTTATGAATTCATAGATATATTTTATAAGTTTAAGCTGCTCCTATAGCCATAAGCGTAGTTACGCTTCTCCTATCATCGATTGCCGGATACCGTCATATAGAATGGATTGGACAGCTTGTGCCTTTAGTACATTTTTCAAAAGCGATTTTGTTTTTCACTAATCATAAATTTTTAAGCATCAGTTTACGAGGCTATCGACAATTTAACGTTATTAAAATATGATATACATTATATTATTTAGTATTGTCTTCTGATGTTCATTATTCCCTTTTCAACAGGTATTCGTCACTATAAATTCTTCTCATCTAGTCTTAGCAGCGAATGAAGAGCAAACGATCTATCCAATCAATCAAAATGAGGCGTTTAACGCGTCCGTAACGTCGTTCCCTTCCACGCGACTCGGCACTGCGGGTTCCTCGTACGCTACTCTCACCCATGGACCAAACTTTTTCATCGGCTGCTTCCAAGATGTGGTTGTTAATGGACAGTGGGTTAGTAGCTGATTTTAATTGTAAATTAATATAATTTAGTTAAGTTAAATTTTAGTTACAACCATGATTAGTAACAAAGTTCATTTTATATAATTACTTAAATCTTGTCTCGTGGTATCCGAGATTTCGTGTTTGGTGACCTTACGTTAATATCATATATAGACTTACTTACTTTATAAATAACGATAAAAATTATACTCGTTCGCGAGCACCCCTTATCAATAACAGCTGTGAGCATGCTACTTGACTTGATTGCAAACAGTGCAACCAGCAATAATACTTGTAGTAAAACATAAGTGGGACCATTCTATGAGGGGCTACTTAAAAAAGTGGTCATTTGTAAACAGTAAATTCGGAGATTTCGTTTGGAGATTCGCCGAAATGGCGCTGGTGTAGAATAAATTGACCAATTGCCTTCCAGAACGGCACGGTACGGCAATGTAATGTAATGTATTAATCTCTAAGAAGTGTGGCTCGTTAAATGGCCAATAAGAGTCGAGCCTAGATTTGAGCAAGACAACCTTTGTCGCGTCTGCTAGTACTATATAGTATGATGATGTATATGATAGAAAAACGTTTTAATTATATACTTTAATAGTTTTAATAAAATGAATGTTATGTGTAATTAAATAATAATTTTGACCTGTATGCAAACTATCATCTGCAGTTACGAGTACTTGATAATGGTTTTAATAATTTTTCTGATGGAAATTGCTTATTCTTTGTAATTGTTTCCGTTTTATGATTTTAAAGTTTCGCAGCACATAATTAAGCACTCGTCATGAGTTGCTTACTTTGCAATGAAAGCCATAAAATTCTCGCTACTTCGTAACAAAAGAACAAAATTTGCTTCTAACATATTTAGGAGCAAATTTTGTTCTAAACTTTAGTTAAAAGTTGAATATAAATAGAATGGAAATAGGTTTCCGTATGAATATGAAAGAACCGTCAAAATTAGACAGAAATTTATAAAATGGAATTTATCTTATACAATGCGGACAGTTGTGTCCATTTCCTATTTCTCCCATAACTTATTTGTTTAATGAGTATAGCCAAAACTGACCTAAATTATTAATTTTATTTATTATTGCTGACTGACAGCCGTCATTAAATCTTTTTTATAACTGACCAGTTTTTTACGCTGGAAAATGCACTTACGAACAAAGTTTTTGAACAGCAAATTAACCACAGAACGTAAAGTCATACTTTAACTCATTTTAAGGGAATTAGTCAAAAATTAAGCATCTATTTTTTTACACAATTATAACGAGAATCGAGTACCGAGCATCTTAAATATCTATCTCCTTAAATACTATAAGTGTCTCACCAGTCACCATGTAAAATTGTCTCTGTTTATTTAAAAAAAACGCTAAGAGGACCGATGGTCTTATGCTTATAAAATTTAAAACCGCCAAGCAGGACACACTGCGATCCATTGCGCGTTTTAATAAAAGCATCCTTTAATTCTGAAATAAGTTACAAATACCAATTTACAGATTTCTTTTTAAAAAAAAAAGACTGCGATGTATGGCAAGTTGTAATTAATGCATCCTTTTAATCTGAAATAAGATGAAAATATTAATTTTAGTAATTTCTTTTATAAAATAGAACACTGCGATCCAAAAGAGTTAAAAAAATGCTTCCATTAATTCTGTAATAAGTTAATGTTGATGAACCGATACAATTCAGGAAATATTAACAATAGAACATCTTTATTCTCAAAGACCATCAACCACTTCGTGCCTATTGTTCATTTAACACGTGAGAATAATTTAAACTAAAAACATTTTAAAATTTAACTTTTAAGAAAGAAAGAAACAGTTTTATGACTTTTAACTTTCAGAAAGCGTAAAACAAATTTAGCTTTGATAGCCGAAGAGTCGATAGAAGGAATGGATATCGATCTTCTGCATGAAATCAAAGTTGAAGCGTTGAACGGTAAGTCGCTAAATATTTATTTATTCTGAAAATTCGACTGATTGAATACAAGAACGAGCAAGAAACTCGTTAAACACTCTTATTAGAAATAGCTCTTTTAAAAATCATATATCTCTTTTAATACATTTCCATGTTAACTGTAAAGTATAGTCGACCAAGAAGGTGGTACACACTCAAATGACCCTTATAAACCTCTCGGTAGTAAAGATACAGATATTTTTGTCAGACATTTTAACTACAATAGGTTTTTGTTAAAAAGACAAATAAATAATAAAATATCATTAAAATAACATTTTAATACCATTCAACACTTCATTAACTATAATTAAAACACATAATTTATTACTATACTGTCGTTTTAATCGAATTATAAGCGGAATAAATCGTAAATGACAACCATTGTTTTTGCGACTTTCCAAAAGTCTGGTTTTTTGAGTTAGGTCTGTTTACGATTAAGCATACGACGTGGATACAGAGTATTCTGGTGGATAAAACTTCAAATTCCTTTAGATAACATATCTAAACTACCTTAAATATATATGAGGCGGAATACCTTTATACAGTATTGAACTAAATTATTACTTAACTAGAAATCCACACCATCTGAGAGTTTCCGCTGCGTGCGCTGCGTAAATGGTTAATGTTTCGCAAAAGTCATATATGACAAAATCGTTCCTCTTTAAAAGTTCTAAATAAAACTCCGCGACACCATATGTATATCTTTTAAGGTTGGCTTAGTATAACCTCTTTTATGCTAATCAAATTTGTTGTAAAATAATGCATTATTAATAAAAGTTTTTCAAATACTTTTTTTTCAAATAAGTTTTTCAAACTTTTTCAAATATAATATTAATCCTCATCCAAAAACTATTTTTAAACCTCTAAAAACGCTACTGTAGTCATCTGGCGTCTTTTCAGTTCAGCGTCTGCCAATCGTATATAGGATTGTGGTCAATTACACGTTTCAATTCATTTTACGGTCATTTAAAGTCACAGTTTCGTAAATTTAATGTACACGACATTATACATGGTTAAAAAAACATTTTTTGTTAAAATCCATCACCGAATTTAACAAAAGTTTTGATAAACATTACGGGATTTCTTCACCATTAAGATCAATGGTTAAGAAGTGATTTAGCTACTTCCAATGTGGTATTACGAGCTCTTCCGATGATGATTCTGACTGAACGTTTAGATCGCCCGAAAAAGGTTCATCATCATTGCGTATGGCATCCTATATGGATCATATCGTTAATGTAGTAGTATAGTATTAGTCATAGTAGTATAGTAGTAGTTTTAGTCATGCCTATATTATATTATTGTGTTCTTATTTGGTTTTGATGATTATTTAGTTCTTTTTTGGTTTTGATTGATTGATTGATTGATAAAACTTTATTGCACAATAAAAAAAGGACATCTTAAGACTATACATGATTTGCTTAATATAGAAAAACACGACAGTGCAAAGGCGGCCTTATTGCTAAAAGCAATCTCTGACAGACAACCTTATGGAATAGGAAAAGAAGAGAACGAGAACGGGATAGAGCAAAAATTTAAAAAATAAATAAATAAAAATAATACTTAGTCTATACATATATTTAATAATATTTGCTCTGGCTTCATGTGAAGTAAAGCTTAAAGCCTCAACGATAAAAGGATGGAATGTAATCTGTACGGTACTCGGGTCTAACTCCAACCTCGCCCGGCTATCGTTGTGCCCGCTACTATTTTCCGGTCGCTGAACAGAGAGTCATTGTCTCTTATGCCTTGGAATGGAATGGAATTGAATGAAACCTCTGATTCGGAAAAGCTTAAGAAAAAGCACATTTAGATAGAACCATGAGAAACAATCACAATTCCAATTTCAGAAGAGTTGCATGATTCTCTTTTTAAGAATAGTTTTTTATTTAGACGATTAGGACAAAATAATATGTACAATAAGTACAATATAAAATAACAAATTGGAAAATAACGAGGACCTCGACAGCGTAGTTAAAGCAATCAGGGAAGTCGGCAATAGGTTTTGTGAGAAAAGGCGTATAGGCCGCATAATACTAGCGGACCCGGCAGACAATGTCCTACCCGAACGTTGGGCTACTTACTATTTAAATATAGTGCGGCATTAAGTGCTAATTGACTCTTTGACGTTAGGAACACACCTATATTGCTTAGACAACAGTGAGTGCTTGATTTTTAATATGAACTTTATTGAATAGCTTTAAAGTTCAAATTCACTCTACATTTTTGTTAGGAAAATGTGTGTATGGGAAAAAGAAAAGGTCTGTTTTTAGGGTTTTCCCGGCAATTATTCGAATTTTTCTCGCCTAAAAAACTATCCTTCGACTTCAACGAACATTCCAAAAAGAATTGGTAAAATTGGTATATGCGTTGTTGAGTTATGCGCTTACCGACACATTTTGCGATTTATTTTATATATATATATACGGATTATCTACATCTATATGGTTTTAAATATGCATATTATGAGCACATGTATTAAGTAATCTATCTTAAAAACATACAACCGAGTGTTTCATTGTCCAAATAAAAGTTCTGGTTGCATTTCTCACTCCAAACCTATGTTCGAATGACTTACTTATAGAAACATAGCATAATTTATATCCTCAGTTACCACAAAGGCATATAAGCGCTTAATTATTGATACGTTCATGAATAATTGGCCAATACATTACGCAGATGCATAATTCAGGGTTTGCCAGTAACTAATCACTTGAACGTTAAACCCAGAACGATAATGGCTCATAAATCATATGTTTCTTATATTACACTAGCAGTGAGTGGTCATAGCCTAATCAGTGACCGGCATTTGGGTCGATTGCTAGGTTAATTAATTCTTACTGGTGCCGGCTGTTAGATGGGTGGTCCATTCTAACATTGGTTTTAAAATATCTGACCTCCTTAGTGTTTCAGAAGGCACGCAAAGAGTGAGTCCCGATTAATGTCACTTTGTTATGTTAGTCGTGTGGTTGTAGTGATCATGGGGGTTCCGAGGATGACGTCAGATGGCAATCGGTCATCTTAACTGGCCCTACAGCCAAATCCCCTGCAATCTTAGCGGATCCGGGTACTACTGATCCGGGATAACGCTACGAAGAAGAAGAGTTAATCATTAACACTACTTCTATAGATTTAGGCTACATTGTTAAGCAATGACAAACAGACGTAGCACTCTACGACACTCTCATGACTTTGAGATTAGGCAACTTCGATCAAGTGCACTTACACATTTATAGTGCCACGTCGTTTTACTTTGATGGAGTTTCTGAGACGGTACACTCGAGGAGAAAAGTTAAAATTGAATAAAAATTAATTCATTTGTATTTATAGGCCACCATATGGGACCTACTGAAACTCAGTAACGCTACTGAGTAGTAGTACTGAGTAGTAGAAATTAGTCTTGAGATTGCAGAGATTGTGGGGGCTCCGGGGATAATGTCGGACAGCTGTCAGTCATCTTAACTCGCCCGAGAACCACATCCCCTATTATTTAAGCGGAACCTTCTACTACACCAGGATAACGTTAGGTAGAAGATATTATATACTAACGGTATCTATAAATACATAAATCTCTATAATAATAAATATACTAATATATATATATATATATACACATTAGTATATTACATTTAGTAACTATAGTAGCTTCTGCATTTTTTATTTATTTAGTAGGCAACAAAAACATTGTACATTAAAAATTAGTGTAGAGAGATAAATGTCACTGCACTTACAGGTGAGTACAACATGAATAGAATAGGATAGAATAAAAGAAGACTTAATGTTGACTAGCGTAGTATTTACACATTAATACTAGCTGTGCCCCGTAACTCCGTCCGCGTGGACCACCCTTATCACTTTGGAGTATGATAAATAGATGTTGAGAGGATTCTTAACCCTAGCCAATATGCACGCAAAATTTCATGAAAATCGGTCGAGTCGTTTCGGAGTAGTTTGGCAACGCACCCCGTGACACGAGTTTTTTATATATTCGATGTGAAGCGAAAACTTTAGGAACCATTTTGCGAAAATTGCACGGACGGAGGGGAATGAAATTTGACACAATTGCAGTTCATATATAGAAGGAAGGTGTGCGAATGTTTCATTATCATCACCACCACCACCACTACCACCACCACCACCACCATCATCAACATCATCACCATCCATCATCATCATCATCATGATATTGCAATATTAATATACTACATTAAAATAAAACGACACGCACACCGACGCTAAATGCTTTACACCATTTACACACACATGTATTGGATGATGTTATCGTGACAAAACGTAATGGAGACAATCGTATGTAATACTAATATTCAAATTTTATTTCTCTGTGAATAGAACAAAATTCGCTGTTGTACGTAAGTAGGTTTGTGGGCGAATTTCGACCAGCCTGTGACCACTAGTAAAAGCAAAAGCTTAAAAAAAATCGATTCATTGCTTGGGTCCTTTTTTTATATGCATCAGAGTGCGTTGTAGCTTTTTGCCGTCGCAGGAAAACGATCTACTATTCCTACCATTTTTACCACATATTGGTAGTGGTAGATTTTAAAATGGTACAAAAGCTAAAATTACTACCACATTGCAGAATTTTTATCCAGGTATTCTGTTTATGAACGCAATCTATACTTATTATATAAAGCTGAAGAGTTTGTTTGCTTGTTTCCTTGAACGCGATATTCTCAGGAACTACTGGTCCGATTTGAAAAATTCTTTCAGTGTTAGATACCCCATTTATCCAGGAAGGCTATATAAGCTATATATCATCACGTTAAAATTAAATCTATCTTTTACCTAATTTTAAGCGGATGAAGGCGCGGGCACAGCTAGTATGTAAATATTATTATGTGTTTATACGTCTGCTCGATTTTCGCTATCAGTTCAGTACACAGTACCTACACAGTTCAGCGGCGAGTTAATCATGGTACATTAAACAATAACGTCGTCTCATTGCTAATGAAGGAAAAGGATTCAGATATTAGCTTCCTAATTTTTCACAGTCTAATTATACCTAACTAGCTGTATTCGCGGCTTTGTCCGCGTAAAATTAAGTAAAAATATCAATTTTAACGTGATGATATACAGCCGATAGCCTTCCTCGATAAATGGGCTATCTAAAATTGAAAGAATTTTTCAAAACGGACCAGTAGTTCCTGAGATTAACGCGTTGAAACAAGCAAACAAATTCTTCAACTTTATATATTAGTATAGATACATGTTAGTAACAATTTTTTGGTCGATTGATTAAGGCACTATTTATCTATACATGCCTAGATGTAGAAGATAAATTACCTGTCCGGGCGTGCTGCTAACACTGACTGCCACTAGAGCAGGGGAAACACTATAAAACACTTATTTTGAAAGGGACTTCTGTACAAAAAATACTCATTTCGGTTTTAGATTAGAATGTCCTAGAAAAATATTTATTTTTCAAAAAACAAATGTCGAACTTAAAAGTTTAGTTCATTTAAGTTTCTTTACCTTTAAGGATGTACGTACCAAGATAATTTTACTCACGTTAAATTTTTTAAATTTCTTATAAACACATTGGGACATTTTAAGGACCTACTAAGAACTCACGTTGAAAAAAATAACAAGCCATTTTTGCTCTTTTATATTCAGGCATTTTTTAATTTAGCAATTGTAAAATATTTTGTCTTTAATTTCCAGTACGACGAGAGCCTCCACGGCGGGGGCTAACGTGTGCAGCGGCTTTTAGAAGCCACAGATTCCAATTCTGTTTGTTTCATTGATAAAACAACTAATTTAACACAAAAGTGAAACGCTTGTTTCAGTTTTTGTTCCAAATTAGCATTCTCACGTCTCAAAGGCCGTCAATGCATCTGTAAACATGTCAGTGCAATTGTACATAGACCCCAGATAAAAACCCTACCGGTTGCCCCGAATAACTTGTTAAAGAAATACAATATAATTTTAAAAAAAGAAAACCGACTTCAAATTGTCAGAACGGGAAAAACCAGCTATCAAAGCTTTCTGACGTAACAAACATTAAAAAAAAACAGACAAATTGAGAACCTCCTCCTTTTTTGACATCGGTTGACTTTTTCCTTTTATTATTCAATTACTCCCGTGACCTACTAACCGTAAGCTTGTACTCTGCGTGTTAAGGAAATATCAGTCATTTTCCAAGCATTGAAACTTTGACTGTGAACGCGTCTAATAATTTCAATAAGATTAAGTTATTTTATACTCTGCTTGATACAGGATTTTTTTTTATTTTTATATAATTTTTTTTTTATTTACTTATAAAACACATTTCACATCTAGTCCTTTACATAGATATATTAAGATAACAAGAAATAGGCAACTACTAAATATAGTAACTTACAGTAATATTTAAAGTGTTTAGTACAGTTATATTTATTTGTTTATTTGTTACAAAATAACAAAAGGACAAGAGAAGCAGCTGAAAATCAGCGCTGCTTGTTACAATTACTTACTTGTGACACCAGATATTTGCTGTGCTTTGCCTTTCCGTCTGCTGGAGTAAATACTTAATTATTTTTATTTTGTTTTAATGTAATTTATTTTACGCAGCTTTTCATTAAGTTTTTGTTTCTTTCTTTTCTCTCTCCCTTTGCGCCATTGAGTTACAGAGTCTTATAGACATACCTCTATCTAAAGAGCTCTTGCGGAGACTGTTTGTTACAATGCTCCATCTTCAAAACGAAACGAAAGTCACGAATTGAGCAATATTGAACCTCGTAGACTCTAGACCTCGTATAATACAAGCCTTAGTTGTATGAGAAAGATTTATAGAAAGAATACTTGCATTAAAGTAAGTAGCATATTTCAAAGACCTAGTATTCTTTCTAGTAGAGAGATAGAATTATTTAGTAGAGATATTAGAAATAGAGTATTCTTTTTTTTACAAATTTAACTTATGGAATAATAAATTTTAAAGAATAATTGATGACTTAAATGTATATTTCATTATTAACTGATTTTATTTGAATGCAATTATACATTTTTTAATTTATAAAAATTATAAATTTATAAAATTTATAAACGTCGTACAGTAACTATTTCTTTAGGTCTAACATCTAATTAAGAGTAGGGTAAATTTCAGGATAACATAATCTTACGAAATATCAAAGTTACTATTATTGAAGTTCCAAGTTTTAATTCATTCATATTTGTGCGCTGATTTTTTGATGGTGTTTATGGAATAAAAATAATGGATTTTATTTCTAAATAAAAAAAATAGTTTTTTTTTATAAAAACGGTACTTCAATTAGAAAAATGGTACTAAAATTATGTACCTAATTCTCTAAAAGATTATTTAAAAATATGTTACATAATTAAAAATTGTTACCTAATCTCTGCTTCTTAGGCATACTTGACAACCTTTGCTTGACTTTTTTTTCTCTTTTTATTTGCGGTTTTATTTATGCAACATAATATTTTTTTCCCCATTTTCATGGATTTCATCAAATATAAATGTATTTTAAAACTATTTATTTATTTCTAACAATCGGCTCTCGCTTATTATATTATGTGTATTCTTTGTAACATATTGAAATAACTTCGTCTACAAATTATATAAAAGTATTTACTATATTAAAATAATGTATGTAAATCAGTGTTCTTTAATCTGTGGGTTGCGACCCTTAAGCGGCATGACTCACAAAAATACAAGCAAGAAATATAGAGCAAAAGTTAAACGTTTAAATCTTAAATTACTAGTCTTTTGAAGTACCACCAATTTGCATGTCGGGGTCCACAAAATTTTTCAACCGTTAAAGGGGTAGTGTATCCAAAAAGATTGAAAAACACTGATATAAACGACTGAATGAGACAGGAACGAATGGTAATCTGTCCTATTAAATATAATCACCATGCTCTCGGTACTACAACAAACATTCGTGTTAGTGTAATGTTAATTATTATCTTTTTATAAGAATTAGATTGCTACTTACAAAACAGTTGCAGGCCACAAAGAGAGGGAAGGGGGCCACATTCGGTCTGCAGGACATGAGTTGGCAACTGCTGATCTAAATTAAAGTAGACAATGTTATTCCTTCATTTGTAACATGAGCTATATGCCAGATGATGTCCTATTAAAATTTGTCCAGCCATTTTGGAGCCGTCCTGGTACAAACAGACTGGAAAAAAATATTTTAACTTTGTTTTTGTTATAGGTGTCATATATATAGTCATATGCAATTATTAAAAAAGAAAATAGTTTTGATGTTACAAATTGACACTTTAATAGCTTTTAAAGAGTAAACAAACTTTTGAACAGTGAATGTATAGGTTGTATTTCATATGATAAACTACAATTATTTCAACCACTATCAACCCCAAAACTACAAGAGACTTAAATGTTATAAACTAAAACTCACTCACTTGATTCTTCTTGATCGTAATTTTCAAAATCAAATTCATCATTAGGGTCTGCTGGTGGATCTCTTACATGATTAGCATTTCCCTCTTCATCATCACTCTGATCATCACCATTTTCAGTTATTCTAAAAATTGTGTTTGAAAATAAATTCTCACATTATTCTTAACAAATCTGTACTTACTTATTAATTAGGGCGCTTGGAGAGGGGAAGGGAAAGAGGGGTGTCCTAAACCGTCTTATTTTCTTTTCACGGAAATCATGTGTTATAAAATGTCGATTTGGATTTTATTACAGACCTTTTAGCATTATTGATTAAAACGGGTTCACTTCCTTACTTATCGTTATTGCGGTCCAATAAAGCGATTCTTAGTAATTGCAATGTCCATAACACAATATATAACACGGCCAAGTTATATTATAACTTGAAATTATTATATTTTTTAAACAAAAAATTATACTTAATTCATACCCCCCCTATATAAATAATTACAAATAATAAAATCTTATAAATCTTATAAATAAAATTCTAGAATATTCAGCTAAAAAAATTAAAGCAAATCCTCTTCTATATTCTGTATTAAACCCCGAATTTTCTTAATGCCGGAGCCAAACATAGCTTCATTTGAATGATCATTTCCATGATCATGTAGTGCAGCCGGGGACTTTTTATAACTGCGTAAAGTTTTGTAGAAATATTTGCGCAAAGTTGACACATGATTATGTACTGTAGCCGGGTACTTTGACTATTTACCACTGAGACTACATAAAGGAGTAACATCTCTGTATGTTTAAAATGTCTGTCAAATTATGTCAATAAGGAAACGCCACATCAGCATCATGGTAGATTGTAAAGGTTTATCATCACATTATTTCAGCCTGGGTTCTTCCAATGCTGAACGTAGGCCTCCTCCATCAATTTCCACGAAACCCTGCACTACGCCATCATCATATCATTTGTACACACCCGCGCCATTCTGGACGGGTTTTGAAGTATATCCTGGCGCCAGACATAGCTTCATTTGAATGATCATTTATGTAGTGTGGCCGGGGACTTTGTGTACTTCACAAAGTTTTGTAGACTTCTAGATTAAAAGTGTTTAAACACTATGAGTTTTGTCTGGTTCCGGTATTAAATAAAATGCTTAAATTATTAAGTATAATTTGTGTAAAGGCCCCAACACCCTGTATTTAGACAAATAACCTGTTTGAAAAATAAATATTTTTGTATTGTATTTTGTATTTTTGTATTTTGTTTGATGTTACCAAAATATTAACTTACTAAGATTTATCATTTATATTTCTTTGAGAACAAAACAATTTTTAAGGGTTAAAAATTGTGTATGGGGGGCATAAAAGTTTTAAAATGTTAAGTTGGGAAACACTGCTGTAGACTCTCGCGCTCAAGATTTCCTTATATATGAGACTTGCGCTCGTCCAACTTCGAGGAGAGTGTACAGACGGTATTAAGATCCGGCCGGCTAAAGCGGCCTCAGCATTTACAAGTTAAGCAATAAGCAGCCATTATGTGGCGTCGTGGAGGCATATAACACAAAATATATAAACAAATCCCCATTCAATTATGTTTATATTAGATTGGCATATTACTTGTTGTTGTGATTGATAGTTCTTCAGTTTTTTAAGTCAATTTGATTTTTATAAAGTAATTTAAAATGGAACAAGATGTAGATAAAAGTTATAAAACATTATGCTGTACATGTTTGAGTACAGATAGAAACCTAACTTCTCTAAATGGTCTTACACAATATTATCAAGTTATTAGATTCATTATGAATGATTACGCGGGCGACAGGGTAAGTTTTAAATATATGTATTGTATTGTTCATAAAATTTAATTAATTACTTAGGGTTATCTGACTTAACCGGACAGACCGTCTTAGGAATAACGTTAGATGCTGAGCATCAATTGGGGCTCAAATAAGCAGTTTGTCGAATAGACTTAGTTCTACTGCCTGCACAGTTAAAAAATTACCCCTACTGACTGGTATTGAAACTGGTAAGTTGGTGTATTTTAATTACTTTCACAGCTTTATGTCATATCGAATTTTAATAAGGGGTACCAGGTAATGCTGCTGATATTGAAACTATTTTTATTCTGCAAAAACGGGTTATTTGTGCTATACAACATGAGCCCAAGAGAGAAATAAAAAAATAAATTTAAGCATTTTAAAATAACAACTGTACAACGTAAAAATAGTTTTGAAAATCCTTTTTATGTACAAATAAATAGACGCAATTTTAAAAGAGTAAGTGATGTTGTTGCTAGAAATCTTCAAAATAAAAATCAGCTCATAATGCATACGACTAGGCTTCGTAAAATCAACTCCACATTTATGTGTAATGGTATTCGCTTTTATAGTAAACTTTCATATGAGATTAGTCGTGATGCCTTAAATAAATTTTAAATCTTTATTAAATATATAGGATTATTTGAATGATGTATAAGCTTGGGGGTAAATTGCTCTAAGTATAAAAATTACCAGGCTGAGTTTCATGCAGGCCCCTCAGTGTAAAGTGCATCAGAACCCTTGTAAACTTAACTTTTAATTCTTAAAATTTATCACCAAATGTTACAATAATGATTTAAAAAGTAATAGTAATTATATTGAATGATTTAAAAAAGGAATAGGAATTATATGATGTTCATAAATACTGTAAAGTGTATAAGAATAAAACATTTTTGACTTTTTTTTTTACTTTGACTTTAATTTTGCATACATGTTATATGTTTTTGGAAGTTACTTCATTATACTAAGAAAAATACTTATAATTGTACATTGATATTTTGAAAAAAATAAGAATTAATATTCCAACACTGTAATTATAAAAGTCAAATATATTTATCTATATTTCAAGTCTGTTCAAAACTTGTCAATATAAAATTTACTTCTTCTTCTTCCTAGCGTTATCCCGGTTTAATACCAGGGTCCACTCAGATTGTAGAGGATGTGGTTGTGGGGCAAGTTAAGATAACCGATTGCCATCTGAAGTCATCCTCAAAACCCCCGCAATATCTACAACCTTATGACTAATATCACAAAGTGACATTAATTGAGTCCCACTGTTTTACGTGCCTTCTGAAACACGAAGGAGGTTAGATATCAAATATAAACCAGTGTTAGAATGGGTCACCTATCTATCAACCAGTTGCAGCGACAGCAACTTAACCGAGCGATCGACTAAAATGCCGACCACTGATTAGGCCACAAACTCCTCTATTATAAAATTTACTTACAATTAGAAAATTTGCAGTTATAATAAACTTGATTCTGATATTAAAAGCTTGTTTCCTTATTTAATAAACATCTTAAAATTATTTAAAAATAATGGTATGTTTCCATTAGAAGGGTGCAAGCGAAAATAATTGCAGGATTTTGTTTTATTGGTTTATGATGTTTCTATTAATATTTATTTCATATTAAAATTTCAGTACGGTGACTTAAAGATAGAATTAGACCAACTAGTATGTTGGGAATGTTTGGCTCTCATGAAAAGATTCTGGAGGTTTAAACAACAAGTATATAATGCGCAAGAACATTTACGAGTGCTGGCTATGAGCCAAGCTCAAGAGGTAAATGTATATAAATTGTTGTTAGTCAAAACATTATTTTATTTATATATTGTAATTGTATAATGCTTGCATTTCAAAATTCTTTATTCTAATTGTAATATATATTATCTAAAATAAAGTTTTTCAAATCGGATAGTATTTATTATATATGATTTTTTTTATGTTAAAAGGGGCAAACAAGCAGGCAGCAGGCAACTAAGTGCCTTCTGATGCCCATGGACATCTGCATGACCAGAAGGCAAGTAGATGCATTGCCATCCTTCAATGACGAGTTTAGGCCACCGAGAATTCTCACAAACTGAACAAGACAGAGATGAATTTCTTAGCATTCCATGGATTCACCGTGCGGGTGCCGGGTCCATCGCGTTGCAGAGGAAGGAACCATGGCAGTGACTGTTTTTTTTTCTATAAAATGAGATGGAATTTCGTAGGGATGATGTATTAAAAATGTTTCGACTTTGCACAATAGTATACGGAACGTTTGAATTATAATATAACATTGTAGTAGTTATGCAAACCACATTAATACAACCTTTTTAGCAGCGTACATATGACGGCACTTAAAAAAAAATTAAATTTTAAATGCGCAGTTGTCAAAAATCCATCATTTGTTAATGGAAAATTTATAATATAAATTATAAAAAAATAGGACAATGTATATATACTGATTTTTTTAAAATAAATGTTTTTATTCTTATGCATTATTACATCGTCTCTTTAATTTGTTAACATTAAGTTTGTATTACATTTGTATCTCTATCATGACGTTTTGTATGACATAACGTCTTGACAAACAAACTGCTTTACTTGAGTGTAATTGGAGCGTATGTTAGCAATGACAATTTGTTTGTCAAGAGGTGACGTCATAACCTCAGATTACTGTTCAGTGTCACGTGATTTATGTCTTTAACTTAATTGATTTATGTTTACGAAATATTAAGCAATCTGATATATTTTAGTAATTTCACTTAAAATATTTAAACTTAATCAACTATTCAGAACAAAAGTTTATTAGGATTTCTTTTAGTGGAAACTATTCTATTGGGCACAATTATGATTAATATTTATAAAAACAATGTTCATTCGCTCACATTAGGTGCAAATGAATGACTGATAATTTTACTGCTAACCTTACTAACTAGAAGAAAACTTTTTAACAATAATAGCTGTACAATTCTTACACACGACTTTTCCGTAACTCCAACCGCTGCAAAAAACACACAGCGCGCTCAGCGGAAGCTCTCAAATGAGAAAAAGCCGATTTTGAAATATTCTTCTTTGCTTCGCTCCTATTGGACTTAGCGTGATGATATATAGCCTATACCCTTCCTCAATAAATGACCTATCTAACACTGAAAGAATTTTTCAAATCGGATCCGTACTTTGTGAGATTAGGGCGCTCAAACAAACAAACTTTTCAGCTTAATATATTAATAATAAATAAATATATACAGGACTATATGACAGATGGACGTCTGCTGAAGTACTTGCATAATCAATGCAGCCTGTAAACAAATAATCAATTATTTGATCATCATTTTTAAGATAAAAAAAAATTGATTGTCTGTAGAGGCGGTTTACGAACGAATATTTTACGTGATAAGGCCGATCATTCGTCACTATCACTATGTTCCGCACTCTCGCTTGAACGCTCGACTCAGACGGAACGTGACAATGAGTTATGCTTTTTCGTGCGTGCATTTTTCGATTTATAAGAAGTTGTCACGTCAAAAAGGATAAAAATATTTTTTTCAGCATATCTCAAAAAAAAAACATAAAGAGCTATAAGTTAAATCATTTAACTAACCTTTTCTTGATCCGAAGCTCCAGATGGTATTCCTTTTATGAAAGTTTTAAAGTAGACTGTTTTAAAGTATTCGCTTTGATTTATTTCTACGGATCATCCAACAAACGCTGTCTACATAACTTTAAACCCACTTTAATTGAAACAAGTCATCATTTATCATTTATTCATAAATTTCCTTACACATAATGGTACAAGAAGCCCAGTCAGACGACATTGCAAATTAATATAGAAAAAAATAATTGATAATAAATATCAAACAAAGTAAATATTACAATTTAAATATATATATATGCAGATATATATTTTTATATAATAAATAATAATAAATAAATTTATACAGGACTATATGACACACGGACGTCTGTTCCTAAGGTAGACAACTTAATGCCTGTGTTACACATCCATTGTTTTACTTGTATTTCTGTATGCAGTCTGATGTTTTGGCAAATAAATACTTTCTTATTCTTAAAAGGCGTATTAATTAAATGTTTTCAGTTTCTTTTTTTATCTTTTCTTGATTTTTGAAATCGGTTTAAATATTTTAACAAACGTTTGCTGAAAAATTTAAATCAACTTATTGTAAAGCAAGGCTCTACGCTACGTTTATATATAAGTTAAATAGGGCTGGAGAAGCCAGTTTCCCCTGCTCTATCTCATATGATATCCACATATATATGTATGATATCATACGCTCATTGAACACTGTTGACCTAATTATTAAACCAGTATATTCAATATGTAAATCATTAGGTAATATTTTTAATATAATTAACTTTTCAATTAATTAAAAAATAATTAAACTAGAAGTGATCCAAACAACTAGACTTATTTATTGAGACTTAATACTTATGTCAAAAAATAACTATCTAAAACCAATCTCTGGTAATATGACTAATAAAAGGTTATAAGGAAAAAAAAAAAATTTATTTACTAATCTAAAGTTTATTAATAAATTTTTAGTCTAAAATTATTTTAGGTACATAAATATACAATTCAACTTCATTATATGAAACAATAAAAAATAGATAAAAATTAGGATAACTTCATTTTTCTACATCTTCTTACTCGGACACTTATATCTGCTGCTTTGACTTGATCAATTATATTAGTTCCTAGTGGAAATTAAAATTTGCCCTTGACATCCTTAGTTTGGCCGTATCAAAAAATCCTGTCTACTAAATATAAACTATCTCCCTGACAAATTTCAACTTTAGACGTCCCGCGGTTTTCGAGATTTCTTGTTAGGCAACGTTTCGCTTTTATATATATATAGATTAAACGTTTCGTCAACTTTATTTATTTAATTCCATTTATGTTCCAAGAAAATTTTTTAGGACATGTTTTAACATCGTAGTGACTCAAAATGAAAATCCAAAAGGACAATATTCGATTTTGGTAAGTAAGGAATTAAGCTTAAAATTGCGTGATAATAAAAATGAGTTATTTCCAATGTGTCAAAAGAATTATACTTTTACTGAGCAGAGATTAGTGCGTTCAAACAAACAAACAAACAAATAAACTCTTCAGCTTTAGATATTGATATGAGTATAGAAGTATAGATAAACTAATTTTTAGATTCTCTTTTTCCGCCATTTTCGCACATGTAGGTACTCCTTGTTAAGACATAAACACAGATTCAAAAGTAAAACGCAATAAGGCAGGCTGCTTGACGACACAATAAAAAAAATTTGATGCAAAGATCTTTTAACTTGTCCAATCATTGCGCAATCTTTAATATTAACTTAATACGGTCAATAATATTCCACAACACGTGATATTGCGCAATATAATTGACCGTTTAGGGAACGCCTAAGAATCACTGTCTGAAACATGAATTTAACTCGTTTTGTAGTACTTTGTAGTCTTCAAGGACAAAAATGTACAAACACTTTGAGCTATGTCTGGCTCCGGCATTATAAATTAAAGAAATATATATACATAATGAAATAAAGTGGCAAAGAGAGTGTCAATACATATTTATTTAGAAGGATTCCGTATCTGATACGCGACATAGGTATTTGTTTAATAAGTTCAGAAGTTGTAGTCCCTCAAAATAATTTTTTAGCATACCATATCAACACGGAAAATTTAAGTCTCTACATCTATTTTCCCGGTGGCCTAAAAACTCGTCATTAAGGGTCGGCAGCGCATCTGCTGGCCTTCTGGTCGTGCAGTTGTCCATAGGCGCCGGTAGGCACTTCGGTGTTTCAAATTTTGTTAAAATGCGTGCGGTAAAGCGCTGATTAAAAGTATGTATTATTTCAACAGCGCTTTAAAGCATGGGCAACGCCATGAACCCGGCACCCGCACGGTGAAATTCGTCTCGTCTCTGTTTAAATTTTAAACTACATTTTCAGCTATATTTACGCTGTTATTTGATAAAAATCTACTTTAGATTTTAGCGTCAGATAATAACTGCGGTATAGTGTTACAGACAGACGCAGTCGTGCATTTACTAACAATGAGATTTTGGGTAACAACCGAAAAATATGCCTATTATATGTAACAAGGAAATAACTTTAAGTTGTGTAAGTTTTAGGTAACATTGATATTTATTTAGATGATATTGTTTTTGTTTGAAACTAGCTCATGCTTATGGCTTCATACGTGGTATGAGAAGCTTTTGATTTAGTTATTTTTTACCACAAAAGTATATCAAGAATAAACAAACAGGAAAATAGAAAGAGTGAGAAAAAAAATTGTTACTTAGAAACTTGGTGATATACAAATTGAAGGCGGCCTAGAAAAGGGAGTTATCAGAGGGACACAGGTTATTCCTGGCCAATTCAAAGTAATTTTATTGTACTGAAGAATAGTATATTAATTTATTGTCGACCGTAACCGTGTCTGTAATATAAATCATAATATAAAGACACGATAGCTTTAGTTTTTACAGCGGTATAAAATAAAACTAAATGTAAGTTTTTAAAACTTTAAGGATTATACTCCACTGGAGGGTAATATTATTAAGTTATAGCTTGAGGGGTTCCTTCAGACTGAGTTTTTTAAATGACAATATTAGGAATACTATGAACTATTTTCAATATTGTCGTTACCGCCCATTAAGCTTTTTTTTAAAGCTCGTGTTAGGGGTGCCCACGACGATAGGGTGGGAACTGAATAGTTTGCGGGGTTTCAAACAGGTCTTAGGCCTTACAGACCAGTGCAGATAATTTTTATTAAAATATTATTGTAGGATGGAACTAATTGAAAAAGAAAGAGAATATAACAAAAATGAAAGAAAAAATAATTTTATAATATTATATAGATCATAATTCTATTTTTTTCTCTTTATTATAATTTTAAAAGCTATCAACTCTGATCTAATAGGAATAAAATAGTTTTGCTTTAATTTTACTAGTCACTTTATGAATAGTGCCTTTGTGAAGTGTATATTCCAATGAAATTTCGGAAGCGAAACTGCATTAAAGCCAACAGAAAATTAATATAAAAGCAAAGATTTTCCGTGTTGTATTCGATTTAGATCATATGTAATATGTCCTACATATACGAAATCGACTATAGCTCCACATATCTTCGCTTTGCGGGAGTGTAGTCATTTTCAGATTGTAATTGCAGCCGGCTGTAATTGTCAACTGACAGATTAAATTTTCAGCTTCAGTGTGAGGAAGCCAATCCCTCCCTCCCTCTCCTATCGGCCGTACTGGTGTAATTAGCTGTTAGTATTCCACACGGAGCGGTTACTTCTGACGTTAGTTCTGTCCACCTGTGTGATCGTGTAATTCCATTGATGTTTCAAATCCAATGTACATATTTTTATATATAGAAATATCCAATATATATTTTGTTTTTGTTACGGTACACTTCACGGCGGTTGCACTTGACAGTAGGCGTAGTAGCTCGTAAAAGTACGTTGGTTACTTCATTCGATCCGGAGTGGTGTCTTTAAAAACGCATCGGAACCGTTCTTAAGCACGTATAAAAATTTAAAAGTTTTAATAATAAAATTTAAAAAAAAAACATAAAATGAAGAAAAGAAGGTTTTTACTTTTTTGCAAATGTCTTCAAAATTATATTTAATTAAGTATTAATATTTTTTTTTAAATGAGGTAATTTACTATGAAAACCACAAAATTCATACCACTCGAAACTCTGTCTTTATTTAATAGTGAGAATTTAATACTGAAAATAGGTCAATTTCGGTATTTGGACGATTACGTTACATAAACATGCAAGCATGTCTTATTCTTATAATATGTGGTTTACGGACATTTTCTCTTTAGGGTTTAAATAAAGCACAGCATAAATTGTGTGATTATCTTTATTAAGAAGTAACGCGTACAAAATGACCTACTTATATCGATATAATTATTATATCTGGTATTTACAATTTACTTATTATCGTTTATTAATTAATGCAGTATATCTAAATTCAAATAATTACTACTGTAAAAAAAATTATTAAAATTACTGTTGGATATAGCAATCAGTAGACAGTGTTATACTTATTTTAATTAATACTTTACCAAGCAAGTATACTAGTTAACAATAATGACAAACATATTTTTCTTCATTGAAAAGCTCTTTCGCTTTCTAGGGACAAAATGTGTCTAATAATTTATCATATATGTTTTATGTAAATATAGAAATTTTATAATATCCAAATTTTATAATAAATAATAATATAAGAACGTACAAATTTATTATGGCAAAGGCATTTGCTTCGTAATAACCCTTTTATTTGCAGTTTAATATTACTTATTATAAAATCACAAATTATCGAAATGGAAATAAATAAATAATAAATTAACAAAACGTATACAGAGCGGGTCGAGTGGTGGTACAAAAGTTGCCTTGTTTCTGTGAATATATACTCTGAAAACTTTACGTGTTTAAACACGTCAAGTTTCAGAGACTGACTGAATTAGCAAACATGTACATGTTTTCATACCAATCAAAATGACTAATTGTGGTATAACGATCGCGTCTGTATGCGCCTCAATCACCATTTTTGTGAAACACGTGACAAAAGTGGAATCACAGGTGCACTAGTTGGCACTTAAACTCCAAAGTAACGTGGTTATGAAAGCACTACTGTTGCGAGTACCTACAATCGTCCATATTTAGCTAGCCAGTAATCTCGTTATTTTCACACTGTAAATCTTAGTTATATCTTTATATTCCACACTAACGATGCATTACTTTACTCGTTTTTGGAGGGGACTCTATAGTCACTAAAAAAAAGTTCGGGTGAGACGTATCTTTATTGGCTAGTAAGCCCAAGCTCTCCCTACCTCCTAGCTACCCGCTAGAAAGATACTCGTCTAGCGGGTAACTAGGATTTCCTAAATAAAAGACGATTTTCAATTTGACTGTCCTTTTGTAGTAAGTCCTAATTCGTTAGGCTGCTCTATAATATAACCTGTCAGGGTCAGGAGTAGGCCGCCAGCAGCACGTTCTGCAGCAGCCGCAGCGGGGAGGAGCGGCAGAGGGGCGCACCGCTCGGGCACGCGTAGCGCCGCACGCAGCGCGCGAAGCGCTGGTCGCAGCGACACAGGGCTTAAAGCTTCCTATATTGAATGGACATGCTAAAAAGTCATCAGGAAGATTATATACAAGTTTTGAAGCTATTTTAGTTTAGTGGATATGTAAACCTCTGGCACTAAACTCACTCTTCCGATCAAGTGCATTTATTTTATGTTATCTGCTTAATAACTAAATATTATTTCGTTTAAGGAATGACATTTTTTTTTCGGATCCCAACATTGTGTTGGCTCAAGTAAATATTTTTTTTTTCGACATTTCCATTCTTCTGTACAGTAATTAAATATCTCTTTGAAGCGATCACATTTTATTTTTCTTTTTCTAACTTTGTAATGGGCATCGCAAAATGCTAAAAAAAATTTTTTTTCGACAGCCTATTCTATTCTCATATGCCAGTATTTTTATGACAGTGTTCTATTTTAAATACCAATTAAAAAATTAATTAATTTTGTGACGGCTTTAAAAGTGACCTCGCAAAAATATTGTAAAAGAACTAAGATTCGGTGGGCTTATTTAAAATAAAAGTTAAAAGAAAAAAAAAATCAGAAAAATTATAAATATAAATACGTAAATATGTTTTATGTAAAAATGATAAACTAACGATTTTTATGCCTGTAAAATAAAACACAATAAGTACAGAAATACTACAGTAAAGAATAGGATAGTTAAAATAATATAATATGATACAATTTTGTATTTGTAAATGAAATAAATGCAACTTCTATTTCAATTTCAATGATAAAAAACCAATTTTCATTTTATTTGTTCTCATCATTTATACTATTAAAATATTATTTATCTCTAAAAGTACCTAGAACTAGCGTTTCTTTTTCAGATATGCGTTAATAAAGTAATAATTTACTTGCCTTGCTTGCGTGATTACTAGCTGTTTTCGCGTCTTCGTCCCAGTAAAATTAGTTAAAAAATGAAAGCGATTATCTTGGTGTTATATTACCTATAGCTTTGCTAGATAAATAGGCTATCTAACACTGAAAGAATTTTTTGAATCGGACCAGCAGTTCTTGAGATAAGCGCGTTCAAGCAAACAAGCTCTTTATGAATGAATGAATGAATGAATGAATGAACTTTATTCAGAAAAAATTACTTTAGCTTTATATATTAGTTAGATGTGTTTAGTATACATGTGATAATAGATCGAGAAGTTATGCATAGCTAAATCAATTTACACGCGCTAAGTAGTAAGTTTATTCATCCGTGTGCTGAGTGCGCAAAGCTTCATTTTTCAAAAGCACGACCCACATTAAATTTACATTAATGAAAAGCTTTTAAAAATACACGCTTTCACTTGTAAACACTGTAATTCTTGTACTTTGGCTGGCAGTGACCCGTGACTGCAGGTTTTATTGCTGGTCAAAAACTTGAAAGTTCAGTTTTATTTAAGTACAGAGCAGGAAATTTACGTAATTTAGGAAAAAATATAACTTACAAACAGAGGTAAATTGGTATAACGGTACAAGCGCGGAGTTATCGCTGGTAAGCAATTTCTTCCATAGAAATATTTGACTTAGAGAACCGTCTTCGAGATGTGGGATGTACTGTTGCCTTTTATAAAATGAATTAAACATTCTTATTTAGATGTATTGATTCTTCAAAACATCTAAATGATGTATGTTTGTAAGGTTGAATTTTATTTTTGTTTTTAAAATGCAATTTAAAAAACCTTTATCTGTCTATCTGTTTCTCCTGAGTACTCTTCGAGACGGTTCTACCGATTTTGTCGAGACTTTCACAGGCAGATAGCTGATATTCCAAAGAGTACTTAGTTACTTCAATTTTAGAAAAACAATTAGTGATCAGCACAAAAAAGAACAATCCTCAAGATTTTACAAAAACACTGAAATGAATGATATAGAGCAGATATATATTTCTAACTCTTGTTTAAATTCATAATTTTAGTACGTGATCGATTTCGTACGTAAACACTGAAGCTGTTAACGTTTATAACTCAGTGGGACCCTTAAAGATACACTTTCCTTCACTATTGCTGAAGTGATAAGTTTTTAAACAAGTTTATTATATAGTATACAGAATGTATCTGATATCGTAACGCAAACTTTGTGATAAGGCTACATTTAATGTCCTAAATAAGATTACGATAATCATCTTCATCCCATGCTTGAGCGCGCAATGTATCGTGAATGAAGCGAAGCTTACGCACGTCGCGGATCCTTTGATGCAAACGCCGCGCCGACATGCAAAAACAATTGATCGAAGAAATTTTAAGTTTTATTTACATTACGGTTCTTCTCACCTATCGCCGTTTTAATTTTTTTTTTGTTATAAATTTGAATTTAATACCATATTAATGTTTTATTTTATTATAGGTACAAATAGCTAGAAATATAATAAATAAACTCATTGAATATATTTTATCGGGGCTATAGATGACATAAAATAGCTGTTTATGATTAAAATGCGGCAACTGAAGGAATTAAATAATGGTTTATAGCCTAATAAAAGCTACTTGAGTAAGGTATGCAATATCATTTATGACGATTAAAATGATAGAGCTCAAACTGGCACTGACACCAAGGTATATGGGGATCTTTAAAGAAACAAAGGAAAACGTTTGCTGCATTAACACTGCATCTATTTGCACACAGTGATGATTTTAAAGTGACATATGGGGTTCGATTTTACGATCAAATCTTTTATTACTATTTGCTTCTCAGACAGATAAAATTTTTTTACAGAGAATTTATAAAAGTTTTTTTATACATGGTTTTAAGGAAGGTATAAAAAATAAGATTTATTTCTTGACTAGCTGTACTCCGCAACTTCGTCCGAGTGTAACATTCGTATCACTTAGGAACTTAAACACTAGTTTCTGGATAAGGATTAATATCAAGCTTATAAAAAGACCTTCACCAATAATGTTTAAAGGTTTTAGAACAAATTGGGCTAGCATTAAAAAAGGCTATAGTGAGCCAACCTTAGAAGATAGATATATGCGGTCGGGGAATTTTATCACCCATCTATCACCCGATTGCAGCCAGAGCAACTTAACTTAGTGATCGACTCAAATGCCGACCACTGATTAGGCCACGACCACCTCAAAACGCTCCTGGCCATTTTTTTCTAATAAAATTTTGGTTACTTATAAAAAAAACACTTTTGAATACTTATTATGGATTGCTTATAGAGTTTTATATTAAAATGGTATTCAAAAGTAATTAAATTAGTCTACAATTAAAAACTAAGCCTTAACGGTTCCTGGGCCTTCAATCTTAATAACACAGATTAAGTAAAACTAAATACAAAACGAAATTTTCGAAACGTCTCCTAGAAAACTCGCGTGTGATGGAAATCGGGCCGTCTGCCCTAGCCCCAGAAAAAAAATTCTCGAACATAAAGCAATAAAAAACACAACTTGTCTATGAACAAACCATTGCGAAATGTCAAATAGAACTTGAGGCGCGAACGGTCAATGTTACGCTGCCATTAAGATTCCATTCCGGTCTTAGATACCCTGTTGCAATTCGAATCTAGACTTACGGTACGCTGTAATATTATTAGCTGAGACTCGATATGAAATATCTGACCTCCTCGGTGTTTCGGGAGGCACGTAAAACAGTGGGTCCCGATTAATGTCACTGAGTGATATTAGCCCTTACATTGTGGAGTTCCAGGCAGGACCTCAGACGGCAATTGGTCATCTTAACTCGCCACATCTTCTACAATTTAATGGGGCAGATAAAAGTACATATACAGATGTAGATACAAGTATAGATACAGATACAAATATAGATATAGGTAGAGTAGATTTAGAAGAAGATATAGATAAGTATCGCATAGAATATCACTGATCAGAAATATAAAGTGCTTTAAGATCTGAGATGGACTTGACAATAACTGAAAGGAAATTTTAAGACTTTATTAAAGGAAGGCGGACCCACTTTCACCCAATTTACCCCCGAATATCTAATCGAGCGCAAATTGAAGGTATGATGTGTCCGGTACTATAATAAAAAGATTGGACACAGTTTTGTCCCTTTTGTTTATTTGGAAGTAAACAAAGACGAAGTGAAAAAATTGTAGAAATAACTAAATACATATCGGACGCTCAATAGTAAACTGATCGAACTCAAAAAAGCAGATATTTGGGAAATCGCAAAAAACGTTTTGTCATTTACGACTTTTTCCACTTATGATTAGATAAAAACGGCATTAGAGTAACAAATTATGTATTTTTATTACAGTTAATGAAGTGATGAATGATAATGAAAAGTTATTCTAATGATACTTTATTATTTATTTGTATTTTTAACCAAAAACCTATGTTAGTTAAAAAGACAAAAATAGCTGTATCTCAGTGTTGGATGGAGATTTCGAAATCATTCTTAGATTGGCTGATAGAGACTACTGAAACGGTGCTGCCTGTATCATTAACTCACTTTAGACCTAAAACCACCATACCATACAATGCGACGTATTCATTGCATATATATACGTTTTATGTAGATATGCAATGCGAACGAAGTCACCGGTTACGTTTTGTTAATAACAAAATATTTTCGATCTCAAATTGCTTAGACTTAAGAAGTTGTACTAGTAGCCTTCGCAAAGTCAAAAACTTATTTAATAAACGGTGCTAACGGTGCTATTTGAAACTTTTCTTTTGTTATGCAAAGCTTTCAAGTTTACCTTGCCCAAAAAGTTTTTAAACTAAACAAACAAAGAGATATTAAATGATTTTAAATTAAAGAACAAAAAATAGTTCAAAATTATCAAAAATACTTTGAACAAAGAGAATAAGCACGACTACATAGATTCATTTTCTATAATATGGCACCGACAAATATGGCGCATAGACTTGTAGATTATTATAAAAAAAAATAGTATTGCTTACTCTCTCACTCTACAGTCTATAGCCACTTCATGTTAAGTATCGGGACAGGAAAAAATCTATCTTTATATACAGGATATAAAAAAAAGAATATTTCCCTCTTTTTATGGAAACGAGATAACAAAACACAACCGAATCAGCCATTTTCTCTACGTAAGCAGTTTCTGATGATAACAAAGACAAATAAAAATCCTTTTTCATGTTTCCGTCTCTCCATTACACTATTGTAGGCTTTTTTACACGACAGTCCTTATAAAAATGTATTGTGAACCCATTTTAGTAGATTTTCGATGACATTCCAGTTGAAAAAAAGGAAAAGAACAATATTTATTCGGCAACTGTGAGTAATACAGCTTGAATTTGCTTAAATTTTATTCTGGAAACCGATATTCCTTCGTTTATATTCTTTCGGATATGTGCGATATATTTCTGGGTTTACGCAAAATAATTTAGTCTTGGATATTTGCAAATTAAGCCAGATTGTAATTTTATGAAGTTTGCTATTTTAATGAAAAAAAGCCATATTCTATCTTATTGTTAAACTGGCGTTTTGTCATCAAATTTTACGCAGATGATTCGCGGATAACAGCTAGTACATCTATATACATATCTATATAAAAATGAATCGCAAAATGTGTTGGTAAGCGCATAACATAATAACGCCTGGACCAATTTTAATTATTATTTTTTTTCAAATGTTCGTTCCAAAAATCCAAGGATGATTTTTACGGCGAGAAAAAATCGTATAATTGCCGGGAAAACCCTAAAAACAGCCCTTTTCTTTTCTCATACAAACGTTTTCTAACTAAGGTGTACAGTCAATTTGAGCGTTATTGCTATTCAATAAAGTTCGTATTCAATTATAAGCACTCACTGTTGTCTAAGTAATGTAGGTGTGTTCCAAACGTCAAAAAGTCAATTTGCACTTCATTACTGCGACACAAAGCAGAGACGATTCGTAGTCATTCGTTATTTCTAATAATAGGGGTATAGGGACGGGAACGGGAACGGGAATGTTATAAGATAATAGAAGTAAATAGTAAGTAGCCCAACCGTTCCGGCAGGACATCGTCTGCCGGATCCGCTAGTTATAAATATCGAGGAATATTTATCTCAATATTTTCTCGGGCGGCACGAGGATGGCCGTATGTAAATAAGGCCTTACGGATTTAAACGTCTAATTATAAAAGCCCTCGCTCATTTGGAAATTAAAGAAACCTTTTAGGCAAGCTTTTACATAATGTAAGCCCGGCTTATTACGTTTATTTGAGCAAATCTCAAATATTTTCGACGTGACACCGTATATCTTATTCTTAGCAATTCTAGCACTGCTTGAGTTGCTTTTTGCAACGCAATGGAGTACATTTGCATATATCTTAACCTTGACAGTTATGCAGACACTGTGTGTTGTCCATGACTTCTTCAGATTCAATGATATTTAATGATTTAATGATATTTAATAAAACATTTATATATTTTTTTAATTAATGAAGCATAACGTACTTGATATAACAACAGCTATTTGCACTGAAAGTCCCATTGAAATCCATCCGACCGTTCCGTAAATTATCCGAATCCGTAACCAACAAACAAACAAACAAAAATTATATTACTCTTTTTTTATAGGATAGACACATCAATCCTATCCATTTGCATAAAATATTTAAAATTTCAGATTCACCGATGACACCTACCTGAGTTTATACAACATAAACCATGTCCCATCTTTAACAATTCCCTGCGTGCCCTAACACCTGCACGTAGGAAGACTTAATGGCTGCCAAGGAAAAAATATTTTAAAAGCAAACTAAATCCCTACTAACTCAAGGATATAACGGGCAGACTGTAATACATAAGACACCGGGGACCCATCCATCTTTGAGCAATTGAGGCTGGAGGAATGTAATACATTTTTATCCCAAATTTTTCGATGACAAAAAATGTAGGACCATCAGACTATGGTAGTAAATGGAAAATGATTAACGATCTGAACTCGACGAGGTAGACAAATGACATCTAATTTATATGAAAGAAAAGGGGAAAGGATGGCTTTAAATGAATATTGTCTTAAATTAGATGAGATTAGGCTTAAAAGCCCATCTAGGTATAATTAATGTTTCGCGGTAAATAACCTAAGTCGGCCATTTTGTAGATAGGTACTGTAGTGTATACATGGAGGAGGGTAGTTGTTCATAAGACTATAAATACAGAGACAATCGGTTATGCGGGGGAGTTCTCTCACAAACTGTGCGCATTACTTCTTCTGCGAGCTTTCTGGTAGTGCTCATGAGCTTTAAGTGAAAGAAACCCACTAGCGAAATAAATCTCTCCATTTACATACGAAACATGGAGGAGGTCAAATATTTGAAAACCATAGTTAAAATCGGTCACCCATATATCATCTGTCTGCGGTAAATACTGCTTAACCCAGCGATCGATTCAAATGCCGGCCATTGGTTGAGCTATAACGTCCTAGTATTTTATATAAGTTGTAAAAAACAAATATCGTTTTTATTGCATAAAACGTTTTCTATTTAAATTCGGATGTAGATGAGGGTGGGGTGCGTTGTAATAAGATGGTTTTATTACTTGCAGCTCGTCGGAGCCGAACATAGCTTCATTTGAATGATCATGTATTGTGGCCGGGGACTTTTTGTAGCTTCGCAAAGTCTTGTAGTACTTTGTAGTCTTCAAGGACAAAATGTACAAGCACTTCTAGTCTCGCTCCAGCATTAACGGTAACATTTTATTTGTCTCCAGGTTTGAATTTGATTTGTTAAAACTAAGAAGAATCACATATTAGACCAGTGACATTTTTTCAGAAAATGTATTGACAGTTACTAAAGTCTTAAGTGATAGAATTTAATACAACACGGTTTGTTGGATTAATAACTATTATATAATTAACAGGATTCACCGTGCGGGTGTCGGGTCCATCGCGTTGCAGAGGAAGGAACCATAGCTTCCTAAATTCTCAATATTTAATGCTTGAATAGCTTTATAAGAATGGTCAAACGTTTCCAAAAAAGTATTTAAATTAACTGAAGATTCTTTATTTAACGGTGAAAACTTTAACATTTTATCTAAATATCTGCCAAGTAACATTCTGTTATCCTGATATTTATTTAATAAACTTTGCCAAACCAAATCATAATTATTGACAGAAATCGGAACGCTTTTGACGACATTTAACGCATGACCTTTAGTACAGGACAATAAATAATGAATTTTATCAATCTTAGGTATACTCGGCTGATTATGGACTAATGAGCAGAATGTGAATTGTAAAATGTAGTAAAATTTTCAATATCACCGTCAAACCTATTGGCGCATCTACTTTATCGACATCATTGTTTTCAGAGCATTAACATTGGCGTCCGTCCAAAATTGATAAAAATGTTTACTGGATAACAGCTGTATACGGTTTTAGAACAATTATACGCCAATTTTAACGGAGTTTGCAATTTAGTCGCTGATTCACCAGAAAATAGAAACAGAATTTATATCCTCGGGAGTTGTGGACTAAAAAGTCCCATCAATAAAAGAACTTATAAAGAACTTTAAACGCTTAATTTTAAGTGTTTTATTTTAATGCCGGAGCCAGAAATAGCTTCATTTGTATGATAATTTCAATGATCATGTAGTGTGGCCAAGACTTTGTGTAACTGTACGAAGTTTTGTAGTATTGAATCATAATTAAATAATTCAACCGAATTTGAAAAAAATAACGTCAATATTTGAACTTTAAAATAATTCACAATTCAACACTCAATTTTAAGAAATATATTTGAGTCTCAAAGGATTCTAAAAAAAAAACATGCCAAGTTTTAATAAAACAGCTGTCTATTTAAAACAAAAACTCTTTAAAACATTAAATTTATCCATATAGTGTAAAAAACTAAAGAGTTTGTTTGTTTACTTGACCGCACTAATCTCATGAACTACTGGTTCGATTTGAAAAATTCTTTCACTGTTAGATTTATCGTGGAAGGTCATAGACTGTATATCATCACATATTGTATATAATATAATATTGTTCAAACTCTTACTATCATCTTGACAAGCTCCATAGACATAGATCTTATGCTATTTTTGTAGATGAAGTTTAACATCGCATATTAATACTTTTTATAAATAAGATTTATATAATAAAAACAATTAATTTGACTGAAAATTAATAAACCTAACATGACTTTTTATGACAGGTGAATAATTAAAAATAGACACCTTCGTTATGTACCAGATTTAAGTAATTGTTAATTCAAGTGACTACTCCGATTGGGCGCTATTTTCTCGACTCTAGCAAAGAAATCATCCAAATTTCCTACCACCCCATTTTTTGGTTGACATAACAGGAGTAGGTGCTGCTATAGCAGCAGGTAATCATGAACTAAAAGGAATTTGTGCACTTTTTGCAAAACCGAGAACAAAACGTTTTGTCGTCTACGATTTATTCCAGTTATAATTCTGTAAAAACTGCATTATAATAACAAATTATGTATTTTTAGTAATAGTTAATGAAGTGATTATTCATATTTAAATGTTATTTTAATGATATTTTATAATTTAAATAAATACTTATTTTTGTTAAACAGACAAAAATGACTGCATCTCAGCTATGTATGTAAGATGAAGATATCGAAATAATTCTTATATGCTTATAGTTACGGCTGATAGAGGACGTTGAAACGAAGCTAGGCTGCGTACCCTAGTACCATTAACTTTAGAGTCAGGTCACTTTGTAAGCGTTAAGGGACCTTTTCTTTTAACCTGTAGCGAATCGACTTCAGAGGGTTCAAAATCCACATGAACGATGCATCTGGTCGGCTGCGGAAAAATGATTTGTTTCATTTAATAATATACACAGCGGCAAAATCAACGGAACATTAAGAAAGGAGAATATAAAATAGTTACTTTTATTTTTAAATAATAATTAGCCATGACAAAAGAAATGAAATTAACATGTTTTGATATTAATTTGCAACACATTACTTAAAGTTTAATATATAAAAAAACCTATCAGAAAGTCAGCAAGGAAATGTCTATTGCCTAAGTATATAACCCATAGTAACCGTTTTTATCGTATATAAGTAATAACTATTTACGAAGCTATTTTAAAGAAAACCGTATTAACCCATTTTTAACCGACTCCAAAAAAGGAGAAGGTTGTCAATTCTACCTGTATGTTTTTTTTTAACATTTTTAATCGCTATATATATATATATATATTTAATTAATTCATATTTAATTGGTTATTTAATAAATTGTTATTTAATTAGTTCACAAGTGAATAAATAAATAAATAAAAAAGAAAAAGGATTTTGCCGCCCATTTTTAACCGACTCCAAAAAAGGAGAAGGTTGTCAATTCTACCTGTATGTTTTTTTTTAACATTTTTAATCGCAATAACATAAAGGCTGGCCGGCTCTTAACTGTTATAGTTATTGACCGAGTTTACTTCTGCGGCATTACGCATCTTTTAATTGCCGATTAACTCACGATTACATTACATTAAAATTTGTATTTTAAAATCTTTATTCCAAGCACGCGATCATTAAAATTAAAAAAAAAAAATTTTTAAAATAAAACTATAATACTATGTGTATCACATATTAGTTTTCATTAAAATAAAGGTTACTTTTTGTTGGGGGATTGGTGATCGAGTTTGATAAAAAGATCCATTTTGAAAAATGATTAGATTTTTTTTATTAATAAATACAGGGAATTCCTTATTTATTCCTAATACGCTAAATTTCCAACAAAGTTTACTATTAGTATATAATAGGCGCGACATTGGCCTAACGAGATCGGTTTTGGAACCGAGAACCATGCGAGATTTCGATTTTGTATTTTGTTAGATCTCCTGTTTCCTATTGAACATGGGTGTATAAATCTGTATTGTGTATTTATAATTACTAAAAACAACATTTCCTACCCATTAAACAATGTAACTATGTTACAGTTACGAGGCATGCACTTGGGATTTAAAAGTATTTTACGTTCTGAAAATTTAATTTTCCTTTTTACAGAATGTAGCAGGAAATGTGAATCCTAAGTGTATTAAAGGTATTGGATTTGATGCAACATGTTCTCTTGTTGCATTAGATATAAATGGTTACCCAATGTCAGTTAGTGACTGCAGTAGTGACCAACAAAATATAATAATGTGGATGGATCACAGGGCACAAGCAGAAGCTGACTACATAAACAAAACTGGGCATGAAATTCTGAAATATGTTGGTGGTAAAGTGAGTTTAGAAATGGAAATGCCTAAGCTTCTCTGGTTAAAAAAACAATTTCCACATCAATGGGAAGAGTATGGACATTTTTTTGATCTTCCAGATTTCTTGACTTGGAAAGCTACAGGCTCATTGAGTCGGTCTTTATGTTCACTAGTATGCAAGTGGAACTATGAGTGTTCGACGGATGGTAAAATGGGTTGGAATATGGATTTCCTTGAAAAAATTGGTCTTGATGACTTAGCTGTAAATAACTTTGGTAAAATTGGTGATAAGGTGCTAATGCCAGGAGACTATTGTGGAGCGCTTAGTGAAGAAGCAGCTTCATTTTTAGGACTTGAACCAGGTACATCAGTGGCTACGTCTATTATAGATGCGCATGCAGGAGGCTTGGGTATGATTGGAGTAAAGGGAGAAAATATTAATGAAGACATGTCTAGTCGACTAAGCCTTATTTGTGGTACATCAACCTGTCATATGGCTGTTAATACCCAACCACTTATGGTGAAAGGAGTGTGGGGGCCATACTTTAGTGCCATGGTGCCAAATATGTGGTTGCAAGAAGCAGGTCAAAGTGCTTCTGGGATGTTGTTGGATTATATTATATCTAGCCATCCAGCTGGATGTAAACTACTAAAGAATAGTAGTACTGGAGAGTATGTTTTATTTTTTTCTTATATCCAACTTACTTTTTATATAATAAAACCATTACTGACTTAAGACTTAGTGATATATATTTATGGTCTTTTTTTTATAGTGTAAGGAACCATTTGAGAGAATTGTTAGCACAAATGTCTAAAGCTCAAGGTCATCATGATGTAAGCTTACTTACAAAGGACCTACACATATGGCCAGATTTTCATGGAAACCGGTCACCTTTATCTGATCCCACAATGAAAGGCATGATCGTTGGATTGACAATAAACAGCAGTGAAGAAAATTTAGCATTACTGTATCTAGCTACAATACAGGCTCTGGCGGTATGATTTAAGAAATTTATCTTTTTTTTTCAGTACTAAGCGATTTTAAAGATTGCAAAAGTTGCAAAATGATCCAAGTCTATATATCAAATCTCTCTTGAATCATCAAATATTTTAAAAGTTGCCACTAATTAATTAGTCACAAGAAGAATCAGCAAGAAACTAGTTAGCTTTTAAAAATAGTTCTTACAGAAATGTGTTTAATTCAATTATTTTCTAGAAAGTAGTATACAAATTATGTGTTTACTTTCTACCCTTAAGGTGCGCAAACTTATTACATTAAATTTATATGTGTTACAGTTATTCATCCAATTATAGTCATAATTATTTTGTTTCTTTCATTATATTTTGATTAATATTTTTGCATTTAAACTATAAAGTATAAAGCGGGAGCAACTCAATTCCAAGCAATATTATTAATATTATATAAAATATTGTCCTTAACTGTATAACAAATTTTACGAATAAGTTTTTTTTTGACATGTGTAATGCATGGTCGCCCTATTCCGCCTAAGTGCCGATAAGTAGTCTGCGAAGAAGAAGAAGAAGAACTTGTCAAATATTACTGTTTTTTTTTTCACAGTATGGAACGAGACACATCATAGATGCATTGCTGCAAGCCGGTTATGATCCGTTCAAATCTCTCCTAATATGTGGAGGCATCAGTAAAGACCCGCTTTTCATTCAGGTTCAAGCCGACTCAGTTGGTTTGCCTATTCTAAAACCTCTTGAAAGCGACTCGGTTTTAGTAGGGTCAGCCATTTTAGGTGCATGTGCGTCGAGGTATTTTAATAACGTTCAGGCAGCTATACAAAGTATGGGAGGCACTGCGGAAGTGTTACAACCGAATCCAAAACTTAAATCATTCCATGATAAAAAATACAAAGTGTTTTTAAAAATGTTTCAAGATCAAATACAATACAGAAACATTATGGAGGATTAGGTTCATTGAGGTTGAACATTAATTGAAATATACATTTCACAATTAATAAGTGAAATTGTATATAACTAGCGGACCTGACAGACGTTGTCTTGCCCGCTACTAGCCAACAAACCAATATCCTTTAAGTATTTGCCATAAAACGTGACATTGATAGCCGAATATTTTATGAAATAATTTTACATGGCACGTCAGCCAAAAGTCTACTACAAACGTCATCTATTTGATTTATTTTTGAAGTAGCGACCAAATCTGCATTTTTAAACAATCTTTGAGTTTTGATTTCATTTTGTGCCTGAAATAAAACGAATGAAACCAAACAAACAGAACTCAATTCAATCCAGGCTATTCGGCTTAGTTTCTGGATAAATTGTGATTTCGAAAAGTTCAGAGTTTGTAAACCTTTTCTTACTATGTAACTTTTTGTCCTTAACTGTACAAATCTTCGAAGGAATATAATAGTATTGAACCAATGACGTAAAATTATTATACAGTTACATAACTACCCTAAATTTATTATTATGAATTTATATATTTTTTTAAACATTATTTTGTAAATAGTTATGGTTTTTATATAACTTTTTAAGTTTGTCTAGTTTATATTTTTATCAATAACTTCGAAATCAAACTATACTGGAAGATTTTATTGTAATGTTGATTATTAAAATGTTATATTTAAAATTCAATTATGCAGGGAAAGTGCAATGTGTAATTTGTACAATTAAAAACATTTACAAGTACATACGTATTTCTTTTAAATTTCCTATGACTTGAACACGTAAGGACGTGAGCTTTTTCAATTACAATTACTGATTACTAGTTTAAAGGAGCGATCGGCAACGCGTGGCCCACGACCCCTCTTTGAGTCCCGCGACTGTTTTGCAAACTTCAATCTAATTCTTATGCCGGTCGGCGGAGCCAGACATAGCCCAAAGTGTTTATAAATTTTGGCCTTGCAGTCTACAAAGTTCTACTAAACTTTGTGAAGTTACACAAAGTTCCCGGCCACACTACATGATCATTCAAAGGAAGCTATGTTTGGCTCTGGTATTATAAACAATAAATACACTACACGAGCACAAAGTTTTGTCATGTAAAAATATACAAAAATAATAATTGATAATGTTCCTTTTACATAACAAAGTCTGAGACACCATATATGTAGGTAACTATGTTTAATATCATAGCCAAAAATATGGTTTTTATGTTTAAAAAAATCCAGTTTATTTTTGGATACATGTTTCACCCGTACGTTACAAATCTCTATAAAACAAATAGTTAAAATTAATTATCTAATAAAGAAAATGAACAATGTATACATATCGCTACTTACTTTATTAGTGAATGCTACAATAAAATTGTCCATTCACTGAAGTCGCTGGACTGATTTTGATGAAACTTGTTTCGATATTAAATCTAAGATTTAAGTCCTAAAACAAGCCAAGATGCAAATATTTTCCAATTTGTTATTTTATATTGTACTTATTGTACATATTATTTTGTCCTAATCGTCTAAATAAAAAACTATTGTTAAAAAGAGAATCATGCAACTCTTCTGAAATTTGAATTGTGATTGTTTCTCATGGTTCTATCTAAATGTGCTTTTTCTTAAACTTTTCCGAATCAGAGGTTTCTTTCAATTCCATTCTATTCCAAGGCATAAGAGACAATGACTCTCTGTTCAACGACCGGAGTATAGTAGCGGGCACAACAATAGCCGGGCGGGGTTGGAGTTAAACCCGAGTACCGTACAGATTACATTCCATCCTTTTATCGTTGAGGCTTTAAGCTTTACTTCACATGAAGCCAGAGCACCCGGAGCAGAAGGCAGGGTCAATGCCCACTGCACCAACGGGCCAGCCAAAATGATATAGATAGATATATTTACTTTACAGATCCCAATCCATCCATTCGATCGTTGAGCTGTTAAGGCTCAACATATCTTGATACGTTGATTATATATAATTACTAGCTGTGCCCGCGACTTCGCCGGCATACAGTTAGGTAAACATAATAGCTCCAATTTTAGCGTGACGATATATAGCCTACAGCCTTCCTCGATAAATGGGCTATCTAACACTGAAAGATTTTTCAAATCTGACCTGTAGTTCCTTAGATTCGGGCGTTCACGCAAACAAACAAACTCTTCAGCTTTATATATTAGTATAGATATAACTTCAGACTCTTCCCATTGTGGACAATTCTGAAAAAGACAATGTTTTCCATACAACACATTGTATAGACATACATTAAGTAAAAGTGGCCACGAGTGAGTTAAGACCCGCTCATATAGGATCCGTATTTGATATGCGATAAAGGTATTTGTTAAATAAATTCTTAATTTGTTTACAGCTTACGTATGTACGGACGGACAGACTTACATAGTGAAACTATAAGATATAGATAGTATAAATAGGAACAGAGTTGTCACTTATTTTTATTTTTCTTTTTATTTTTATTTTTTTATTTTTCTTTTTACATTTGTTATTATCTGTTAAATCATTTAAAAGTGCTCAACATATTCTAAATAGTTGTACCCAACGATACCAAACGATTTATATACACATGTGTACATTTTATTAATTGATGGTATCAAAGCGTAATCAAGATAATGTAGTTTGGTAATTATGACATTTAAATGTGATTATAGAATAGAAGAAATAGAAAAACCTTTATTATTCGATTAATCTTGATTAGATGTCACGGCATTAACTATAAAAACTTCGTACATAGCTTTTAATAAGTATAATATGCTATGCAAATCCAAAAATTTGTGTCCGCATGTCGACGAGCTGGTACCAAGTAATAATAAAATGCTTTTAAACGCGCCCAAGATTTTCAACTAAAATTTCTCATGAAAAAATATCACTATCATTAAATTAATAACAATTTTGTACATAGCAAATGCCCCAACAATACTCACTCGACATTTTCATAATCCCCTTGAAAGCCTTGTTTTGGAAAGCCTCGTCGCGCCCTCTTTTAGTCTCGCTAGTTTCGAGACAATAGTATTTGTTTTGTCTTTCAATTGTGATATTTTTTCATTTAATATTAACTTAAGTAATGCAAGAAATACAAATTTATTATTTTTCATCTGCAAAAGTTTTCCTATCATATGATTTAATATACATAGTTTGGTGCGCTACAAGTTCGATGCGATGCAATATGATGCGATTTAATGCGATGCGGTGCTATACGAAATGATGTATTGCAATCAGCTTCGATTCATTAATCACATGTCTTAAAAAAGTTAATAATACATTCACTTTGTGTCGATAAGTACATGTATACATTTCTTTCTTTCAAATATTACTTAATGATGATGTATTGTATTTATTCCATATGTATAATAGTCTATACAAATATATAAAGCTGAAAAGTTTGCTTGTTTGATTGCTTGAACGTGCTAATTTCAGGAATTATTGCTTCGATTTGAAATTTTTTTTTGAAATCGAACCTTTTTTTTTTAAATTACAAGCGGGCAAACGAGCAGGCAGCAGGCACCGAAGTGCCTACCGGCGCCCATGGACATCTGCACGACTAGAAAGCCAGCAGATGCGCTACCGGCCCTTAATGACGAGTTTAGGCCACCGGGAAGTCTCACAAACCGAACGAAACGCGACAGACCACGCAACAGACGTTTTTCCTAATTCGATAAGGAATATTAGGCTGAATAGAAGAATATTTTGAAAATATTTAGATTTTAAGTATTGGCTTTATAATCTGCAAAATATTATCAAGTTGAATTTTATAAAGAAAACTTGAAAGATGATAAAAGTATTAGTCTCTTTTGTCTAATATTCCCATATCTTTTTTAAGTAAGCCTAAAGCATTTGCAATGGGTAGGGTAATAGCATAGCCGCATTAAAATTTAGGCGAACACTTTTTGAACATGAAGCCTATCTATGATAATTTATTACATAAACTTACCAATAGATCTACGATCTACTTGATGTCCGTAGAATTCGTCCAATTCCTTTGCGGAATCACCGTTACTTTCGATTTGATTTCAAACGAACTCGTTTATTACTATTATATAACTCGTATCCGGTTTTATCTGTTCCAACAACCTTATTATGTTATGAATCTATTCAAGTATTAAGGAAGTGTAAACCTGTATCTTTATTAGGTTCTGCAGAAAAAATAGGTTAATACTATATTATGTAACTCTTAGCTTATTGTGTCTTGAGTAATGTGGAGCGAATAAACTTGTTAAAATTTATAGAATTATAGAGATATGTAAAAAAAGACTAATATTTATACCCCTTTAAATATGCATAAAATTTTGATGTCCCTCCAATGCTCCATCTAAGTTTCTTTGCATTAAAGTTGTCTCGCAAGTATAGTCTAGGATCGCAATATGACTCGGGAAAATAATTAATCATTTTATATAGGGTCTAAAGCTCTTGATATTATTGTCCATTAGTTATTAATCTTCTTTTAAACTGTATTTATTTAACTAGGTCGCGCGGATTTAATTAAATAATAATCTTGAAAAATACCGTGCAAAAAAAGGAACAAAATTTAACTTTTTAAGGCATTTACTTTATCGAAGTTTTAATACAGAAGTTAAAAAAAAAATTCTATCGGCTATGTTCATCAGGGATAATGTAGAATTATAATGGTGACAGAATTTTCAAATAGGTCCAATATCTTAACAGCCTGTTCAATGCAAACAAAGAATCAAATCTGTTATTTTTTATAATATTATTATTTTCAAAACAAAAATATTAAAGGAAAAAAATAAGCTTTATTAATAAGGAATTAGAATAATCATATTTTTTAGAGTTTGTTTTTGCTATGCTGGAGCCAAACATAGCTTCATTTGAATGATCATATCAATGATCATGTAGTGTGGGCGGGAACTTTGTGTAACTGCACAAAGTTTTGTAGAATTTTGTGGACTTAATGACAAAAAACACTTTGAGCAAAAACACTGGCATTATTATACAAGTAACTGAAAAAATATAACTTTAAAATAAAATCATGTGCATTTTTAATTAAAGCTCAACCACACGTTGCTAAGAGGTTAAGTCAATCGAGCCGCTGGCCACTACAAAAATTATTTTTTATTAAAAAAAATTACAAAGACATGCGTTATATATTTTTTTTTAATTCTTAGATAATGGCAACATGCAATATTATATGAAATATGATTTATATTTCATATAATATTGCTTAATTAACATTCCTGTTTTCGTTCAAAATAAAAAAAACACAGTAAATGCAGTAATATGTATTATTTAATTTAAAACATTACTATGTGCACAAAAGTGTACGGGTAATCTTGATAAAGAACTTTCAAGGGAAAAAATTGCAACGACATGGAATATGGAGTACAAAGTAAAAATAACTTTATAGTCAAACCTCTGTGACAAAAAACATCTTGGTAGCATAAATACATCTCTTAAAGTAATCTCGAACGTCATCGCAACTCATCTTATACTTCAGATTATAAATTTATGAAATGGGATTACAGGAGACGATGGCGACAAAACAGCCATTCCTCATCCAACCGCAAAACAACTTGTCCACTGACTAAGGCATTCCATAACCCTACAATAAAATTATTGTACAATAAGATTGAATGGCGATTTGAAACCAAACAATCAATTATATTGCACAATAATTCGGAGAGTGAAATGTTTATATATATTTCTTTATGTTATAAGAGGCAAACGAGCAGGTGGTAAGTGACTACCGACACCCATGGATATCGGCACCACCAGACGACTCCCAGGTGCGTTGCCACGTTTTGAAGAGGAATCTTTTAGATTCTCTTTTTGTGCTCACACGTCAAATACTAGTCAGGACAAAGACTGAAAAATAAAGCACAATAATGACTCTACACGATGCTATAGATAAATATGGTGCAATAAAAATTGAAGTCGCTCAAGCTTTAGTTTAATCATTGCGCAATCTTCAATATTAACTCCATGCAGTCAATAATATTGCACAATACGTGATATTGCGCAATATAATTGACCGTCTAGGGAATGCCTTAGGTTGTCTGTATACAGCTCTCAAGCGCAGTTCACACATTGACAAGTTCCCATCATTGTCACAAATTTCAATAAATAAATTATTCCCTGCGTTATCTTGTCCTAGTACCATGCTCAGTTTAGATTGTAGAAGATGTAGGTTGGGGCAAGTTAAAATGACCGATTGCCTTCTGATGTCATCCCCGGAAGCCCTACAATCTCACAACTAATGTCAGTAAGTAACATTAATCGGGACCCACTGTTTTATGTGCCTTCGAAACACGGAGGAAGTCGGATAGTATGTGTTACAATGAAACCTGGCCACTGTATGACCTATTTAATTAAGCGATCGACTCAAATGCCGGCCACTGATGAAGCTACAAATAAATAAACTAAGCGATTAATTAAGGCTGAATGAATAACAATCAGTGCATAACTAATATATCCGGATTAAAAAAAAAGTCGTACACAATTGCGCGCGAAAAAACCGTGGAAGTTAGATGGAGCGGGAACAACGTTTCCTTTTAGTATATTAGTAACATGATACAATATAATCGGCAACGGCTTCTCCTGCAGATCGAGTGACGACAAATCGCTCGTGCATAATCGTAAATATGCTTTTTATACGCGCCATTCTTAGGACAATCCAGGTATATCCGGTTAGCCATATTGTTGGCCCGAAAACACAAAAACGATGTTCATTATGCCAAAAAAAACCGCATCGCATTATAAGCCCCGATGTGCATAATTTTAAGGGCGTTTTTCACAAAACCTGAATTACAGGTTGCATTTCTAAGGTAGTGTTCGTAAAAAGGTCGCCCATTGTGGCTACAGACAGTGTGGCACCGAGATCGTTTTTGTTCGTGCGAAATACTTAACGATTGCTTCCAGGAAATTCGGATGCTCTTTTGGCTTTTTGGTTGGTACTAAATTAGTACAGTGCATACAGTCTAAAAATGCACGCTCTTCTAAAGTATTCACCTCTACATGCAAAATAGTGCGTAGACGCAAACACGCAAACTCATAAATATCATTGACTTTTTTTAGACACCGGCACAAAATCGCTGCACACAACAGGCAAGCGTTGCAATGTTTATTAAAGTATTTTACCACTTTAAAATTTTGGAATTTAGTGTAGGGGCGTGCATTTCTAGACTGTGCGCACTCTACCTTTTTGTTGATAAGAGCACCAGGATTACATCTGTTACCGTCATAAATGCAAAAGGTTCACCAAAATGAAATCTCGAAAACCGCTTGACGTACTACGATGAAATTTGGCATGGAGGTAGTTTGTAGTTAGTGGACATCCGCTAAGAAAGAACTGTTCGATATTTTATGTTAGTCGTACGTTAATTGGTTTTGTAAGGGTTTTTTTTTAATACTAGGAACACGGATTACTAAAAAACCAAATGCGAACTACGCTATTTACAACTACTTAGAAAGATTCAAAAATTTAGTTCATTTCTTAGATTTTCTATTGTTCTGCACAAATATTTTCTTTCTTTCTCACAACAGTCATTGATTCCAACGCGAAGGTGGTGCTATAAATATAACATAATATAAAAGTGGACAAGAGCGTGTCGAGACACTTTTATATAGGAGGGTTTCGTATCTATACTAATATATAAAGCTAAAGACTTTGTTTGCTTGAACGCGCTAATCTCAGGAACAACTGATCCGATTTGAACAATTATTTCAGTGTTAGAAAGCTCATTTATCGAGGATGGTTGTAGGCATCATCCATTTAATTTTTTACTTAATTTTACACGGACGAAGTAGCGGGCACAGCTAGTCTGATATATACACTATAAAGGCATTTGTTAAATAACGTCATAAGTCACTGTCCGATTTCGCTCAAAATAATTTTCCGGGCAAATTTTTAGCATGTTCTATTAACATGGTAAATTTAAAGTCTCCACATCTAATAGTTTGAAAATACTAGGGGGGATCAACTTGCAAAACATTTTGAAGGTCAATTACTCGAAAATGGTACCCATAATAAAAAAGCTGAGTATAAAACCTAGCCTTTATTTTAAAAGACCTATATACTGATACCCCACACGATGGGGTTGAATGAATAAAAAATATACCCCACTTCACATGTATGATATAATCTCCAAACAATCGGAAAAACATCAAGTAGCCAAACATAAAGAAAAAGGTAAAAACATGGCAGTTACTGAAAAAGAAAAAAACATCTTACAATTAGTTATTCTACATAAATTTTAAAAAATAATTCGTTTCTTCTTTACTGTTTATCAAAATCAGAAATAGCAACAGCTGATGTATAAATATTTTTCATTTGCTTGCAATTCTACAATATAATAAAGAAATCTTAATATCTATTGATATGGTCAAAGATCATATATACAAAGTTTTGATTAATATTTAAAGACACATTATTAAAGTTCATGACTTAAGCATAAAAAAAATACATAACTTACTCAATCGTTGCAGATTGAATCGACATTATTCCGAATATACAGTAAGATTTAAATATGGCGTCAATAGATGCAGCCGGCGTGAGCGTCGCGACGGAAGGCAGTGACGTAATTCCGGTAGCTCGCGCTCTTTTTGTTCCCCTACATTTCAAGGCATTTATTTGTCTTCATCGAGGAAAGAGTTCCAAGAGATTATCTTCGAGAATTTTTTTTTAATACAACACTATTTTTACAGTCAATATACAAACTTTGTAATGCCTGTGGTCATTTTTAGGCCTCTTTTTGTGTCAAAAAAATTAAAGATCTTGAATGGAAGTTGTAATATTTAAAAAACTTGACTTTTAACATCTTCTCTGGCCGTTAAACCCTTTATTAGTGCTCTTAACCTAAATATTACAAGGTTTATATAAAACAAGTGTAAAACAACTCATTTCAAACTGAAGTTTTGACACAATTTCTTCAGCTTTACTCTTTTAAAGCTAAAAGTTTTTATTTTTAATATTGTTGAGTCCTAAGATTCTTCCTATCAAAATCAATAATAAGTAACTATTCCTTTCTAAATTTAAAACTGATTATTTTTTTATATAACAAGGGGCAAACGGGTACTTTAGTGATTACCGATGGACAATTTTAACACCAGGAGGCTCGCAGATGCGTTACCGGCCTTTGAGGAACAAGTATGCTCAATTGTATCGATTCGGAAACATATGTGAAAAATGAAAATGCTCTCTAAAATGCTTTTTGGAAAAGTCATCTGATATAGTACAATTATGAACTAGATGATCCTTTATATGTTTCCAAACGTATACAACTTAGGAACCTTCAATAAAAGTACATGCGTAGCTTTTACTAGCGGCCCGACACGGCTTCCCATGGGTCACAATATCAAAGTTTTCATACGGATCCCTAACTTTTTCGGGAATCTTATATATTCTATGTTGATCAGAGATAATGTAGAATTCTGACGGTGAAATAATTTTCAAATCGCTCCAGTAGTTTTAGAGTCTATTCAATTCAAACTAGCGATCAAATCTTTCTTCTTTATAATCTTATAGTAATATATAAAGCTGAAGAGTTTGTTTGTTTACTTAAACGCGCTAATCTCAGGAACTGCTGCTCTGATTTGAATTCTTACTTGCCTTCTTCATAGAATTTTTTTAAATATTCAACTATATGAGGCGTGGAACGTGAATTCACTAGACTTAGCCTGCCTATAAATTTCGGATGCAGTAAAGGTAGTGTATTCGAGATGTTTTATGAAAAATTAAAAAAAACTACCTTCCCTAGCCAAAAGTCAGCCAAACGTTAACGTCTAGGCTTTAAATACGTATATTAATGGAAAAATAACTGTAGTTAATCATTTTTCATTAACGCGATTACAGCTAAACGTTATTTACGAAGTATGTAAGACCGAAAAAGACTTAACAAAATGAAACTATGTGAATATTCATGAATATTTTGTCAAAGGTATTTATTTAGTGCAACTTACCTGTTCAAAGAGTAAGTGGTAAAGGAGAAAATAAAACATGTTTTGTCTTTACAAAACAATTCTCTCTGTGGAAATATTACTGCATTAATATAATATTTCTCGTAAAATTCATGATTACTGTAAAAGATAAGTAAAGTTTGAAAAGTAAATGTGATTGTTGCTATTACAATTTCATTTTTACAAACTGGTTATACTAATAGGAATAAAATAATAGGAAACCAATCTTTCTACATATAATTTTACATAAGTCTCCCTTTTAGCTTAACGATCCATTTTATAAAAGATGCTCATTATTTGTTGTTTCATCAAAAGGGAAAAAAGTTACCGTCAAAAACCAGTCAGCATTGGTCGGTGCTTTTCGACACCTTTATATCGGGTAAAATAGTTTTAATTTATAGTACCATGATTTGACAAAAACAGTTTAATAAAAGCGATGACCTTTAACCGTTTTATAATTAGAAAAATTTACGATTAATAAGAGTTTGTTATTCCATATATGAATAAAGTATGATTTGTTTTAATGTGTCGCAACCCATTTTTTAATATAATAATGCGTGAATATAAAAACAAACGTGACATACAAGAAACACTGGCACAGAGCGTGACTTAAAAAAACAACAATAAAACAGTTTTACAAATTTCATTAAGACATTGTTAAATGATATTGTACAATTTTTAACATAGTTGTGTACTACAAATAGTAGTATAATAATATCCTACCCCAGAGTAGTTGTAAAATAAATCATCCCCATTAAGTTCTCGGTGAAAACATTCCTGGAGCGAAATAGACTAGGAATTCTAGAAAAAAAAACGCATCGCTTGTTCCTGGAATCTTACAACGAGACCAAATTGGAACACAGACTAAGATAATTCATTAGAAAACGTATTTCTTATATATTTTTAATTTAAGTCAAAGTCAAAATGTCTTTATTCAATTTTCACCAAAACTCTTACTCTTTTTACTGTCACGATACACCTGTAGTATGAGCAGTTAATCCTCTTCATTATTTAAATAATACTTTACATTATAATGGTATAGTTTTAAATTAAGAGCAGATGATTTAAATGTGGAGTTAGGACTTCCACGCCATGAAACCAAACCATGGTGGGGTAACCCTCTACTTTTACATCTGGAAAGAAAAAAGATAAATGAATGAATGAATGGCTACACTTTATTTAAAACCACAACTCAATACAAATTACATATTGATTCACAAGATATACAGTGTTTTTATAGTGAGATTTACTAGTTAAATTATTATTCCACTTTTCTCTTTGGAATTTTTTTCCATAAACTTTTTTTTTAGCTACTTATTCTGTATTTAATATATACATAAATATGCTAATACACCTCAACCTCAATCACAAAAATCTTTGTTCAACGTCAAGTACAACAGCAATATAAAAATTAATATGACAGGATAATAGTATAATTTTGATGAATTATTAAAATGAATATTGATAAGCATGGGAAAACTAAAGTACCAAAAAGGAAAACATTATATAATGAAAAATATAAAAAAAAAATCCAGTAATGAAGTCTTTTTCAATCCACAGTGAAATAAATAATTTTTTTTTAATTTTAAAACTAGATTTAATTTTTGACGATGTTAGTGTATGTTTTTTTAATTTAGAAACTCAATTACATTAAAATTTCTTCTAAGCGTAGACTTACTTCAAATCGAATATTCTTTGGAAGTAGGTACCAAAAAAGATACGACTTTAAGAAAAGCAGCATACTCATTCTTCAAAGACCGGCAACGCATCTATGAGCCTTCTAGTGTTGCAGTTGTCCAGGGCGACGGTAGTCAATCTATTAGTGAGCTTGGCAGTTTATCCTGCTATGAATAGAGACTTTCTCTATGAATGTTAGCTATGGAGTGGTTATTTGTATGTATATTATACTAGCTGTACCTCGCGACTTCGTCCGCGTGTGCCACTCTTTTCACCTTTAATGTTATGTTTATAAAAAGACCTTCAGAAGTAGTGCATTTTAGAACAAATTTGGTTAGCTTAAAAAAGGTAATACTGAGCCAACCTTAAAAGTTAGACATATACTGTCCCGTCGCGGGCTTTTGTTTAGAAATTTTAAAGAGGAACAATTTTGCCATACATGACTTTTGCGAAACTTTAACCATTCACGCATCGCACGCAGCGGAAGCTCTCAAATGGGAAAAGAACCCCCGATTTTAAAACATATTTCATTGGTGCTCTGCTCTTATTGGCTTTAGTTTAATAATATATAGCCTATAGTCTTCCTCGATAAATGGGCTTTCTAACACTGTAAGAATTTTTCAAATCGGTCCAGTAGTTCCAGAGATTACCGCGTTCAAACACACAAACAAATAACCAAACAAACTCTTCAGCTTTATATATTAATATAGATTTAAATATTTACACAAAAATGTATGAAAGGCGTCTGTTACCTATAACACAGGCATTTAATTGTCTATCTTAGGAACAGATGTCCGTGTGTCATATAGTCCTATGTAGTTATTTAACTATCATCATTAAATTACATCTCCTTCTCAACTTCCGTTCGCCTCGACTGATGATGTATTTTCGTAACGGTCTCGGCAAGCATTCGCCAGCTTTCTCCCCAAAGTCAAATTTTACTTCAATAAGATTTATTTTCTTATTTTAATGGATATCTGTATTCGAAAACATGAGACATTAAAAATTTTCATATATTTTTCAAATCATTTAAACATAAATACAATGGATTCCTAAGGAATGTTTAGGTAGTTCAAATCCTGAACGCGTGTAGAAGATTGTGACCTGCATTTCTAACACGTGTTGGATTCTTTAGAATGTTCCGCTATTGAATAAAGGAATATGTACAATAGTCTTTGTAAACACAATGGCATTTAAATGTATTGATAAGATAAAATTGTATTTTATGCCTAGATTTTTACAAAGAAGCGGATATTTCTATCGGCATATTCTAACATACTAAGTAGTGTTTTCGTATTGATGTGCTCTCTGATAATTCCAAAGTTACATATGAATGGAGCCCATTGTTAAAATAGTGCGCATTTTCTGAAGAAAAAAAAAGATCTTGTGTGTAAAAATGATTATAATTGTTGAAAATTGTCCCCTCCTGTATCAATAAGCTTATTGAGACTGAAAGTTCTTTGTAAGAATGCGTCTCGAATATGTTGTAATATTCGTTTAGATGTTCTCTTCCCTCTCATGTCTCTTCCCCACTATTCAGTAGAGGGATAAAAATGTCACAGAGAGATAACCCAGGAGTATATGGTAGCTGGAGAATAAGGAAACCTTGGGCTGCGTCTCCGGGCCAGGAAGTTGATCATGATAAAGACTATTTGGTTGGAGACATAAACATGGTGAATTTAGCTGGATGCTTAATCAATGGTTAAAACGCAAAACTTGGTGCACGCGCATCATGTTTTCACCTTTTTATAGACCTATTAGGCACTCATCAATTATTTCGCAAATATAAGAGTGAAATGTATAAGCTTTAACGGCTATTTAAATATTTTATTATGAAATTTAGGCGTGCAAGAATAAATATCTACTACACTGGTAATATACATATTCAGATATTGACTATTATTCTTTGATCTTTCTAAGGCCTTTTCCCGCCAGTTATCTGGCCGGATGTATACCAAAGAATTAAGATTAGTACGGTGCATATGCAGGTACTGCCTCTAGCTAATTTGTAGTGCTCTTACAAACACTTTCTTACCTACCGTTTAATACTAAGTTAAAAGTAAGGAATTGTATACCACATTTTAAAGAGGATGGCAAATTCTTTTGCCTTGAATATATTGTAAGTATTATAAATCGTGTAATATATATTTTTTAATTCGCGACTTCATAAACTTTTTTAGTTAATAGTATCGATGTGGCGGACCATAGACTACAAAAAGTGTGGAGTATTAGGTCCTCGATCGTCTGTGTATAGGATAAAGATTGTAATTAATTTTTTTCCACGGGTGGCGTCAATTCTTTAATTGTACTGATAAACGAATACGTGTTTTATAATGTGTACTTTATAAACAATAATTGTCTAATTTGTTGGATAAAATTATTATGAAGGAATTTTTTAATACAAATAAAAAAAAATTCTCTCAGAACTGATTCAAAGTTTAATAGCAATTTCCACTTTCCAAGAAACTCGAGTTGCCGATGGACACGAATCGTCATCCGAGAAGTAAAATTACACTTAGAACGTCAGCAGATTCTATCTCGTTAAATATTAAATTTGGACTTTAAACTGCTGTTCAGTAGGTTGCAAATACTCAACAACTTGTAGATCGGATGCACAATCCTGTTTCGTTGCTGTAGGCAAAAGATACTATGTTGCTAAAATGGTTTTTAATTCAATGTATTTAGGTTTTTAGCCTGAAAAGGATGTGTTTTAGGACGTTTTATCTAACAGACTGAGTTTATCATGTGGGCGGATATCGATCGGTGCGCGAGTGCGCGTCAGGACTTGCAAAAGCAGTAAACATGGTCACATTGTACTCCAGAACGTCAAATCATGCAGACGTTACTAGCGCTTACCGTGATAACGCTCGCGTGCGTCTTTGCCCGCCCACCAGGTAAGAAAACTTTACCGAAGACAGAAAAAAACTATAAGCGAATTATCTTTTTCAACTGCTGAGCGATTAAAACTCTGAGCACAATTAGCGATATTTTTTTTTTGCTACGGGTGTTAAAGCGACCTGCCACCTGTTACGCTTTGTGTATTCCTTATTTGAAGATTTTGTTTTTTCCTCTAATTCAAGTAGCTGGTTTGTCTACTAAAACATTATAATAGTTTGGATATCTTAACCTTTTTATTATTATTTCTACTATCTTAAATGCTTAATGAACTGACATATTTGATAATATATACATTATTTGTCCCTCAACTTGATGCTTTTTACTGTGATGTGTTATTTTTAATTACTAACACTTCTATTGTTATGCGTATAATAATTTCTGTGTTTGATAGATAATTGTTGGTGTATGTCTAAAAAATCAACTATAGACATAGATATAATAAGTGCTGGTTCGGAATGTAAACTGAGGATCGTACAGACCACTTGACAAATCTGGGTTTCTGTCAGATGTACCAAAACTTCATTAACGCTAAAGATAGCGAGAAGTATCGACAAATAAGTCATGTTTTCCGATCTATAAATTTATTCATCAACTAGCTTTTTATCGCAGATTATATAACAAAATATTATATATTATTAACAAAATATTTGTTTCGTTGAGCATGTATGCTCTGAAGGTACCTAAGCTATAACAGATATTGGCTATAAAACAGTATTTCCGTCCAATCTAGAGTATATTAAGCGCAAGAAAAGTATATATACACTGTCGTCTCTACATAATATTTTAGTACAATAGTTTACACGCACCCACAAATAGTAGTATATTGTTTTTAGTTAAAGTAGTTCAGTCTAAAATTTGTTGAAGGGTTTGTGTGTTTGTGATTGCTTTTAGAAGTTACGGGTAAATATTAATTGATTGGAAGCCAATTTACTCACCTCTGACCTTTAAATCAAACTCTACACTTTGTGTGTTAAACATACTCCTACCGTGTGGTGGGTACAATACAAAAAGCTATGAACTAATATTGTCTATTGCATACCGTTTTGAACATGACTTTTTTATGAGTCCATTTGTCTAATGAAATTTATAGTTCATAGTTGTCAATCATGTTCTTTTTGGTTTGTAAAAGAAATAAAATAAAGCTAAGTCTTCGAGTAGTAGTCAGTACCTACCTCACTTATTTATTTATTTTCTTAAGCTATATACCCAGAATTAGTCCAAAGAATCATATAGGTATAATATATACGTATGTTAGAGAGGTGGAATAACTTTATTGCAAAAATTGTCTCTCGTTCATTAACTTTTTTATAAATCTTTTTACTAATCACCAGTTTTACTAGTATAAGGGAAATTATATATTGTTGATTGATGGCTGTTTGTTTTAGACTCCTAAGAGTATAAAACAAATAGCTACTTAGAAATTAGTTTCTATGACTATATATTAAGAATTGTAAAAGTACCTTATAGCCTCAATAACTCAACGGTATAAGGTATGGACTGAAATCTGAAAGGTACCCGGTTCAAACCCGTCGTACCCACTACTAATACAAACTTAGTAGGAGAGGAAAAAGGGAATATTAGACATACCTAAAAAGAATTCCTAATATTCTTAAAAAAAAACCTTCACCCTTTTAGCAAACAAAAACGGAAGAAGAATAGTATGAAATCCTCTATATGCGCAGTTCAAATAGCGCCCATCTGTACATTTTCATTAACTATCGTTAATGATGCTAAAAAGCGTTTTCACTTTATTGACACAAGCGACTTAAATAACGGGCGTGAAATTTAAATATTATAGCAGCAAGAGTTCGATTAATTAATTGGTCTGGGCATAAAAATTCGACAATTTCGACAATTCTATTCTCAGACTTAAACCAATAAAAAAATATAATTTTAAACAACTCATTAAATAATATCCCAGAAAAACAAACCGCGCCGTATCACGGGACATTAGTATTAATTTCAAGTTTTAATCGAAGTAAAAAGAAAATAATTTTCGAATATAAATATTTTATTATTTTTTTTTATCTTTAGGTTACGCTAATTAAGTTAAAAACTCTTTTAAACATCGAAACCGACTACCCCTACACACATTAATTCTATGGTGTATAAAATTGAAGATTTATATTGAGTATAACAGGTAATTATTAACTTATTTCTCTTTATTTATAACTACCTGACTTCATCCGCGTGGGTCACTCTTTTCACATAGGGGTTTAAAAATTTATTTCATTTAAAATTTTATAAAAAACTCCAACGTGTGCTTTACGGGACAGTGACGGGAAATGATAACTTAAACCAATCTAAGTTGAGTTCTATGGTTTAGAGTGAGAGAGAGGAGCCTGTCTACCGCTGCCGCTGCTGCTGCCAGACTGGCACCGTTACGTGTTACGTAACGCAGCAGATTACCCTTCCGTAAGAAGTTATAACTTCAAAAAATAATAAAAACATTGGGCTCGTCACAGATCTGAAGACGAGACCTCGCGCACCCTAAGCCATAAAAGTAATATAATGAAAAAATCATACCCCTAGACCAAAAAGCCGACTGAGAGATGATCTTAAATACGGAATTTATGAAAATAACTTATTTTATATTTAAAGACATATTAAAAAGGTTAAGGTATCCCTCCGTATCCACCAGTGGTGGACGGCACGCCATGTGTTCCGGGGAGCCTACACCGGTGATGGGATGAAGCATCCCCTGGGGTGGGCCCTGACACCTCGGGCACCACGGGCGGAGAGGGGGATGCGCGACGACTCCCGCGTCTCTGTCGCGCAATGTGGCGCGGTGAAACACCGTGAGGTTTTGGTCGGTTGGAGTCCGACATAACCCGCCGTCGGCTCCTCTGGCGACGGGTATCCGTCCCGGATTTCCTCACTAAAGAAAAAACCCTCCATATCCTCCTATAAGTAACTTCCTTCCAAAATCAGACGTTTGTCTAAAAATACACGGAAGAAATAAATATTTAAATTACTTCAAGGTCATTAAGTAATTAAGTTCAAAGCTGCGATGTTAGTAGAAAATGTCAAGCTAACTATCAAGTAATTTTTGCATTGTTGCAATTTTAGCCGAATCTGTTTATGTGTAAATTCGGAATATGACATTTTCAGGGGTCGCGTATATTTACCAAATAGCCATAATAGAATATGGTAAGAGATATTTAATCTTCTAGTTCATTTCACCTTATGAACGAGCGAACACTATATAATGTTTGTCTAATTGGAGTAACGTACACAAAGATAATCTACGTAAGCAAGCACGGATATTCGACACTGTGCCTACACTTCACTTGACGTTAATGAACACAGTAGAGATGTTGACACAAACTTGAGGACATTGTATTGGTTTACAATTTACTGGGCAGATCAAGAACTGAAATAAGATTGTTATCTTTATGTAAACGGCCAACCATACCATGTTACATTTTTCAAACCATTTCAAAATTCACTCATCATTCACACTCATTTCATTCACTTATCCTTAATTATATGATGTAGTGTTTTCATAGATCATCAGTACATAAGAAGCATCTACATGCGTGTAGAAATAAGATTTCATGACGCCTTTGCGGCCAAAAGTAGTATCACCGTCAGCAAGTATTTTGTAGAGACCTAAGCTCAGTAGATGATATCAGTAAGCTGAAAGTATAATAGATTATATAAGTCAATTGAAACTTTACATTGACCAAAGAAAATTATACTGCAGAATTGTTTTTATTTCTTCTTGGGGCTTGAATCCAAGTTTTGATGATAACAACATGATTATGATACTCCTTCCATAAGGGAATGCATGTTACAACCACACATCTTCATGCGTTTAGAAACATGGAATATTCAGACAATGCAAACAGGCCTCCCGGAGTCCTGCGGAGGCTTAAGTTGCGCACAAGACTTGCGTATAACTGTTATCGACACTGAATTAACAAGACTTAAAGGTGCTGTTTTAGCTCTTCAAGAAACCAGACTACCTGATACGGTTCCATAAAGGAAGTCAACTACTCGTTCTTCTAGGGTATGTGAGAGTAACTAAGTACTGTCCTCCACACACGTGATTCTCAGAGCCCTGATTGCGAAACGCATCACTTACTCGTACTGACTAAAACTGCCGTGATTCGCAAAAAGATTCTCACTTCTAGATTACCCGGGGGAACTAGTATCGATGTTACTCAAAACAGGAATAGCAACAAGGTCGAACTCTTCTATGGGTTGGTTCACTCGGAAACCTTATTATGGGATCAAAACGTATCTCTTCTAGAGAGTGGGAATGTGTCAGAAAAATCCTAAAGGAGACTGCCGGCGGAGCTTTCGGGCATCTGAAAACGAAGACTGAGGATTGGGTCTCATTAATGGGCTTTCTGCTCTAAACTACCGTGCGGATCCATCTTTACCCACTCGAAGTGAACTCGGAAGGACCAAGTCAGCATTGCAAGGCAGCTCTCGTTTCTCTGCTAACAGATACTAGCGTGAACTCCGTCATTCAAAGAAGTGATGATTCTGTTAATTACAGCGGTCTTTACTCCAGCATCAAACAGACATTGGGCCTTGTTCTAAAAACGACTCCCTGATCAGATCATTTCACGAGGAAATGAATGGTTGTGTAGTCTCTGACTTCATGTGACTCCAGACATAGAAATCAACTGGCACTAAGTTCAGACTCCTCTCAGGCCACGGATTGGGTCCTCCTCGTAAGACACAGAATGGTTTCTCCTATCCGACGATAAGGAAAATGGCTATGGAGCCAATATTATCGTTTTCCGTCTCGCATTTTTAAATTTGGTCCGATACTTTTGTCTTAATATTGACAAATAACCAATTCTTAATGTTTTTTATAAATCAAAACAAAAAACTAGACTTAAATTGATACTTTTTTTTAAAATAAAATTTTGAAGTTGCATTTCTGACTTATTAAAAAAAATCCCAAAAACATGATAACTCAAAAATGGTTCATGTTTGCATGATGCATTTGGGGCTAAAATTATTGCAAGTAGTCACCCCTATCAGTTCCTAACGGGAATACGTCGAATTACCAATAACCCTGTATATTTTCAGTTTTATTTATAACTATATGTCTATGTTTATATTAATACGTGCACCGAAAACTTTCAGAACTATTTTACGATAATTGCACAGACGGAGGAGTATAAAATTTCGCACAATTATACTGCATATTATTTAAAAGCTTTTATTTAACTTGTAACGTATGTTTGTCCGAGTGGGCCGACATTTGATTCGATCTCTAGGTTAAGACGTTCATATCTCGGCCGGGTGATAGATGGGCTATTATAACACTGGTTTTTAAATATTCCACCTCCGCCGCGTTTCGGAAGGCACGTAAAACAGTGGGTTCCGATTAATGCCACTGAGTGATATTAGTCGTGCGTTTGTAGAGATATAAAGAAGCAGAAACAATTGACGATTTTAAAACCTGTAAAAGTGAATTTTTGATAATATGTATTTCAATGAGTTTTATTTTTATCGAGTGATATTTAAGAAGAGTTTTTTTTGCCTGAGCCGAGCGTGCATGTGTGAACGCTAAACAAGCGATAGAGAGGCATGACTGGCCTAAACGTTCCACGATATGACTAAAATTATTGTCCGTAAATAGACTCAACAATAAATATTTTTATTTGGGACTATGTCAGGCATCGAAAGGAACTTATTTTGGCAACTTATTTGTTACCATTGAATAAACAAAACCTAAGATGCTTCCTTGTTAGTTTCATGGTATTTTTGAATATACACTAATGAGTTACTTATAAGACCTCGTAATAAACATTACACGAGATGCCAAAGAGCACGAATGATTGTGAATAAAGAATGGCCAAGAGAGTGTCAAGACACGCTTATATAGAAGGGTTCCGTATCTGACACGTATTTGTTAAATAACTGCAAAAGTTGTTGTTCGATCTCGTTCAGAATAATTTTCCTAATGAGTTTTTAGCATGTTATTAGCTTTATTAGACATAGAGACTTAAAATTTTCCATGTTGATAGAATAGTTAAAAGCTTTTCCAAACGATAATGCTAGGGAGGGGGGGGGGCACCTTACGTGCAGACAAGAAATAGAGGTTGCGCCAGTCTTTTATGGTACCACATGGACCATATGATGTCTGATTCCACAATAAGTGATAACTGCGTTCCTGTAAAACGGACAAAAAACCACTTTTATGAAGATTAATTATTAAAAAAAAAAACAAAGGAATTCCCGGGATGGTCACAGTAGTAAAACAAAACGTCGGTACGGCAATTATGTGGCGAGTTTAATAGTTTTTTTTCCCTTCTTAAAAATGCCCATCGCCACTAAAGATTACAGCTCACTTCAAAAATATGTCAGATACAAATTAGTAAACCAATATATCAAAGAAAAATGGTTTAGGTAATATTTATAATATTATTATCCAATTTCCGTTAAAAAATAACGACAGAAAGTGGTTCAAAACAAATGCTATCTTAGGTATGTTCCGAAATACACTGCGAGTTGTTTATATTCAATTTGATTGATTTCAAGCTGAAAATTTAGTGAAAAATTGGAGATTAATACATAAGATAAGAGGTGTCACACGTTAGGTGTTTTTCCTGAATTTTGCTTTAAAATGGATACCAATTTTTATATATATATAGGTACTGGTAGCTTGAGATAGTATTAGAATTTTAATGATAAAGTCTAACTTCGCTTAATAGTTAATTTCGTTACGTTAGAGAAGGTGCGGATGCCTTATTCGTAAATACCACAATATTAAGTGCTAAATTTTCTTAGCAAAAAATCTAACCTCAAAACTATGAATGTATTGAGTGAATGGTGAACGAACGAGATGCAATAATTGTACTATATTAATCAAACTACTTTTTATAGAAATAAACAGTGTACATGTCAAAAATATGTGTTAACATTTATTTTCAACTTTCTCACAATCATTCATTGTAAATCTGAAAATATAGACTTGTACACGTATGTTTAATTACATACTGTTCACGCGGCAATTATGTCTTTAGCAATTTCTTTTTCGAAACTATTTACTGAAAACTGTTAACATTTGTAATAGCTATATAAAAAAACAGAAAATCGGTTAAGAATGAGGTGATGAAAGCACTAAATCGATTCATCTTTTTTGTATTTATTATGGCTTATAGAGCAATATCACTTGCACTGCATCCATAGACAACAATTTTTTTTGTTCTAATACTGCAATTAACAGCCCTATATAATTGTATTCAAACGCGACTCCGATATTCGTCTCTGGACTCTATTGCAAGCGTTGAATGCAATCTATCTATCTATTTAAATAAAAATTGTTCGTAGTCTCGCTAAATCTCAGAAACGGCTCACTGTTTAAATTCTGTTTATTTATTTTATTCCTCTTATCTCCGGGAAAGTTTAAAAGATGAAAAAAAAAGGAAAAGTAAAAAGATTAATTTAAAACACTAAAAAATACAGAATTGGTCGTCACTGCATTACTTACAACTACTTACATTACTTACACTACAAGAGTCGCGAATGCGTTGCCGGCCTTTGTGAAACTCTTCAAAATTATTTATAAAGATATATTTATTCTTTAAGCCTTAAGATGTAAGTTTTCCTTTAAATCAAAAATACGAAACTTCATCTAAAATTAAAAGTGTAAAATTTCGCCGTCGAAAAAATTAAAATATATTGTAGTTACACGTCCTAATAAATTAAAAAAATTCCGAGGTCGAATATAAACTTACCTTAATTTCTAATTTAGTACAGATCGCTAATTTTTTCTTGTAAATCTATACTCTGTTCTAATATATAAAGCTGACGAGTTTGTTTGTTAGCTTGAATGCGCTAATCTAAGGAACAACAGGTCCGATATGAAAGAAATCTTTCAGCTTTATATAGCCCATTTATCAAGGAAGGCTATAGGCTATATATCATGCTAAAATGGAATCTATTTTTATATCTAACATTGAACTACAGTGTCAATGTAAAAGAAAACATGGCGGAAAAAAAGTCATTCAAAATCATCGAACGAAAACAAATCGATAGCGGAGCTTACAAACAAAAATATGCTTTGTATTATGCCGGAACCAGATATAGTTCAGTGTTTGTACATTTTTGTCTTTGAAGTCTACAAAGTTCTGCAAAACTTTGTGCAGTAACAAAGTCCCCGGCCACACTACATGATCATAGAAATCAAGCTATGTCTGGCTCCGGCATTATACGTATAATAAAGACGTAACTAGAAACGTAGTATAAGTTTTACTTTAGTTTAGTATAAGTAATTTTTTGTAGCTATGTAACTTTTTCTGAATAAAGTTTTCATTCAAAGGTAATAACATCAGTAATGGTTAAGAAAAGAAAAAAAAATCAAACTTGAGTAATAAATAAATAATAATAAATACAGCGGGATGGTTTTTATGAAGATATACCAAATATTGTTTAATATGGTCGTAATTTATATAAAAAGAGATTAACTACTGTTTATTACTGTTATAATAATTGTTGCTGTTCTAAAAAACTAATCACTTTTAGTTCCTCCATATTTTATTATAGTAAAGTCTATTGTGTATTATAAATTTTAACAAAAAAAAAACCGAATTCAGATTGTCAAAACTAGACCAAATTGAAATGGAACCACACGAAAAGCACCAGCTATCAAATAAAAAAAGAGTCATCAAAATCGGTTCGACAAATTGAAGTAAACTTTACCAACGCGTAAAGGTTAGAAAACCTCGCAATAAGTACTCTGGTTACAGTTTAAAACAGTACGCAGTCCAGTATACTGACATCCCCATTCAATTTTTCCATTTTACTTTTACAACTTTACAAAGAAAATATGTAATACAAATTTAGTCATTAATTAAAACAGTTGAAGGACCAGGTGTATCGATGAGGATATTTTTTAAGTATTAATTCATATTAGTCTGATAGGACAAACACATAGCTGTTTGTAAAAAACACCGAGCCCGGTGTGGCTGCACGCGTGAGTCAATTTTTTTGTTATAAAAAGCTATTTATGACAGCGACCATTATCGTCTAATAAATCAGCTGGAAAAGAAAATGATTTATATCCTCCAACCAAATTATTTATGACAAGATTGATGAATTCCTTTCCGTGGTAAAAAAAACAATTTGCGCTAGGAGGCCTCACCGCTGTAATACAAAACAAATCTTTTTAACTGGCTGTCTAAAAAGAGGTTACATCGATTTACTAGCATGTTTACGAGTACGATGCACATCAAAATGTAATTTGGTAAAATCCATAGTCATTTTGTTCTATTCAACTGTTTTGTTAGTTTTTTAAACGAATATTCACATTCACGTTATTCATATTTAAATTCACTTTCACGTTCTCGTTCACATTCACATTTAAATTCATATATTTCATAGCACACATATTATACGTAAATATACTTTGTCCGCGTGCTTCTAAATATTCGAGTTTTACCAATTTTTTAGAATTTTTTTTTTATTATTTAAAACGTTACAACAACAAAGTAAACACTCATACAATGTATCATAAAAAGTAGCAAAATAATCCTGTTAAAGTGTCACCTCAATTATAGGTGTAAACGACTATGTTAGAAAAAAAAACTTACATTGAGAACAAAATAAAACTTAACTTTTATAAATGATAGAGCGAATTTAAGAAAAATTAAGTAAAATTTAAATTAATATATCTCGATACAAAAGATTAAAATGGAAGCTATATTAATTTAATAAAAGCGCTGTCCGAGTCCAGGTTACAAAATTAAAATTATACAACGTACAAATGTGCATACGGGATCGGGGGCGTGTTGGCTCATCGGTACCCAGATGGACAGGAGCGACCCGTCAGTTGCGCTTCTCGTACGTTGAATGACGCGGAAAAGAACTATAGTCAATTGGATAAAGAGGCGTTGGCTGATGGTGCTTAGTTATTACGGAATAACTAAGCACCATCAGTATTTATACGGTCGACAGTTCGTTTTAAGGACAGATCACAAACCATTAACTTTTATCTTTGGTGATAAAAAGGGAATTCCACAGACAGCGGCGAGTAGGTTACAGCGATGGGCTGCGCGGCTGGCGGGATACGATTTTACAGTAGAATTTGTGAGATCTGAACATAACGGGCCGGCGGATGCACTGTCGCGTTATTAATATAAATACCATAATGGTATAATCCTGCACATAAGAGAAATAAAACATTTTAGTGCAGCTTTTTATTTTTAAACAGATTACTGATAATACGTTTTTGAATTTAGGGAATTATGCATATTTTTTGCGAAACCAGTTACACCTCGAGTAAAACCTTTAGTACGAAAGAAAGAAAAGCTGTATTACGTTAAGTGGACGGCAACTTTACAACAAGAAAGCTATAGGACCGGACGGTATCCCAGCTGAAGCTTGGAAATGTCTGCGGGAGAGAGGAATTGTAGTTCTTACAAATCTCTTCAACTGTGTGATGTTCTCTTCTAAAATGCCAGAGGCATGGAGATTGAGCACCATAGTCCCATTGGAGTACTACGGAATGTTAAAAACTTATATAATGATAAAATTAGTCCAATAAATACTATCGTCACGCATTAACTAAGACTAAAAACTCACGTTAGCATTAGCTCAGATGTTTGGCAATTTGGGCTGCATTGTTAATACATCTCAATAAAATAAAGACTAGTGCTTTGGTCTGTAATAAATGATGTAAACAACACGTTTTATTTTCCTACAAATTAAACAGATAAAAATGTGAACACTTACCAATATCTGCCGATTTTAATTTCAACTGTTCCTTCAATTTCTCTTGCAAGTTCAATCTGTCTTCTTCCGTATACACAAAACCTGGTACATTTCCTAAATGCTTGGTCCAAAAGATCGCTGCTTTGATTTAGACTCAGCATGGATACTCTATCCATTGACCAAAAAGCCGCTTTGTGTCACATTGGCCGATTTTTTTTTTAATTAAAAAAAAGGTGCTTTGATATCGCAATTTTGCAGCAAAAGTACTAAAATACGTAATCTCCAGAAATTGCACTTATAAAGTAATACTTTTATTATATTTATTAAATACTACAGTATTTAAAAAAAATATTGTAATCACTTCGCAAAATGATCGTCGAAACTTTAAGGTTATATGCATGAGTAAAAATTTATTTTTCGCAATTTACATTTTTAATGATAACTTTTACTTATATTTATAAAAAAAGATAATATTACTACGTAAAATAAAATTATTATAGGTAATTCGAATCCGCGTACTCAGTGTTCCGTACGGCGGCCTAATTAACTGCATCTCAAATTACCTTTATACTATTGAATTATGAAGTATCTAAACTTAAAAGGCCAGTAAGACAACTTCAGTATTTTCTTCTTGTTTTCAACCATTCAAAAGTTTATTTTTTTACATCCATAATTAAAATACAAATTCAGTTTAGTACGATATGATTTTCAAACAATTATGGGAAACACCTTGAATATATGTATCCCTGGATATCTCACTAGGATAACCTGTGCTGAGATATCCAGTAATTTTAGTTTTAATATCAGCAATATTATTATTTTTTTAATTTACACGTTAAAAGATAGTTAAATGATTTACTATTATTTAACCAAATAATTAGCTTCATCTGATTTTCTATTTGAAAATTTCTATGCATTTGAAATTTCACATACGTTGTATTGGTTAGTTCATAATGTATATGTGTATTATTCAGCTGAGATTTACTCGTATATTTGTTACTAGTTTTTACTAGCGACTTCGTTCGCGTAAAGTTAGGTGAAAAATTTTAGCGCGATAATATATAGTAGATCCTGAGATTAGCGCGTTCTAGTGAACAAACAAACACTTCAGCTTTATATATTTGTATAGATTAGTGCTTGTTCTTATTGCTTTATGATAAAATGCTCCATACATACGTACATAACTTTTTCAATAGGTAATGATAAAATTTCTGTTTCATATATTACACAATTATTGTTGTAATAGCCGGAATGAACGTTTCGCGTAAGAATTCTGAAAGTCCTATAAACGTCTGCGTGGAACCGTGTTTTCCTTGCTTAAACAAAATATACGCTTTTATTTCTTTTTTATGTTAATATGTGTGAATAATTTTATTTAATTTTTGACTAAAAAGACAACGTCATGGAACTCCTCGTCGAAGCTAAAGACGAAGACTAGTTTCCTTGCTTTTTTTGTGTGGCAATTACAGCATTAAATGATGCAGAACACAAGCAAAGGAACTTAAAAGTAAAAAAAATGTTGGTACTTATTTTGTTGGTTGGTGGTTAAATACGTTGTGCTAGACACCTACTGACATGTTCTTTGGTTGGTTGGTAGTAAAAAATGACTTAAAAGCTAAGAATTTACAAGATTTCCAAGCACTGACCTGAGAGTAACCGCTCAGAGATAAAAATTGCAAGTATATACAAGCTAAGGTGATAGCTTATCATTAGGTACGTCTATCTCTTATTTTTCGCTTTACTTACAAACAAAATACGAATCAAAAACATGCTAAATGAATAGATAAAAATATCTGTATCGTCCAATACAAATACACACAAATTTTCGGTGTAATTTCAATATTATTTCAACGATGGGATACCTTTACTAACCGTTAATACCACCTGGACACCATAAACTTGACGCTAATAGTCATTTGCGACCCTTTATGGGATTTCTCCAATAAGGGGTGTAGCCTAAATCCTTCTTTAAAAGCCGACAACGCATCTGCGAGCCTTCTGATGGTAGTCCATGGGCGTCGGTAGTCCATAACACTGGCATTAACCACTTAATGCCTGCGTTTACATGTATCATATAGTCCAGTATATATTTATTTAATTTTTTATTACGTAAAACATAACTGAAAAAATTAGTAAAAAATAAATTTTAATGAATATGAAAACAAAAATTTTTTTGTAGCATTAAATAACTCACGTGTCTGGTTGTAGGCCAATTTGGCCGAGTTGTGGACTTGTGGCAGACTTAGCAGTGCCCGGAGCACGACTGAAATCTGTTCCTTCACCATCTTTGTCCAGGGATGGCAGTTTCCACTTGTTTAGACGAGATTGCTGATTGCCGCTGGGGCCATAGCTCTGTTGAATTAAAAGGTGTTGAATAAAAAAAAACCCCTTGAGAACCTCTAAATCTAAAGCGTTTATTTTAAAATATACATTTTTTTTTTAAATAATAATTAAGCAGTACGTTACTGCTATAATGTGAGGTTTCAGAGTAAACGCAGCTATCATCGATGTATATGTATATACATTTTTAGTTTTGTTTATTTCTCAAAAACAACTCAACCGATTTCGATAAAATTTATGTGGAACGACCTCAGAAGTATGGTCTACCAAACAAATAGAGAATCATCAAAATCTATTCATAAACGGCGCAGCAATCGCATTACTTACGTACAAAAAAAAGCGTAAGACGAATTGAGAACCTCTTCTATTTTTTGATGTACAAAATAATAACTTTTATGGAATGTAAATTATCAAAAACGGTCCAGACTGTCACAGAGAACTTAGTATCATATATATTACTGTACATAATACTATGGGAAGATTCTTCAAATAACCTAATTACACTATTCGATCTCCTAATTAATCTATTCGCAAAACTTTTTGAAAGTAGGTTTGTGATTGGTCACTGTATATGAAATGTATACCATCATTTATTCACTTTTTCATTTGAAAGTATTAGAATTTTTAAAGTACCAAATATATTTTTCAAAAGCCACTTACAGATTGTGTATCCTTGGTAATTGCCATGTCACCAAAGTTGTTCTGCAGTTGAACAAGAGGATCGTGGCTCTGTTGCTTCATGTAGATAGCTTGCTGTGTCGCTATTTGGTTCTAGATAACAATTATTATTATTAACAGGTTATTCACCTATACACAAAAATAATAAACAGTATGCCATACCACAATTATAGCATAGTTACGCCCCATATAACACGGTACTCTTATAACGCGTTTTCAATTCCTCGTATTACACGGGTATTTACCCAGATAACGCGGGGATTTCCCACGTTATATTCACATATAAAGTAAATTATTTTTAGTTACATATTTACATAAGTTTTTTAATAAAATGTTCTTAGATTAATTATAATAGAACACGCATATTTCTTTAATAAGATAGTTTTTTCTTAATATTCGATTTAAACCCCCCTTTAGCGAGAAATGTTAAAAGTGAATAATTTGTACAAAACGCGTTATATTGGGACGTACAAGCGCGTTGTACGATAATACTCCTACAATGCATTTTTCTCGTAACGCGGAACATATCTACCGTGTTATAGGGGAAATTGCTGTAATATGAAATCATAATGACATGTTAATGCTTATGACTTTAAAGTCGTATTTCTCTACATAAGTTCCATCTGACACTAAACTTTTTTTTTTCACTTATATTTTAATGTTTTTCAAAGACAGTTTCGACAAACTGTAGGAAAATTTCCAGCCTGATATTATACCCTTCGAACAAAAATATTACAATGTAGTACTTACTTGAAGACCTGTAATCTGTTGTTTAGCCTTTGTAATCTGCATTGAGTACTGCAGCGAGAGTGAAGAATTCGCCTTCGGTATAGCCAGGGTGTGTTGTTGCACAAGATGCTGCAGCACCTTAATCTAGAAGATAATAAAAGAAATTAGAGAACTTTTAAGTATGCCGGCTTGTATAGTTTTTGTTTGTGTGGTGTCGGCTGTTGGTCCTAATGGCCTCGACAGCGTCACCGGTAGTGGAAGAAGGGGGGAGACAAAGAGTCCCACCTGGAAAGGGACCTTCTTATGAGCAACGTCGAACGCAGGGGGGCTGAAGCCCAAAGTACTGTCCAAGTTTATATGACGCCAACTTCGATGCCAGACTTTATTGGACTACTGTTCCAACCACGACTGACACTAGAGTAGGCATACTGGAATCTTTAAGTTCAATGCTTGACTGTGCCAAGCTATTGTTGCCTTCATTCTCGGCAGAATTTAATGGTTTTTTTAGAGCCCATACAGCAATACTAGAGCACTATACGTAAGGTATCAATTAATTATTTTGATTCAGCTTAATGAGAAAATTTTCGATAATGATATTAATAGGTCTGGTGTTTACATGGGCCTTGGGACTTAGGAGTTGTTATTAACGATTACTATCTCTATGCAATGTGACTAAAACTCAAATTCTATGGAGGACCTTAAACATATATACTGAGATTAGCTGTTTCCTGGATTTCGACCGCGTGAAATTTAGCTTGCCCTTCGACCTCGTTAATCTGGTCCTATCACAAAACCATTTGTAGTAGATGTTTAACCATAACATACCTCCTTGCCAAATTTCAACTATATACATCCCCTGGTTTTCGAGATTTCGTGTTAGGTTACCTTTCTCTTTTATATACATATACCATATTTACTATATTTTCAATAACAAATTCATTCATTTGAATATTACATCAAAGGTCATTCAGTCCCACTTTGATAGCAATCTACCAAAGTTAAAATTTAAAACGAACGTTTGTAGATTTTCCTTTCACGGCAGAACGGCCCATAAACTGATTTGCATACAATAGATAATTGGCATAACGATCCTACCGTCGGTCGACAAATAGCAAAACACAAATAAATATACAGTGAAACGTTGAACTGAATTGAATGCATTTGAAATACAAACTACAAGGCCTCAGAACAGGTGGCACCCTTTCAAATATCAAAGGCACATGCATCGATATTAATTGAATTTTTGTCATCCGCAATAATTTAAACTAATGTTGCTCCCGATGTTAAAGAATCATGGTTTATGATGATGATGGGATAATTGTAAGATATAGGATATCGCAAGCCTGCCTAGTTACAAAGTGACCTAACTCAAAAAAACTGATTTTTGGGAAATCGCAAAAAAACGTTTTGTCATTTACGACTTATTCCGCTTATAATTCGATATAAACGAAGTGATTAATGATATTGAAATGATATTTTATTATTTATCTTTTAAATTAAAAACTCATTTTAGTTAAGAAGACAAAAATATCTGTATCTCAGTATTAGATGGAGATATTGAAATAATTCTTAGATTGGCTGATAGAAGACGTTGAAACATTTAAGTCTATGAACCTTATATCTATTTTATCTGTTAGGTTTGAAAAATAACCGTTAGATTTTATAATAATGTAATTTTTTTCATAATTAGCACCGTCTAGACGGGCTAATTAGATTCTATCCTGTTACAATTTATTATTTTATTAAAAAGTTAAGTTTTATATGATAAATGATCTTAAGAATTGTTTTCTCAGTATTCGCTCATAATTCTAGTAATTCAGAAATTTTTAGGACGGGCAACACCATATACTAACGGGCTAAATCGTTTTTAATGGATTATTATTTGCTTTTAAGATAGTTTTAGTGTATAAAGCGTAATAAACTAATAATCTCCTCTTAGCCTCTTTATTTTACAATGTAAATGAAACGTTCATGCTACCGTTTAACAGAATTTAGTTGCTAAATATTGCTAGCATCAGTGAAATCAGAATTCGCATGTATCGGTTCCTCAACGTTACGGCCAAATAAATGAAGTAAAATGGAAGCGCGAACCATCGTTTGACGTTTTGTTTCGAACGTAAAAGTAAGTAAAACTTGAAAATGTTCGTGCTAGGCCCTCTGAAGATCGCTCGCTACCGATGTAGTTGGTTCAGCCAATGAAAGAAAGTAGCGCCCTCTATTTAAATAGCATAGAACTAAATGGCTATCGAAATAATGGTAGCACTCCGTTATTTTTGTACACAAAACATGTTCCTGTATCATCGGTTAAAACTAGTTATAAATTGCGTATATTTAGAGAGTTGATATTTTCACAGCTTTAAGGGATTACAGACCTCAGTATTTGGAATTAATGTCAACAGGTGATTGATTGAACCATGAGAACACGACTCTAATTTTCAGCCTGAACCTACTATCACATTAAAAAAAATCGCATAAAGCAATTTATTATTCGTAACTAAACCTAAAAAAAATTTATTCTTACTCCTGAAGTTAAGATAAAAATTAAATCTAGTAATAATAAATAAATAGGATACCCAATAATAAAAACAACAAAAATAAAAAATTGTTTCTTTTTAGGCTAATCTATATTTCATCATTCATAGACGAAATTCATGCGTACCGAGATCCTGGATTATGATTGGCCGTCATATTACGTTGTGAAAATATTCATGATGTTTCAAAGATAATGTTTATTATAGAATATCAAAAAGTTGTAACAAGAATTGGGTAAATTTTGAAACAAAAATTTCACAAACTTGTTTCGGATTTCTCCTATTAAAAGTTTTCGGTTGCTCAATAAAGGAGTTCCTCTCGTCAAGGCCACTATGATGCTTAATATTTTTAATTAGCAATCCGATTATAAAAATAAGGAATGGAATATTGCTAATGTAATCATTCTACGTGTGAAAAAGTCATTATAAATAAATAAGAAATAAAAGAGCCTTATATTTCATGCAAGTTACGTATTTAACTTAGTAAGGTCACACGCGGTAGAAGTAGAAGCACCTACAAAAATTCTTATGACATAATTTATACGCCAATAAAGTTTCCATATCTAAATATGACTTATAGTGTGTATATGTCATATTTACAGATTTGATAAACACAGAGTAATTGATAGAATCAGGCGTTACTTTGCGGAAATCCATGACATGCATGAGAAACTAAACCACTTTGCTTTAATGATCTTTCGCGGATTAAAGCAAAGTAGTTTAGTTTCTCAAGCGAACACAGAGTAGATTAAAGAAAACATAAAAAAGTGTTAAATGCAGTACATGGATTAAGAACGAAAAAAAAAGTTTAAAAAAGTAATAATTGCAAAAACAAATCTGTAATTAAATTATTTTTATTCCTACGATAATTGAGGTACTGACTATGGTGTGTAAGCCTCTGAGGTTCATATATACATCTTTATTGCGGTATTACATGTAAGAAGTCAAAGAGATACATAATATTTTCCACTAGCGCGAGGCGTCATCAAAGTGGAATATAATATAAACATACATATATTCCGTAACAACTAAATCGTCTTGCACTCTGACGCGCATTACTAGCTTGTTAATTTTTATTATAACAAGCCAAATTACAAGAATATGTATAGTTCTCAACCTTAGAAGAGAAGATAGATTTAGTAACATCTTAGAAGAATGGGCAAGATTAGAAGTTATTATGTACAGTTATAAATGTTTGTTTAAGACCCTTAAATAAATCAGATAAAAAAAATATGTACTTAGTTTTGTTTTTAGTCTGATTAATGAAATAACACAGCAGAGAAACGGTAGGTGGTTCTAGAAATTGTTTTTTTTTTTTTCGGAATTGTGTAGCAAGTAGTGTTTATCTGCTACTTAAATAATTAAGAGCACAAGATCATCTATCACGAAACGACGTATGAAGATGAAATTTGGCAAGAAGGTAGTTTAACGTTAGTAGACATTCGCTACGAACGGGTTTTTCGATAGGTTTAATTCTACGCGGACGAAGACACAGGAAACGGCTAGTATGTGTCCCTTTCTTTTATTTAATAATAAATTAAGTTATATACTCTTCGACTTCTCAGGCCAACGAGCTCAAGTATAAACGACGCGAAGAAAGCATGTCCACTCCAACTGAAAAATTATCAGGATATAAACTCTACAAAGGTCATTCGTACTGTAAAAGTTACGAACAAACTTTACAGGTACCAAATTTTTTCATAATTTCATTCATAAACAGACTTCTTTTTTGTTTATTTTTATAGAATATTCACAATATTTTTATATATGTCTAATATTCCCGTTTCCCCCCTTACAAAGCATAAATTAAAAGCTTGTGTTAGGAGTGGGTGCGGCAATACTCCAGCGGTGTCTGAGTTTGAACCGGGTACCTCACGGACTTCAACCCATCCCTTCTACCGTTCAGCTATTGAGGTTATAAGCTCAATTTACTTTACGCGGTAATTAAATTTGAGCAATTACATGCTAAAAACTAATTAGGAAAAAGTATTATGAACGAAATCGGAAAACAACTTTTGAAGTTATTTAACAAATACGTTCATAGCATATTAGATACGGAACCCTTCTTTATAAGCGTGTCTTGACACGCTTTTGGCCATTTTTATGTATACTAAGCGTCGCGATGGATCCTAAACTACTTAACCGATTTTAATCAAATTTGCACCCCGTGTGCAGTTTAATCCAACTTGAAAAAAAAAAGGTTTGTATAATAAAAAAGAAATGGCAAAGCGAAAGTGAGAAAAAATTGGAACGGAAACGGAACGGAAGCGGAACGGGAACGGAAACGGAACGGGAACGAGGACGTGAACGGGAATGAGAAAGGGTAATGCCGGAGCCAGACATAGCTTCATTTGAATGATCATGTAGTGTGGCCGGGGACTTTGTGCAGATGCGCAAAGTATTGTAGTACTTTGTAGTCTCAAGGACAAAAATATTCAAACACATTTGAGCTACGTCCGGCATAATGGTTACCCAGGTTTATGAATCACTAATCTTTGAAGACGAATTGAAACTATTATTAGTGCAATTATTAAACTGTTAGTAATAAATTTAGACATATGAATCATTAGAAACGCTCCTAATTATAATGCGGAAATATTTGCTGGCCTTTTTTATGTTATAAGAGGCAAACGAGCAGGCAGCAGGCAACTAAGTGCCTACCGACGCCCATGGACATCTGCACGAAAGCCGGCAACACATTTGCTAGCCTCCTGGTCATGCAAGTGTCCATGGGCGTCGGTAGGCACTTAGGTGCCTGCTGCCTGCTCGTTTGCTCCTTGTAACAAAAAAAACAAAATTGTACGCCTGATCCGTTGTTTTACATCTGAATCTAAAAGTAAATCAACTGAAACGAATTGATTTCCGTATTAGAATAAAGTTTTAGATTACAAAAATTACTCAAAAAAGAATTTCTGCCCAAGCGTAAAGTATGGTCAATATAATATGTACACATATATAACGAATCTCAAGGGACTTTAAAAAATATTCGTTATATCGCGTAATTTGTTACAATTAGCTTTTTCGTAAAGAGGTCAGGTTAGAGTACGATTCGTTTTAATAACGTGTAACTTTCTGAAACATACAGACAATTGTACAATTAAGCATAAAATAGAGATGAGTTAATACTTTCTATCTATATTGTGCTTTCGTTATAAAAAGGATCTTATAAATATATTCGTAATATAAAGATATCTAATGCATTTTGCATTAGCTCTTATGGACAGTTCTGAGATTTAAAAAAAATCGTTAAATCGAGTAATTCGTTATATTGAGGCTCGATATATTAAAGTTACACTGTATATATAGAAAAAAGCAGAAGATTAAATTGCTGCATCAAAGGAATAGAAAATTTGTATACACAAATATTTCACCAAACAGATATGACTATGAAATTGTCACTAATTGATTAAATGATTAATATTTTAATCAAAGGCAACACTCTTTCATTTTTTCAGGTCGTCCAAGAAAGCCTCCAAATCCCAGGAACCGGCCTCAACTTGGTGTATCACAGCTCAAGAGCTGCTGGCTACCTTTCCACAATCCAACTTCAACTTACTCCTGAAAAAGTTCCACCCACATTAGCCTTGATACATCTGAGAATAACCATTGAGGGTATTCTGTTTGAGAAGACCTTTGAAGCCGACCCTGTGATCAAATTTACGTACCCATGGAATAGGCTTAATGTCTACAGACAAAGAGTGTACGGTGTGACCACAGCCTTGGTCAAAGTTGGGTACCAATATACGGACTGTAAGGATATAATCTGGAATGTGCAGACGACAAAGTTGAGTGGACACGATATGAGTATTTCGGATGTTGGTGGATGGAATTTGGATATTCATCATAGATACAACTTCCATGAAGGTAATTTACCTGTTTGAACTTTATTTACTACTTTAGTTATTCCTAAATCTCATAGTTAAATCAGCAAAATAACGTTAAAGCGACGGTAAATTCTATTTTAAATTGGTCAATAATGTCTCAGTATATTTGGTCTTCCTAAAATTCTTGTTTTCATGAATAATAACGGCCTTTTTTAAAATATCTTTTTCCTATCTTTGTTTAGGTATCCTTCAAAAAGGCGATGGTACGAATATCTATCTAAAACACAAGCCACGTCTCATAATTACTGCTATGGGCGACGGCCGGCAGCGCGCTTTGGAATGCGGTAACGAATGTTCTGGAACAGCAATCAAACAACGATTATTGGCACCTGTGGCATTAGTTGCAGCTCCCGATGGCTCTATATTTGTGGGGGACTTCAACCTCGTGAGGAAAATGAATACGGATGGCACTGTTCGGACAGTTGTCAAATTGAAGTAAGTTTGGAACTTCTTTCAATAAATTTCTTCAATATTAAGTTATTATATTTTTCAAAAACTGTTCATAACTGAAAATATAACTCTTGTTAATTCTTTCTTTTCAGTGCAACGCGCGTTTCTTATCGATACCACATGGCATTATCACCTTTGGATGGAACCCTTTACATATCCGACCCAGAGTCTCATCAGATCATCAAAGTGCGTAACACAGATGACTACAGCGATCCTGAAAGAAATTGGGAAACTGTCGTCGGCTCTGGTGAAAGATGCCTTCCTGGAGACGAAGCGCATTGTGGAGATGGAGCCTTAGCCAGGGACGCAAAGTTGGCATATCCTAAAGGCGTCGCAGTTTCTACCGATAATGTATTATATTTCGCTGATGGTACAAATATACGAATGGTAGATAGAGATGGCATTATAACGACTGTCATTGGTAACCATATGCATCGGGCGCACTGGAAACCAATACCATGCGAGGGAACGTTGAGTGTAGAGGAAGTACATCTTCGTTGGCCTACAGAACTTGCTATAAATCCTCTTGATAATAGCTTGCACATAATTGATGACCACATGATTCTACAAATGGCTTCAGACGGTAGAGTAAAAGTTATTGCCGGAAGACCACTCCACTGTCCTTCTCCATTGACAGGTTACGATATGGAATTGGCCACATACGCGACGCTTGTAATGCCGCAAAGTATAGCTTTTGGTGCCGCAGGTGATTTATATGTAGCAGAAAGTGATTCCCAAAGAATCAATAGAGTGAGACTAATTACTACCGATGGAAAGATTTCGTTGTACGCTGGTGCTGAATCGAAGTGTAATTGTTTAGAAAGAGGTTGCGATTGTTTCGAAGCCGATCATTTCTTAGCATCAAACTCAAAATTCAATACAATCTCAGCAGTAACCGTAAGTCCCGATGGTATAGTGCATATAGCAGACCAAGCCAACTATAGAATTCGATCGGTCATGGCCAGCATACCCGATGCCAGCGGTGCAAGAGAATATGAAATATATTCCCCAGACACGCAAGAAATTTACATATTTAACAGGTTTGGTCAACATGTCATGACGAAAAACATTTTGACTGGCGAGAACAACTATGTATTCACATACACAGTTAATACGAGTAATGGAAAGCTTAGTACTGTAACAGATGCCGCCGGTAACAAAGTATTCTTGTTGCGGGATTACTCAAGCCTTGTTAATTCCATCGAAAACACGAAAGGTCAAAAGTGCAGACTTAAAATGTCACGAATGAAAATGCTCCAAGAATTGCGTACACCCGACAATTTCAATATGACTTTCGACTATCATGGTACAACAGGTTTGCTCAAGGCTAAATATGATAGTACAGGTAGAAGTTACATATACAAATACGATGAATTTGGTAGACTGACTTCAGCTGTAACACCAACTGGAAGAATAATCAATCTGACATTCGATTTAAGTCTCAAAGGTGCCACTGTACTTATTAGTGAAAACAATAGAAAACCGATGTCAATACTTATAAAGGGTTCATCGGTTAACACTAAGGTAGGAGAAGCCGAAAAGAAAACAATCATATCAACTGATGCCTGAAATTTTCCTTGATCAGTAAATCTAACTTATTTATCCTCTTTGTCTTTTAGTATTTTATTATTATGCCGGAGCCAGACATAGCTTCATTTCAATGATCATGTTATGTGGCCGGGGACTTTGTGTAACTTCACAAAGTTTTGTAAAACTTTTTAGCTTTCAAGGATAAAAATGTACAATCCTAAAAGGGACCAATGAAAAATCGCGTGCGATACGCGTAATGCCCTACCGAATTTTGAAATTCGAATCTTTTGGAAACTGAGAATGAGTGGAGACTTCAATAATATTTTTTTTTAAATAATTGCTTTAGATTATTACTTACGTATCTATAGGTATAAAATTTGCGAACTATCAATTTAAATATGAACAAATATGATTCATTAAAGAAAATATTTAAAAGAAAGAAAATGTATCGACTATTGTTTGTACTGAGCTCCATTTGCTTCTTCCATGGAAATAAAACTTTGTGGCATATTTAATTAATGCAATTTTAATAGTGCAATAAGATGTAATTATAAAAATGCATTATATGTATGTACTCTTACAATTAATAGACTTCTAGATTTCTACAATTGTACATTAGTGCAGTTTAGTCGAATATCAATTTTTAAGTAAAGTCGAGTTGTAACCGAGGCTTTAAATGGTCGCTGGCCTGTATAAAAATAAGAAATTTTCTCCACAGTTTGGAATGTTTAGCTGGAGGAAGAAAAATATTTTCTTATATAATTATTTATCGTATAATTTAATACAGTAATAACATGCTATATTTGCCCTTAAATAAACGAATGTTAGTGTTACCAGTTACATCGCTAAAGTAGATTAAATATAAAATAACATTAAAGCGTTGTCATGAAATGTAAGTACTTGATATGGCCAATTTTAGCAATTGGACACCATAATAACCATCAACGCCTGTACGAGTGCATTTGCCCTTTGTAATATAAATAAATATATTTGACCCATTATTTATTTTTTCAAGGTTGTTATGCCGGAGCCAGACATACCTTAAACTTTTTGTACATTTCTGTTCTTCAAGACTACAAAGTTCTATAAAACTTTACGTAGCTGCACAAAGTCTCCAGTCACACTACATGATCATTTAAATGCAGCTGCCTAGCTATGGTATTACGCTTAGTTGAAACAAACCAACCAAAAGCAGGTGTTCGAAATTCGCATTAGTTGGGCGAGCATCATGCCCGAGCCAGACATAGCTTAAAATGTTTGTACATTTTTGTCCTTAAAGACTACAAAGTTCTACAAAACATGATTTTTGTGATTTTATTTAGGACATTAAATGTAGCCTTATCACAAAGTTTGCGGTACGATGTCTTTTACACTCTATATACTGTTACGAAAAGGGAGTAAGCGGAATCTTCCGCGGATTTAAAAGAGTCTGGTTTTTTTCCAAACGGCTAGATCCTTTAGCTTGGCTGCGAGATGTCATATATGATATCTCACAGCCAAGCTAAAGCTAAGCTATGCTCGGATATTTGAAAACTATTGTTAGTATTGGTCACCCATCTATCATCCGGCCGCGCTAAGAACTACTTAACCTGGCGATCGACTCAAATACCGGCCACTCATTTAGCTACGACCTCCTCCATACAACAAAGATATATTACATTAGATTGCGGTCATCCAAATGACCCGTAACGTCGATAGGTCGTTGATTAATTGTTTGACGTGGACATAAGAGAGGCGATGGTGTTTACAACTGTTGATCATCTTTAATAGAAATCGATGATTAGAATGATTTACTATATTCATGAAATATTCAACCGAGACGAAATTAATGTTAAAGGATTTAAAGTATAACTGCATCTTTGCTAAACGTACATTTTTATAAAACTTAAAGTACATGAACTACGACGATGACGATGAAATCAATTTTTCCTGTTAGACCACAAGCATCGATGGTACCTCTGTTTTATTATATATTATTTATTAGTGTTGCTTATTGCTGATTTTTATCGGCCGAGAATTAATACCATCCAAAATGCTAAGGTTACAAGAAAAATAATTTAGTGTAGCGGTAAAATATTCCTAAATATTGTAATTTTCCGCGCAATATTTTTTTTCTTTCATTAGAACTTTCTCCTGACAATAGCGTACACAACAAAAACGGATTAGCGAAATCAGTCCAGCCATTCACGAGTTCCATTCACGAGATGATAACATTTTTTTACAATTTTAGTTACAATATGTCTTGATAATATGAGGACAAAAATCTTTATGTAATTTGTCAAATATTCATTATTTTATTTCCACATAATTTTCTGTATAGTCACATACATACACTGTCTTGTTTTTAATAAAATTCTTCCGCCGCATCCTCTAGTATTCATTTAAAACGCGTGCGTTTTTATGTTAGCAGTGGTTTTATATTACACAACGGTGTACCCTTATAATAAAAGACCGAATTCATTTAAAAACCTGATGTGTATCGGAAGTAAATAGGTACGAATACGCAGTATCTCACGACTCCATTAATAATAACAATATTAAGAGCGTATTAAAAAAATCTTTTACAACCTAAATCAAATAATCTAATAATATAAAGAAAAAAAAATAAACAAAATAAAATGCATTGATATTATGACTTCAAAAATCAGCCTGTTTATGCTCGGACCTACCGAGGCACAAAACCGGTCTTGTCGTTTGCTAATGAGTTGCACGGTGAGAAGTCCTTTTGTTAATAGCTGCGTATTATTGATAATAAAAAGTCTATTTTTAAATGCAAATAAAGAATGAAAGATTTTTCATGTCATATGAAACTATTTCTTTCTTTTTTTCTACCAAAGAAAAAAGATTTTTCTATCGTAAGTATTAGTTCGTATAATAACTTACCATCTTGAGCCTTGAACACCCTTACTCGTATGTCAAAAACTTAAAGGAAAGTTCACACAACATAATTTTAGAAACGATTTAGTCAAATATATTACACATCATAATATAATACTTTATACACACCAAAACACACCACACACACACACACAACCTAGGTTTATTGGATTTAATACTTTTTTTTAATATTTTATTTTTCTTTTTCATTTGTTTTTATCTGTTAAATCACCTAGATAGAGGAGAGTGGTCAAAGAGTGGGGAGGCCTTTGCCCAGCAGTGGGACATTATGGGCTAATAAAAAAAAAACTGAGACAATCAGATCGATGATCAGATATATGAAAATTAACAAGATATTTGGGTAATGATTATATCGACAGTTATTTAGATATAACGCATAGAAACTTTGCTTTAATTAAGTGTATAGAGAAAATATCATATATCTATTAAAATAATTTAATCAAATGAGTCAACTAACTAAGTCAATATACATAACGATTGGGTACAATAGAGACCGTTATGTTTTATATGCTGATATATGATTATTAACACGAGCTCCTTAATTTTGTATTCTTGTCCAAAGACCAAGTAAAGACCAAAATTGTTTATTCATTTAATACCCTTTTAATCTTCTTAGTAACAAATATTATAACCCATTTTACATTTTCGCGTTTATTTTCAGTATAATTATGTAAGACTGGTCATATCGAAAATTGTGAACAAGGTGCGATTGCGATATGAATAGTCTTAAATAAATATAGTGAAATAAATTATATTGGCCACCGCCTTCACAAAAATGATGTAAAGAGATGGTTTTTTTTAATTGAGAAATTATTTCAAAAAAAATTTTTCATATTGAACTAAGTAACTCGAAAATAAACCTTAGCCTAAAATTTTGAAAACAACTATATAAATAGAAAATATTTGCATTAAAAGTATTTTTTTCTGTTTGAGGTAAACGGATTGACAGTTGACCGATTCTTATGCCGGAGCTAGACATAGCTTCATTTCAATGATCATGTAGTGTGGCTGGGGACTTGGTGTATCTGCGCAAAGTTTTGTAGTACTATGTAGTCTTCAAGGACAAAAATATAGAAACACTTTGAGCTATGTCTGGCTCCGGCATAAACAGAATACCAAAGACTTAAATGATAGATGATCGATTGAGCACTCAAAGCTAGAAGAAATGTGTCCTTATTATTAACAAGCATGGAGAATTTCTTGCACACGTATTCCACCGTTCCCTTAGGCTTCTTGGAATAATTTGATGCGAGTTTCGGGGCGCTACGTATATGGCCGCTAACAGATCTGACCCACGGCATGAGTATGTGAACCCTCGATGTCATCGCACTTATTGTACTGGGAAAGTCGCTCGGTAGCCGTCCGCTGCCCATTTCAAAGCTTTATTGGCTATCACGCTGGCCTTAAACTACTTACGACTAGTTTGAAATGACTTTTTGGTGCGCATTACGCGGAATTTTGACAGTACCGGACCTCATTATGGTGGACGCTCTCACGCTGTTTTTTATTTGTCTTTTATATTTATGTCTAATAATCTCGTTTCACCTCAAACTAAGCATAATGTGTGTGTTAGAAATGGGTGCGGTAAAATTTTAATTGGAGCGAAGATAGAGATAGTTTCCTATGGATTTTAATTCAACCTATGCACCGCTGACTTGTTGAAGCTCTAATACCACTTATATACCACTAATGGCATGGCATCATGGCAAATCATTAAGCGAGAAGTCAAAAATTGATCGGAATTAAATATATAATATAAAGGCACATCAGGATGAGTAAAGGCTCAACGGTGGGCGTACTTCAATAATATTGGTTCATTTGTCATGTTCCATAACTTGGTTATTTCACACAGCACTTAAAGTTGAAATCTAAAAGAGACGGTTTTGTTAGCAATGCTCCGAGGATTGACCGTGTGTATCGCGTCCTTCGTATTGCAGAGGAAGAAACTAAAGCTGTGCCTGGGACTTCTAACTCAGGTGTAGGTTTAAAGGATCCTTTTGGGGTGGCTATCAACACTCACGTTCACTGCCAAATTTCTCTTCCCTGCCCAACCAGTTCCGATCTGATCTTATGCTGTGATGATATCCTTCTTTTAGTCTTCATCATCCACAATGGTGATAAATCTTATTTCTTCAAACCTCTCTAAAGTTAGTAAAGGTAATAGATGGTGCTTTACTAAATAACGTCCTCCTAAAAATATAAAAGAAATATAGAAGAAAATATTAAGGTTGACATCAAGTGGCAGCAATGTTGTCACGTTAAGTGATGGTATTGTTATCGCTTTTCGTTCGGTTTGCGAGTTCCCTGTGGCTCAAACCCTTCTTTAAAGTACGGCATGCAATGCATAAGCAAGCCCCTGGTGGTGTAGATGTCCATGGGCATAGGATACTTAAGTGAATCAGCTGCTCGTTTGCCCCTTGTTATTATTAGAATAGAAACTGACGTGGTTCACACTTATCTTTAGGTTTTTATAGCCTGTGAATACCCTTTTAAAGCCTTCGATAAATAATTATGCTCATTTATTGAAGGTTCGCAAGTCGTATGGGTTCGAAAACACCGGAGGGCCTAGGACGAACATTATCCATAGTTTTACTTACTTTTATGTTAGAAACCAGGCATCAAATAAAGGTTCGTGCTTCCATTTAACTTAAATGACCGCAACGTCGAGGATTATATACCTACGTGGGAGTTCTGATTTCATTCGTGCTAGCAATATTTCGCGACTAACTTGCGTAATAATAAAACGGTAGCATTAATGTTTCATTTGACGTTAGGTTTCGAACGTAAAAGTAAGTAAAACTATCGAGAATGTTCGAGGTAGGTCCTTAAAACTGATTACACGAAGATGTTATCGAAACGATTGCCTGTTTGAGACGGCATGCAGTTCTTTAGGTCTTTACTCCGCTGCCGGCGGATCTCTATTTATATTTTTGTACTAATATTCAATAGCAAATTATAAATATTGATTGTGAATAATAAAGATATAGCGTCATTTGCGTGCCTTTTCGCTATAAGTGGGATTATGGAGTCGTGGTGAGAAGCGTGGTGCGGCCAGCAGGGTTCCGCCGCGCACCCAGCGGTCAACTCCCGTGGAGCCAGGCTTATGATCGTTTTGCACGAAGTCTACCATTTCTGCAGTTAATAATGACCGCATTGTATATCGCTACGTCGAATGCTGTCATTAATTCGAAGTTACTTATTGGATTTATTAATTAGATTCATAAAACGTAATATCGCTTTTAAACGTTTATATTAAGATTTAGCCGTTCGGAGAGACCTTGTTCTTTCGCAATTTTTATATTTTTCTCCTTTTTACGTTTCTCTTTACGTTTTCGGCGTACCTTAACTGCTTGTCTTTATTATTAACGACTTTGTTCGCGTAAAATTAGGTAAAAAAAAAATTAAATTTTATCATGGATGATGCATAGCCTTCCTATAGTCCTGTATTCGTGTGTCACATATAAAAAAAAACTATCAAAATCAACGTGATTTACCGAAGATTTATTTTGACTGACACACAGTGACCGCCCTGCACCATGGCTCTAACAAATTGCCATAAGCGCTAATGCATCAAACCTGCCCCGCCATGGACCATGGTAATTGGAAGAGCACGAGACTACGGACCCTCGACTGAGCAAACACCATCATACGTACTAATGACCTTATCGAAAACCTACATCCTTTACTAACAAAAAAATCGAAGGTCTTTCGATTTGCTGGCTTGATCAGGATTTTCGACTTTGATCTCAGCTTTAGCTGTGATTGAACTTGAATTTTTTTTAGTTTTAATCATCACTGTATACTCCACGGGCTAAAGACCCGTGCCATTGTTTTCTTCTTATTTTATTTTTTTTTACCTTCGATTTACTTATTCTTCTACAGTCTCAGTTTGTTTTTCGGATAATTTTCAAACCGAAACTTTTATATTATACTAGCTGTGCTCGCGACTTTGTCCGCATCGTAAAATGAAGTAAAGAAAAATAGATTCAATTGTAGCGTGATATATAGCCTATTGCCTTCCTCGATAAATGAGGTTTTTAACACTGAAGGAATTTTTCAAATCGGACCGGTAATTCCGGAGATTAGCGCGTTCGTGCAAACAAACAAACAAACTCTTCAGCTTTATATATCAAGTATAGATAAAGAAAATCTTCTCTACTTCAGAACAACATTGCCGCCGTCGCAAAATGCTTTGGACTATTAATAAGACACCTTTCAAAGATCTACACAAATTACCATAAACATGGTCATTATATTTGACTGGCCCGTTGGCGCAGTGGGCAGTGACCCTGCCTTCCGCTCCGGGTGTCGTGGGTTCGATTCCCGCAGTAAATTTAAAACATGACCTGCCTTTGAATATAGTCGGAGACTTTTAGTCGTGTCTGGTTAGAAGAATAAAGACTGAAGTAATATATTTATAACAGAATTTTTACAAGTTCAGTCTTGCGGCGAACGTCGAAGGCTAGCACAGTTTCTACTAACAATTTAGAATAGTACTTTTTTATACACTTATGCTTTAAATTTCAGCTGATAAACAAGTTTGTATTACATACTCATACTTGTAATTATATTCTCCATATAGCAAAAAAATATTTGTAAAGCAAAGTCAAGCCCCTTCGAGCAAACAGCGCCGAGTCGTCTCCCCGGAGCCGGCCAACTCCGCTAGGTTCACGTCGCAGAAACCCAGTTTCGTTATCAGTCTATATTATGAGCTTAATAATTATTATTTTACTTTTATTTTAATCTACTGAAGTTATGTTTTATTGAGATACTGTTCAATTTCATGATAAATACACTTTATTATATTTTCTCATGAAAAGATAATAGAAGAAAAATGTAATAATGTAATTCTTAGTAAAACATATGAATACTGCTTTCATTTTGATTTGATTAAAAAAAAATCAAATATATTTGTATAAAAACATTCCCAGAGAGGAATTTTCTTAGCAATCCATGGATTGATCGTGCGGGTGTCGGGTTCATCACGTTGCACAGAAAGGAATCAAAGCAATCCTTGTGATTGCAGCCCATGTGTAAGTTTTTGACACCTCGCCAAAATATTTACATTTAAATTGAATCTAATATTTAGAAAATTCAATTCGTTTTAATTTTCATAACCATGAAGTATAGTATAGTAAATAAATACTTGATTCTGTTTGAAGATTTATTATTGATTAATTTTATGACTTTTAACTGTATTCTGGCCATAGGACTTAAAAGATAAAAGACCACTGTTATTATAGCTTGTTGACTAGGAAATAGGTACCTAGACTAGCTTATAGCTTGAATAACTTATCGGCTACGTAAATCAGTTAATCTGGTAGAAAGTTGAATTGAGATTACTAATTCATTGAGCTATCCTCGCACCCTTCCAAGCCTTATGCTTTGAGGAGTGAAAACAACATTAAAAATGATAAAAATGGCGAAGAGCCTGTCAAGACACGCTTATATAGAAGGGTTCCGTGTTTGATACGCTATAAACGTATTTGTCAAATAACTTCAAAAGTTGTAGTCCGATTTCGTTCGAAATAATTTTTCTAATGAGTTTTTAGCATGTTCTATAGACGTGGAAAACCTCTTTATCGCTTGCATGCTCGGCTGTGGAAGAACGTGACAATGACTTGTGCTTTTTCGTGCGTGCAGCCGGCGTTTATTGATTTACAAGACGTTATTACGTCAAAAATGCCAGTCTATCGCCTTGGCGTTGGCAATAATACGTAAATACCCACTTTTCATATTTGCTTTTTAGATATGGCTATTATTATCAAGTCAAATTCACATAGCAGTTAGCTCACTAATGATTAGCAAGCTAGATATTATAAGCCTAAAAAAGTAGGTATGGAAAGTTAATACAATATGTATGAATCAGCTACATGAAAATCTAGCCATGTTTCGAAATATTAAGTATGCAATTTTTATTTATCGTTCTCCTTTATTTAGTAGCTTAGTAAAATACTCAAAATAAATATTTATTTTATACTAGCCGTGCCCGCGACTTCATTCGTGAAAAATTAAGTCAGAAAAAATATATAAAATTTTAGCGTGATGCGTTTTGCCTTTTTTTTTTATGTTACAAGGGGGCAGACGAGCAGGCAGCAGGCACCGAAGTGCCTACCGACGCCCATGGACTTCTGCACACATTCTAATTACAAACAACGCTCTCCTGCGACATCAATCGCAACTTGCAGATTTATTAACCGAGTTTCGACTGAAGGAGGTTCAAATAGAGTCTTTTTATGTGTATTCAATACATTCATTGTCGTATTTTTGATAAAAAAAACTTAACATTTATATACCTTCTTTATAGTTCAAATAGGATAAAAGTTTAAAAAAATAACGTAACACTAATGACAGTTAGGATCAGAAAGATGTGAATCATATTTTGGACCAATAAGATTTTTTAAAGACACACTTTATTTAAATAATGAAAAATTTGGATATTCTTGAATGACAGGCGATACGTTCTTTCGCAAATATCGAACTGACCTTTCTCGTCTGCCCTGTAAAATTCAATAATTAAAAACGCCCAAAGCGTGTCAAGACACGCTTATATAGAAGGGTATCGTATCTGATACGATGTAAACGTATCTGTTAAATAACTTAAAAATTTGTTGTCCGATTTCGTTCAGAGTAATTTTCCTAATGAGTTTTTAACATGTTCTATCAACATGGAAAATTTCAAGTCTCTGCGTCTAAAAGTTTGGAAATGCTTGCATCTTACGGGCAGACTGACAGGACAGAGCAAAATTATAAGCGTTCCTTATAATTTTCCTTATAACTACAAAACCCTAAAAATGTACTGTTACGACTTTGTTGCACGGAAGTTGCAATGTGCTTAAGATCAGTAATGAAACATTATTTTAAGATGGTGTCAAAGCAAAATCAAGACGACCGCAAGTATATTAATTATCAAATATAACAATGTTGCTGTACAACGAATTAAAATTTTGCATATAGCTTTAAATAAGCATATGGTACGTAAATCTAAAGATCTGAGGTCGAATTTCGATCAGATTCATAAATCTTCAAAGGCAACGTAAATAATTTTTTATTCATATAGGCTTTAGAGTACTTATGAATGTCATACGTATAGTTGTTTTTTTTTATTCATAGCATACCTTATCCAGCCATGCGAGCTTCGGTTCGCAGAGGTGGGGCCACACGCCTATAACTGGTCCTACTACTCTAAGACCATTATTACCAAGGTTTGTAAGCATTTCATCGTTTTATGTAAAATATATAATGGATATTGGTTAACCGGCTAATAGCGGGAAAGACAACGTCTCTCGGGTCCGCTAGTGTATAATAAAATCCATTAGAAAGCCAAAACATTGCATTGCGTCAGTGCATTCATGTGTTCGACATTTGTTTGCGTTAGTTCTATGTTTTAGGCGCCACAAAAAAAGTTCGCTACAATAGTAAATATTTTTTTTAGTAATTAATGTTTTTACTTACCTACAATAAATTCTAATACACGATAATCACGCGTGGTACACTTCATTAAATATTAAAAATCACCAAAACAATCGATATATTAATGAATAAAAAGCTGTGAACTATTGGATCTAAATAATTAAACCATTCAACGATTTTCCAAAAATCAGCTTTTTGAGTTAGGTCAGTTTATAATTAAGCGTTCGATGATCAATAAGTAAATTTTGTGTATATGGTCAGTAGATATACATATATGATCAATATTATGAGTTCAAGTAAAAAAATATCTTATAAACACTATAAAGTTTCTTAGACAAACAGGAATCGATTAGAGCTATGAAAATTAATAGTTAGAAATTGAACGAGAATTAGAATTTTTAGGTATTGGGAATTATTTTTTATTAATTATCATTTAGAGAATGAATTTACCCCCTTCAGAACAAAAGCCTCCTTTTCGGTTCTGTCTAAGGCTACGAGCTGTCAATCTCTATTCGAACGATCCAAGTAAATCCTAATCAAACTATCTCTTACACGAGTACATATACATAATTATACTTTACGAAACTCGATAGCTCAACAGCAGAAGATTGGCCATTTTAAGATTATTTTTCACTGAACTTCTTCCTCGACTCCACTAGACGATACTTCCATCTACTTCTAGCGCAAGTCTTAAGCTTATTTGGAGGCAGAATGGGAACCTAATGTGCATTGAAAATCAATTTTTACTTCGCATTTCAACTTGGTGAAAACTGCACAACAGAAGACTCGCAGATGTTTTACCAGCTTAAGACAAGTAAGTATGCTTAGATCGTATAAGTTTGTAAACACTTCAGCCATCTCTGGTTGGCACTTAGTCAGACAAAGATGCCGAGCAAGATAGGGAATTCCTTACAAATAACACAGCTGTGGATTCCAAATAATGAAGTGATGCTAGTTGAAATGTAGATTCTGCCGCAATTTAGTTATTGCAATCCCATTTGCTTACATTAATGAAGATACTAAGTACCTTTGACTACCAAGTTATGTACCAATAGAAGACTTCTAGTGAATCTTGTATTCGTCATATCTGAATATGATACTGACTACATAATTTCTAAGCGAAATATAATTTGCAAGTCATTTTCACAATGCGTTGGGAGCGGTGGAGTCAAATAAATTTATAAAACTAATTTAACTCTGGCTGGGGCAGAATGGTGCACAATTGGACTTGCTTGCAAGGTTGTCACGGGATTTAAAATACAATTTAAGTTTATGACTAACAATAACTTATATTTGCATTAGCGTTAGTAATTTTATGTCACATTATATTCCCTTTTTTTATGGTACAAGGGCAAAGGAGCAGGCAAAATTAACTACCAACAATCTTGGACATCTGCACCACCGGGAAGGCCCGCAGATGCCTTGACAGCCTTTAATGAGAGGATTAAGCCACCTGGAACTCTCACACACCCCATAAAATGCGACAACAATTCCATCACTTGACGTAATAGCATTGTCGCCACTTCCCGCCGATTCTATGTGACAAAGATTTACAGATATCCGGACGCACCGACCCAATTCTTTTATGTTTACAGAATATAGTGTAACGGTCACGTAAAACGAAGGAAGTTCTCAATTAGGCTGCACGTTTTATGTTTGTTACCTCAGAACTTTGGATTAAGTGAACCAATTTTGATGATTCTTTTCATATTTAAAAGCTGGTATGCTGGTGTGGCCCCGTTTCAATTTGATCCAGTAATGAAAATTTCAAGTCGGTTTTTTTAAAGAAAAAAGAGTATTCTATTTAGATTCATATAGGTCATTAAGATTTTTCATTTTCCTTGAAAGAGAGCTCGTTTTCGAACTTTTTGAAAACGTTCCGCAAATGGAATTGGACGGAAGTACAAAAGTTGTACATTTTTTTTTATTCACCCCTAATACCGTTCGGTTAGCGAAGTTTTTATTTGGTAAAAAAAATCTCATTGCAAATTCCAATATTTGCCAAGTTGAATTGAGCTCATGTGTAAACCTGTCGAAATTGGGTAAACCTAATAAGCATACCTTAATAAAATACCGACAAATTTTTACGACAATCGGCATCTTTAAGATTCAGAGGAGGCAGTCTTATTTGCTTAGACGCACAATTTGCCAGGGAACAAACGTTTTGTGATAGTCGCAGAGCTGATCGTCAAAATTACAATCAAATCAATTGATGTCTTTTTTTAGTATTGAAACATATTTATTTTTATCAATTATATCTTTGCAGTAAAATGTACCATAAAACTGACCTATTAAACTAAAATACAAAAAAAAATGAACAAAATAGTCGCAATGGTATAAAAAAATCTAGAAAAGTACTTTCAGACCATCTATAATCCCGTAGAAGTGTATATCTTTGCTCTTGACCAGTATATATGTATTTTAGACGCTTTTAATAGTGTAATTATATTACTAACGGCATATAATTTAACTGAAAAAAGACATTACCCTTCTAACGCTGACAAGATGCAGGAATCTTGGTTGCAATGGTATGGTCTCGTGAAAAAGAGACCATCAGACTACGTGGGGATCTGGCACTGAAGCATTCTCTTCCAGGTCGTAGATCCAGAGGTAAACCCAAAACAAGATGGAAAGATATAGCCCCAGAAGTGATTAAGAAAGGTACAATTATCGAAGCCGATGCAAGGATAGGGCCTAGTGGCAGAAGAAGATCCGAAAGGCAGACCCCCACCACCATGTCGAATACACTGTAGAGGAAAAAAGAAGGCATCAGCCTTTTTATCCTATGAACCCCTAAATTAATGCGATTAAAGGTCATTCATTGTATATTACTTCTTGAAAAGTCTTCTTTTACAGTTCAATAGTTAAAATATTGAATACCTATTTCACAAGCAGAAATCTGGTCACCATCTCCTAGTGTATAGAAGTTACCAAACAAATAAAGAAACCGTGCAATTTATATACAATTGCGAATCCGGCGCCGTCTTTACTAATTCTATTGTAATTAGGAATAAGGAAAGCGTATACATACAATATGAATAGTACTTTAAATTCACTCGATCTTATCCACTACGTTCAGTAAACTTTTAATTTAAGCATTTTGAATCGATGTGTCATTTTTTGGCGGTTTTCTAATTTTCACAAAAAAATATTAAATATAGCCGGGACGAAAAGTGCCCCTTGTAGTATCCCCATAAAGTTGCTCACCTATATAATATCTCCTGAAACTTACCGTAGATAAATCAAAAGATATACAGATATTTATAAAAAAAAGAGTAATTTAATAAACGTAAAACCCGTTTGTGATGCCTTCTGAACATCTTCCACTTGGACATGGATTACCTTGGCAGGTCTCGAAGTCTTTAAATAGACTTTGGGCTCAAGTTGATCCAATCCATGACTCACGCTATGTAATGCCCTGCGTGCCCCAATACATGGACGCAAGAGGACTTTATGACGACCTCGGATCGGACAGTTATTGTTGCCTCAGTTTGGGTTTCGAGAATAAAAGGCCTAACCACATGGCCAAATATACCTACAGTTTTATCATTGAAGCGCCAAGAAGAAGAATACTGGTAAAAATTTAAATATTCAGATCTATCTATCACAAACTTTTCGAACCTCTAATTAGGTCGACGAACATTTTCATCCTAAGTTAAATAGACTTACTTCGATTCGAAAATTTCGTACTAGGCCCTCAGTTGTAGTTGATAGATAGAGGGATGCAAAAATTAAAATTTAATAATTTATTATTCTAATGAAATTATTAGCTAAGAGAGAGACGAATTTCTTGGCATTGCTTGGATTCACCGTATGGGTACCGAGTCCATCGCGTTGTAGAAGAAGGAACCATAGCAGTGCCCAGGACTTGTGGCCCAGGTGTAGGTTTAAGAGCGCGCTCTTTATAGTGATCACTAACACTCACCGTATAGTATGTGTAAATCATGAATGCAACTGAAAAGTACAATAAACGACTAGTCTATGCCACATTGTGGTACTTTTTAAAATGACTGGCTTTGTTCATTGTGTAAGTAATACCTGCACATTATGGCATTCATTTTTAACTTGATGTTGTAAGATGAAATCATTTCTATCTCTGTTAATAGGAATCAGAAGTTAATAAAGACAGAAAACACCAGGGCGAGAGTTTAATTCCTTTCAATCTGCATACATTAATATTCCTTAATATTACAGAAATTTGTTTAAAATCTGTGTCATTATTTTGAGATGAGAAATTAGATTTAGATATATAATACTTGCAAGTCGATTCGCACAAACGATGTTTTTTAGACGCCCTAACGTCTAGGGCTGCGCTATGTGCAATACTGCTAATTAAATAATATACCAAATTTTTATTACGAAATTCGGTATATTATTCGCCTCTATTAGACGCAAACGGCCTCTTTAGAAATTCGTTCTATTAGATGCAAATGGATTGCGAATTCATCCTGACGTCCGATTTATAAGTTTTAGATACATATGTGTACATTATGAGATAGTGATTGAACAAATTATGGCATTTTTTTAGCAGGAAAAAAAAATATGAAATTTATTATTTATGGTATTAATTACGGTAGGTACTCATTATAATATCTTATAAAGTTAAACTTAAGTACTTTCATAACGATAGAAAAGTTAATAACTTGCAAACAAGAATTAAATAAACTATTTGTACCAAGAAATAATAGCTATCCAGTATTCTTTTTTATTTTATTTTTAATTATTTTATGCCTCTTAAAACATGCCAAGCTCGTTGTAAAATAACTTTAAAAGAGACTAAGCCCTCATTCGCACGATAGTTTTTTAAACGTGCGTTAAAAAAGCGTTCAAATAGAACATATGGACACCCAAGTTTTCGTTCACACGGCAGCGCTTTTATAGCGCGACGATTTTTTTATCCAGCAATGTTCTAGTTACAGCTCTATTTATTTACATATACGGTATATTTTCGTTTCGGCTACGTTGAAAAAGCGCCAACGGCGAGATTTAACGTAACGCTTTATTAACTCTCGGGTTATACTTATTTCTACCAAAATTTCCTTTACACTTAATGTTCACTTTTTATCTAAAAATTGATTTGAATAATAAGAAATTTAAGAGATTGAATAAATTAACGGTTTTAGTAATTTAAAAACTTAGTGGGTTTATTCTAAAAGTCAAAAGATTCCAAGAAGAAGAAGAGTTAAGAAAGGTCTCAGGTAGATATATAAATAATAGATAAACTAATTTAAAGCCTACATATCGATACCTACCACGTAAGTTGTTGTAGCCTAAAATTCCCAGCTTTACAGTAGCGAGCTACAAACAACTAAATTATAATGAAACAGTCACTTTTTAATATATTATTGTATACAATAGTGAAAACGTCATTATTAGAGAGTTTATTTTTTGACAGTTTCAAGGGACCCCTCAGACCTCCATATTTGGTATCTATAGCTTCAACTTTATAGCCCTACGAGTTCCTGAGAAAAAGATTTCTCAGGAACTCTCTTGGCAGACGGTAAATGTAGCAATCCTATGAGGGTTCTTTTTTTCTTCACGGAACCCTAAAAAACAAAAAAATTTTGGAAAAAATCATGTTATTCAACGCAAACGAAGTTGCAGGTTTAAGCTTGTAATCAACACATTCGTAAATTTGAAAGATAAATACAAGATGTGCCATGACGAATAACATATGTTTTGTCTTACTTTGACATGTGTCATATTAAATGAGCTCGAGCTAGACAAAACACATTACCAGTGTTTTAACAAAAAGCAAACATTTAACTATAGTCAACCTATTCTCTTACAGGTAAGGAGATTATTAAATTTATGCAATATGAGCTCAAAAGTTCACTTGAAGTCAGTAATTTTGTTTAATTTTGAGGGTTTTCATTCATAGAATAAGTGTCTATTACCTGTAACACAGGCACTAATTTTTTTACCTTAGGAACAGATGTCCATGTGTGACATAGTTCTGTATATATTTATTTATTATTTAAAGATGATTTTTATAAAATCTAGTATTATATTTCTTATATGTTTTAGCATTTTCCATTATATAGATTGTCGGATGCTATCTGTAACGAACCTGATGCACCACCGTTGCCAGAGAGAAATGTGAATTGGTAAAAGAGTAGGTGGTGCGTAAGAACACTTGAAATAATATATTAAAAAATAGTAATAATAATAACAATAACAACAATTAATTATGATATTTAGTGTCTCTTTTGAACAAATGTTGAATAATGGCAAGTAATCGTAAAGTAATAAGAAACCGTAAGACACAATAATTGTGATATCTTCTTAGATTTTTTTATGGGAAAATATTCAAAGTAATGTAAAAGAGACACTTAAGATTTACAAATCAAACTAGGAATAAATAGATATGAATAAAATATTATAAAATATTGATTTCCTTGCTATCATTTTCACGGGCATAAATTTTAATGATACTAATAAATTCATAACTATAATTAATAACGTTTTCGATTCATCAGCCGAAATATGTAAAACACGCTGCTCTCATTTACCAAAATTGCGACGAGTTAGTGGAAATAACCTTTAAAGTTTTAAATTTATTTCACAAACAGGATGTAAAGCGTTTAGCCGTCTTGACTTGTCAAGTAAAACATTACTTAGTATGGTAAGTAAAAACAAAATTATGCAATGTAAAATTCATTGACGTAGACATTTTTTAACATAACCTTCATAAATTTATCTCTGCAATCAGGCTTATTATAATGTTTCGATATTAGACATCTATTCTTTTATGAAAAAAATTTCGATCATAAGTTACTTAAATTCCCTCCCAATTGTTAATAACTTTAAGTAGAAACTTTGAGTGTCGAGACGAGTCTTTATATGGTTTAACGGCTCTTTTTTAATGTAAAAAATATATTGTTAATTTTAAAATAAATAAATATAAAAAAGAACAGGGCACGCGACTTTTTCGGCGTAAAATAAGGCTGAAAAAAGTTGATTCAATTTTAACGTAATGATATATAGCCTATAGCCTTCCTCAATAAATGCTATCTAACACTGAAATAGTTTTTCAAATCGGATCTGTATTTCCTTAGATAAGCGCGTTCAAACAAACAAACTCTTCAGCTTCATATATTAGTGTAGATTATGAAATTCGTAATCGCATCAAAAACATATTCATATAAAATGTTGCCATGACGAGAACATATGGCCGCACTGTTCCCTTCTTCTCCATCCAGCGATGTTATTGATAGGTCAGAATGAAGACCTGCAAATAATTTAAAGGAAAATAAATATACTTGGTATATTTTTAATTTTGTTTGAAGGAAATTCAATGCTTTAACTCGAGAGTTTTTCCTCGTACACATTCGCGGATTAAAAAAAAATGTATAACAAGGAGCAAACGAACAGCCGGCTTTCACCCAAGTGACTATCGACGCCCCATGGACAACTGCAGTAAGGCAATTTAAGCAAAGTAGTTTAGTTTTGCATGCGCGTCATGGATTTCCGCAAAGTAACGCCTAATTCTATCAATAATATTTAATTTGATCTTTAGAACAAATATAAATTTAGTCGTTCCGGTATTGTATTCGTCGATACCCAATTTATTTTAAAGTGATATCATTCCTTTCTCCTAACATAAAAATACGTATTAGGGGGGGTATTGATGTCGCGTTTCGTTCCGTTTGTGAGACGTCCCGATGGCCTAATCTCGCCATTAAGGGCCGGCAAAGCTTCCGCTAGCCTCCTGGTGGTGCACATATCCATAGGAAGCGGTAGTAACTTATGTGAACAGCCTGCTCATTTACACCTTGTATCAAAAAACCTAGTAGTGAGTATATTATATGACTAAGAGATATTTTGTCCTCTATTGACAAGTCTTGGCGTTAGTTCTGGAAATAATTAATTATAATGAAAACAATACTGATTTTTTATTGTTAATATGTAGTAGAAAGTAAAATGTACGGTGAACGAATGAAAATGATTAGGAATAATGTTAACTTTATATATCATACTTTCTTCTATTTTATTCTGTTTTTATTTATTAATCGGGTTGTTTTTTCTAACAACCAGTAGCGCAAAAAAGCGGACTGTTCTAAACTGAACATTAAAGTTATTTAATTATCTATATATTAATATATGAAGCAAGTACTTTCGTTACCGTTTTAGGAAAATTGCGCTGACGGAGGAATGCGAAATTTGGCACAATTTTAGTTTTATAGATGAGTGTGCCAATGATAATATTTCTATAAAGTATGCATTTTAAATATATTAAATTATTGAAATAAAACTTCCCCCACACTAATGCCAAACGATGTAAACACACATGTATACATTTTTCTATAAGATTGCATTGCACCTAAAATTTTGCATATTAGGTTTGTGGCCGAGATTCAACCACCAGGCGATTTTTAGTTAATATAAAATGGTCTTTTGTTATATTATAACATGGTACTATTCGTAGTACAGTCGTTTATATAGGAATGTTTTTACTTTTACGAACTTAGTACAACGAGTATTACTACAATGCAATTGAAAAGACCATGTTCACATCAACCGGTCGATTGCATCAGAAAAAACTGCACTATTAATTGTTTTTCCTTATATATGAACGTGACGTACATTACCATGTCATATTATTTGTTATCCGTATTTTCCATAGGGTAGATACAGACCACGAGGTTACTATAAAATGCAACTTACAATAAAAACTCTGATTTCAACGATTATATAAAATTCGTCCAAAAATTACCCTCCTTTTATATCCTGTGCCCGATCTAGTACCGAAGTCCGCTTAGATTGCAGAGGATGTGGCTGTGGGGCCAGCTGCCGTCTGACGTCATCACCGCAACCCCCACATTCCCTACAATCCCACGACTAATATCTCACCGTGAGATTAGTCCATATCCATATTTTACGTGTCTTCCGAAACACGGGCAAATCTGAAAAACGACTGTTAAAAATTGGTCACCCATCTATCACCCGGCCGCGGTGGGAATTGCTTAACCAAGCGATACACTCAAATTCCGACTGATTAAGCTACGACCTCATCATCCCCTCATCTTGTTTGTATATCTTATATGTGTACAATAACAAAAGGTTTCCAAAAATGAAAGGGACACTTAGTACTCGTCAGTGTAAACAACTTTTACTATATGATAAACCCTGAAAGAACGAAAATAAAATCAGCTGATTCATAAATTTTAATTGAGGTTATTAAACTTTTACATGGGCCACGATTCTTAGTTTTCAAGATCTCAGAGTTGGCTTAATAGATAAATTCCCTATATAATACATTAAGGCGAACCTTAAGGCCTCGTTTACGGAGACGTGGGGCGTAGCGCGTCGCCTGCGGCATGTAATTTCTATGGAAACGTAAACGTTCTCCGTAAACGCACTTATAAAACGCCATGTTTGAATTTGGTGCGGGCCCCGCCGCCGCAGGCGACGCGCAACGCCCCACGTTTCCGTAAATGAGGCCTATGACCTTTTGGTATACATTTTTTTTACATAGGAATTATTTTGTCACTGATTAAATTAATATAGACTGTGAGTTGGTGATTTACAATTTGAAAGCGTCGACTTATGCAAAATATCTCTTGATTAACATATTATTTACTAATACAGATGGTCTAAGGACCACATAACCTTTGATATCGCGTTAGCATTAGACACGGGTACTAAACTACTATTGAATAAAGTTTAATTACTAGTAGTACTATTGAATAAAGTTTACTAGTAGTACTATTGAATAAAGTTTAATTACTTGTGATTATGATGGTTATTCTATCAGGTTTCTCGCGCACTTATCTACATAGTGCATTAAACAATCAGTAATTACTGATCAAAAACAGGGTTTAACCGAAGTACGTCGAGTTTACTTAGGATAAAAATGTTCGTGCTAAGCCCATAGGGGACCCTTCTTAGCGTCAACGTGGTTTGTATTAGCATTGATTAAAAGCGTGATACGATTAAGACTTATCTCCTTTGGGCCTAGAACGAACATTTTTATCCGAAGTAAAGTCGACTTGTCCACTTACTTCGGTTCGAAAAGTTCGTGCGAGAAGCTCGGAAAGCATCACGTATATTTACGCACGTGGGAAAATTTAGTGATCAAACGATAAAGTATTTAATGAGGAAAAAACCTTATCTTCCCTATCATACAACGCTGTACAATTTCTAATTATCTTATTATTCATCGTTGATTAATATGATTAGTAGATATGACGCGATTCTTAGTTTTCAAGATGAGTCAAGAAATATTCCTGAAGTACATACATTATATCGAGGAGTCTGGTATAATTGCATACTTGTTTGTGCTAAACGTATTTAACAATCTTGTAAATGCAATAATGTACTCATTCCAACTATTGTTGGGTCCGTTACTTCTTTATATATGAAAAGGCCCAAGAACACCAATCGTCAAAATCAGTGTAGGGTGGATGTCCATTAGCGAACATGGAATAAGTTACGGGGTTATACGGAATTATACGGATTTACGTGAAGAATATACTCAAGAAGTAAATTCAAGGTCAACCGTTGCCATTTGATTTGGTAAGATTATAGTCCGTAAAAAATCATTTCCTCGTTGCCATTATCCGACCATTTTATATGATGTTATACGTACACTTACATTATCAGTGACGCGAGCACTTTTTTGCCTTATCGCATCCGGATTTTTAACCATTTCTATTTTTTCTATTATGGTTCTCATATTACACTTACCGAGTATAAACAATACTCGGCCAAGGGATTGAACTACTATGGATAGACCATTACAGATTTATTAATAGGCTCATTATTATCCCGGCAAACGTTGTATTACCCGATTTGTGGTCACACGAATGGTTCATAATAAACGCCATCTTTAAGAGATTGAAATAAATCAGGCAGGAGTCAAATAGCACCACCCGTTTTTGACTTAATAGCTAAGAATAAGAGAAAGAAGACACTTGACCAACTTAAGTTAAATTACAACTCACACGCCCGGATACATAATAAATAATAAACAGCTAAAGAGAATATAAATAAACTTACTTAAGTACATGAAAAAAATACACTTAAATATACTGTTAATTATTATTATTATTTCATTATAGTTGCTTCATAATTGAGATATCAACTGTTTTCTAAGGATAGTTAGCGATACTTACTATATTTTTGTCATGCTTTGTAGATAAGCCTAAATAAATAAAAATATTTATACTTGTTCGTTATTCTTATTTATACTAATATTATAAAGAGGTAGGTAAAGTTTGTGACATACAAATGTTCCGAGTCATCACTAGGTTACAATACGATTCTGAAAATTATTTTACTGCTAAAAAGGTTTATTACAGATTTCTTTTCATATTCTAATGAGTGGTAGTTTCCCGTATCTCTGTATACGTAAAATTGCGAGATCCCTCATAGCCGCTACACACTTATCTATAAATCGTTGCGAAAGAACTGTGCAGTTGATTTGACGATATATTTGAACGGGTCACCCATCTATCGACCGGCAGCGGTAAGAACTGCTTAACCTACCGATTGCTTCTGATTAAGGTACAGCCTCCTCTAAATGATTTATAATATAGTGCTTCTATATTTTGCATACTTTGTATTGCTTGATAACTGACGAAGAAGGCTTTGAAATGCGAATTACGGCTTTGAATGAGGCTTTAGAATTTTGGCTGCAAACGTTATTAAACTTCACAAAAAAAAAAAGAAAACAAATGACGCGCCTTCTATACCAATGTAAAACTTTCACACTACAATATTAAGCTAGAATAATTTAAAAATGGAAATAGACAGTGATGAAGGTAGATTATGCACCTTGCTCAAGTGAGTAATTAATGCACTCGTGTTAATTTAGTGCTGTCGCGCTAACTTTGCGCCCGGTGCAATAATCTACTGTTATTGCATGATTAACTTCCTTACAACTTTCCATTGGAACTTATCTCTGAGGATATAAACTGATGTAAATAAGGAATGTGATTTTAATTATTTCTTATACTAATATATGTATACTATGAACACTTCTAGCTATGGTTAGCAGTTCTTATCGCGGCTGAATGATAGTCGATCTAGCCCGATAAGTTCGGGCCACTTCTATTACGAGCCTTTAGCTTAACTAGAGTGGATTCGAGAATATTAGGAACCATAATATTCCAATAACGGCCTAAAATCTTAAATATTGTATTAAGTTAACCTATATAGCCCATGTATTATTTTTTATTATACAAACCGATGCTTTCACTTTCGACCGATTACTAATGTCATATGCAATTGTGTTAATCATAAGTGAGAGATAGCGTTTTAAAACGCCTCTGCAAATACTCTTAGCGAAATAGAATCGATTCTTCAATAGTTAGGTGAGAAACAGGCAGAATAAAATTCGAAAAGGTACGTGTTCAATTTCTGATTGGTTTTCATACAGATTTAATATGACGTCATAAGTGCTTATAAAAGAAGTCTATATGAATAAACAATTTTGACTTTGACAAAAATGCTTATAAATACACATATTATGTTAGCTTAGAAGATTAAGTAGGATACCAAAAAATCGTCTAAAAGGGAGAGTGTCGAATTTCCTAGGCTAGAGTCTAATAGATCTGACTTTACAGATTAGAAGATTTTCTCTATACTATAGACATATATATATATATACTAAAGTACTATATAGTTTCTATATAGTACTTTAGTTCATAGCTGTCAATTTGTCCCTAGTTTAAAATTTCTAATTTATTTAAACTCTGACTTCTCTATACACACACTTCGTTTTAAACGTTTATCACTTGTTACGACGAGCGTAGGCCGACCATTTATATGAAGTACCGCCGGCCGGTTTATTCCCCTTCATACAAAACAGTCAATTAAGGACATTAAGGCAATTTGCTTAAACTTACTTGAGCCTACTTTTGCAATGGAGTATTTGTTTTGGCTTGGTGAATGTTTTTGAATGTTTGGAAAAAGACTCCGGGCAATTGGAGTACTGTCGTAAACTGAAATTTTGATAAATATAAATTTATTTCATCGACTCTAGTTAAAAAATGTAACGAAGAATACTTCTTCTCGTATAAAAAAATTAGTTGCCTGTAAAGTTGGTTTTCGAACGATAATTTTAATCATTTATTATCATTTGCATCATGCGAACAATACCCATATAATGGGGTATTTTTACCTGGCGAGGTGATTATGGGTTAACATAGAGCGCGCCTTTTTCCCCACGTACCGACACCTAGTAGTAAATTTTTGATATTGCATAAGCGAACAAGTCAAAAATTTAATTTATTAAATTCAAAATTTAAAAAACCTCCGATAGTCCAACCAGGTATCTTTGTTGAATTCAGTAAATTTATCCCTTAAACCTTATATAACCACCCTTGCTACCTCTTCCAATACCCAATTTTGTAATAAACAAAAACAAACCTATTCATTTTTTTTAAGAATATCACTATAAAGAGCGCGCTCCTAAACCTACACCTGGGTCACAAGTCCCGGGCACTGCTATGGTTCCTTCCTCTGCACCTGTACGCGGGAGGACCTGATGCGAGCCACAGAGGACGCGTTCGCGTGGCTGAGTTCTGGAACGGGACTGTTTGATGCGCCATCGATACGACAAGAAGAAGAGGGTTTTGGAACTTGGACAATTAATAAGTTATCAAGTGAAATTGTATTTTATATTAAATTTGAAATTAATTCTATTGTATTTTTATATTAAAACTTTCGGTACCATTTTAAGAAAATTGCGAGGACGAAGGAGGACGAAGTATGAAATTTGGTACAATTATATCTTATTTTATATTATCTCTCTATACTTCTGTGCGTATGCTAATATTTTTATAAAATATGTGTCATTAATGTATAAAATTATTAAAATATTACCTGAATATCTCGTTGGGAATATTTTTTATTTTTAAAACATTATTAAAAGAAATAGTTTCGTAGCTTTTCCTTGTACATTATACACTACTAAAAATGACAGAATACAAATATCAAAAGAGTCACAGCCGTAGAAACCGAAATCCAATGTAAAAAAGGCGTGTGTATTTTTGTACAGTTAACCAGAAGATGCAGATTCGATACGTGCTGTTGTTTTTTTTTAAATCTTTTATATTTTAGCATTAAGAAGTTTCAAAAATTTAATGGTGAGAAGGGTTTTAAAAGATACAGCGAGTAATAGGCTCTTAACTAGGGGAAGACGAATTGAGCTGTCATTACAACGAAGGGAGGGCATGTCAACACAGTAATTTCCGTAACTCACATAATATATTAACAGGTTATTTTCACATTTACACTTTTCTTTATTTCATATAAGGTTTCTATTATTTTGACAAAAGCACTGCATTTATTTGTCATGTTATTACAAATTTAAAATTTCCGATTTTTTTCCTATACTTGTACTAAAAGATAATATAGTTTCTTGGCAAAGTCCATGTTTCTAAGGAAGTATCCTACACGTGATTCGAATAAAGGTAAATGCTACATAAACGGGCATATCTTTTAATTACGTTCACTTAGAGGGCTGATTTTTTTACAACAACAAGGGACCGTAGAATTCAGTATTTGGTATTAATTTCAACTTCACAGTTATACGCGATCCTGAGAAAACGGGGCACGTAAAATAGTGGGACCCGATTAATGTCACTTTGTGATATTAGTCGTTTGTAGAGATCGTGAGGGTTCCGAGGATGACGTCAGATGGCAATAGGTCATCTTAACTCGCCCCACAGCGACATCCTCTGCAATCTAAGCGGACCCTGGTACTAGACCGGGATAACGCTAGGAAGAAGATTAGACGTTTTTTTTTATATTTATAGATATGATAAACTTGATAAATATATCTGTTCGACATTATCAGATCGTTATCGTATCAGTTTATCGGTTTTGTTATCGGTCGACAGCTCAAACCGGTGTTATCTGTGACGAGGCTGTTATTTTCACTAGTATTTTAAAGTGAGACGGAGAGTCAACAGCGAAGGAGAGTGTTTTAAGGGTTCCATAACTTCAAAGAAAAAAGGAATCCATACCCATAACAAGGATACCACTTCATTGTCCGTCTGTTTGTCTGTCTGTAAAAGCCATTTTCCTCAGGAACGCGTATATCTAAAATGTTGAAAGTACTGTATTTGTACTACTAGTACAAATACTGAGGTCTGCGGTCTCTTAAAGCTATAAAAAATCGGTTAAGTCCAGTCCAGTGGTCAAGTCGAAAGTTCTGAAGCAACAAACAAAAAACTACAGTCGAATTGAAATCGTCCTCCTTTTTTGAAGTCGGTGGAAAGCCAATTAACGTATCCATTGAGCGTACCTTTGCATAAGTCAAAACAAGCATTGAGGTTTAATTTTTTTTTTAACTAGCCTATACTGTCCAACTGCTGGGCAAAGGCCTCCTCCTTTTCCAACCACACCTTCCTTTCCTGACCCACTTCAATCCATTTCTTTCCCGCAAAGGCGTCCAAGTCGTCTCGCCACCTCTTTCTCGGCCTACCTGATCGTCGGCGGCCACTGGTAGGAGCCCATACTGTTGCGACATTGGCCCACCTTCGGGGATGGTCGCAAAGGAGGGTCGCAAAGGAGGTTTAAATTACTTTACAAAATTTCGCATACCTTATCGAGTAACAAAATTCCGCTTAGTTTGATGTTCCAATTATTCTCATACGAGAATTTACAGATTCAGCGTTTAGCTAACAAACAATCGTTACCAAATTCCCACAGAGAAGTACAGTTACAATATAACTGCTAAAGTTGCAAGATTTACATATGGATAGACGAAAAACGTGTAAAGTGTAACGTGGAAATTATGATAATAAAAAAAACAGAAAGGTGATAGATCATATATCATCGACTAACGTTACTCAACGAATAAAAGTAAGATGCATCAAACACATAGCAAGCTATTGCTAACAATAATAATAAAGAATTGGCCAAGAGCGTGTCAAGACACCCTTGGACAGGGTGACTGGTGACACACTTAGAATACTTAAGGAGGATACTCGGTTATCAATTCTCGTTATATCTATACATATAATAATGAATCGCAAAATGTGTTGGTAAGCGCATAACTCAACAACGCCGGGACCAATTTTACCAAATCTTTTTTTTTAATGTTCCTTGAAGTCCAAGGATGGTTTTTACGGCGAGAAAAATTCGAATAATTGCCGAGAAAACCGTAAAAACAGCCCTATTCTTTTTCCCATGCAAACGTTGTCAACTAAAATGTAGAGTCAAAGAGTAAATTTCCACTTTATTACCGCTGCACAAAGCAGAAACTGGATTTTATAAAGAAAGAAAACTTTTATTTGACGCAAAGAGGACACTTTAACAAAACATAAAAACAATACTGAATTACAAAAAAAAACCTTATAAATTATATAAACACGCTTTCAGTGAGATATGCCTCAAACCAGTTCGAAACCTCTCAGCTTATTTCATTTTTAATTTGATATTTTTTGAAAGTGATAGAATTCCCACTTCCAACGCTAATTTAAAGAGGCAATCGAATCGACTTCACGTACAGTCCACTCCATTTCTTCACTCCAATGCTACAAGCCTTATCACGGCGTTTCAGACGCGTTTCTTATATATCTCTACCCTATTTTAGCTTACTTAAGTTTATAACTAAATATGATAATATATAAATACCTTCATTTGTCTTCAGACGACTTCATAAAACAACTGACTCTCCCTCCCAACTAACAAACCCTCGGCCCACAGTACAAGAACCAATTAAGTTTGCAAATGGCAACAGCCAATCAACATTCAGCTGCCACCTATTTTTACATATATAAAATTTTGTCAACACATATTCTGCATCTTCTTCTTCCTAGCGTTATCCTGGTCTACTCCGGAGTTCACTTAGGTTGTAGAGGATGTGGCCGTGGGGCGAGTTAAGATGAACGACTGCCGTTTGACGTCATCCCTTGAATCCTCACAATCTCACGTCTAATATCACTCAGTGACATTAAAGGACTGTCACGGTTTTCTTGCGTTACGAATCACGGAGTTCGTTGGATATTTGGAAACGAGTGTTATAATTCATCACCCATATATCACCAGGTCGCAGTAAGAACTGCTTAACCTAGGGATCGCCTCAAATCCGACCATTGGTTAAGGTACAACCTCCTCTGATTCCGGTGATCATCAAAGAGGTTGACTAATATTACATTATTATTTACTCTATACGCATGCCTTTTTTTGCTGGATTATACTTACTTGACTCTCCAAATCAGCGCCTATTTTAAGCCTAAAGTACTTTAAATGAATTGTTTACAATATATTGGGTGTTAGTGTATAATTAGAAATAATTAACTGGAAAGTTTAAGTGGGCCGCAGGTACTTTCCGTTGCGAGCATCAGGCGACCAGGTGGTTTTGACCCAGAAAGCTGTGCCTACATCAACTGGTTCTATGCATATCTGACCATACTTAGAATGCAAGGCATTGATGTTGATTATTTCGCTCCTATTTAATGGCTGCATAAAGCGTGACTTGTCATCATTTAATATAGGGCTTGGATGGGAAGGTCTCGCGAATGGATTCGCGGAAGCACTACATTTCTCATGGTGTCCAGCACCACGACAAAGTATGGTTTGAGAGACTTGCGGTTAGCGTTCATCCATAAATACCGTTACACGTTGAAGGGGGGTACGGTATCAAATAAATATATCATTGTATGACAAGGGTGAGGGGATCAAAAGCTCTGTGACATCACAAGTCAAAATTAAAAGTATTCAAAAGAAAAGAAAAAAATTGAAACCGTCGTTTTCTTTTAATTATTTATAATACACGAATAGATTTGAAAAATATGTGATGTCCCATCAAGGGTTTTCCGAAAATGTGACAACCGGTAACAAGAACGGGGTGTTATGAAATCGCAAAGAACGGCACGACAGCAACAACCCTCAATTAAGACCTCCCACGAACTCATGTTCCTCTGTTATATCTTGAATTGGTTAATGAGTGCCCGGTTCCTTTGTGTTGCTGGGATGGTATCGAAGTGCCGCTTAAAGATAAAATGACGACTATGTAGTTTCAAAATATTACAGAAAATATAAGGGAACTTTACCCGCTCCCGAGTCCCTATCTCAGGATTATCTCCTCTGAGAGACGCTGATTTTTCTCGAGGAGCATTTGTTTACTGAGTATCAGTAGTCTCAAATTTTTAATCCGTGAATATAAAAAGAATTTATATTCACGGACGATTAAAAATTTCTTTACCATAATTTATTTACCTTTGATTTCAACTCTGTACTACGCTTATTTTAAAATACAAGCGCTCAAGCGAGTGCTGGTTGGTTCGGTATTTACTAATTTGAGCTGTTTCTTTGTTGAGTAACGGGAGATTGGCAGAATTAATTGTAAACGCGCAAGGGCTGATGATATTGTAGATGTAAAAGTATCCACAAAATGTGGAGACGTTTTGACAGATTTAAGCAAGTGTGTATGTAGGTGATGTACATATAAAAATTAAACCCAATTTCTCTTCGTCACGGCATCACCTATGAACGGCTAGACCGATTTCGCTTATTCTTTGGTTGTTGTTTGTTATTGTCTTTTGAACAAAAAAAAATAGAAAATTGAATTGCGGTATATTAGAAAATTTGAGATTACTTACCTGCTCTATTAAATTATTTCTAATAATAAGGAGGTCAGGGACGGGAACAGGGATAATAATGAATAATTACTGTAAATAGTAAGTAACCCAACTTTCGGACAGGACATTGTCTACCTAGGTTACATGCTAAATTGTTTTCGGTTCCCTTTATAAATCGAGCTTGTAATAATAAGAGACGCTTAGATTTAGATTAACTTTTTTGAATAAATTCCTGGTTTTAAAAAGAAGTTATACCCAATTTTAGTTAATGAATTTTCATTTGCTATTTCTGTTTTCACTTTGTTCAAAAGGAGGAGTTTGTCAATTCAACGCGTATGTTTTTTTAAGTTTTTCTTTTACAATGGAAACTTTATTGATATATGCTTTTGTCTTTTACTGTAACTTTATAAGTGTGTTTATAACTATTTCCCAAAAATACAAAAATAAAATAAAAATATAGAAATGTTTCGACCCATATGGGTCATATTGGTAAACAGCTCTCGAGTCATTGGCCAGCTCTGTTGTTGTGGTATATATCTGGGAGCACAGTAGTGATCCCTCACGACGAGGCATAGCGAAACGAGAGGACAACCTAACTAAATTTTCTCAAAACGCTTCGTCGCTTTGTTTTTTAACTTTATATCTGGATTGGATTATATTAGATGAACAAAATTCTCAAAGTTTCTCTTATAGTTTACGACTCTATTGATATCTAAAAATTTTATATTTCGACACTGACGCACTGATGATCCCCAAACTGTACAGGGTACTTCCTGAAGTAGTATATAGCTGAAATTTGGTATGTAAGCTAGTATTAGTACACAACCAACAGAAAAGTTATAAAATTGGGAATTTTTACTTTTTTATGCATATATTGGAATTTTTAATTGGTATGTTATGTAATTGACTGTTAATTAAATAATTAATTAGTAAACTTAAACTGCTGCACGCCTAAAATTGCAAACTGTTCTTACCATATTGATTTGAAGACCTATTTATTGCGCGCAGTTTATGCAATAAATGACTTATCTATCATATTTGCTAGGTCTTACAATCGGTTGTAAATTATTTTAAAATCCGTAAATAGTAAGGGCGGTCTAAGCGGACTAAGTCGCGGGGTACAGTTAGTTATTTCTATACAACCTTATTTGTTTCAGGTCACAAGCTACTGGTGTCAAATGAGGACTCAAGTTCGATCAACACGCCCGCCGTAGCGGCTGCAAAAAATATATTTGTGTATAACAGGCGGCTGTTACCTATAACACAGGCATTAAGTTGTCTACCTTAGGAGCAGACGTTCGTGTGTCATATTGTCCTGTATATATTTATTATTATTTATTTATTACTTTATATGTTATTTATTAATTTTTATTTATTTATAATAGATATGCCAACAGTATAGTTAAAAACAATTTTACAAACCGTTTCAGTGAACTTAAAACTATATAATACACCATATACAGGCACATACACCTTTCACAAACTGTAAACCTAGTTTTTTTTTTAATACAGAAACAGAAATTACTATACTAATTTAGTTAAAAAAAAAGATAAGTTGAGTTTATTAAGTTAAAAGAACATTTTTGTCGAGATCGTGGGGGTTCCGAGGATGACGTCAGATGGCAATCGGTCATCTTAACTCGCCCCACAACCAAATCCTGGTACTTAACCGGGATAACGCTAGGAAGTAGAGAGCGAAGAGAAAAATTCTTTAGTAGAATTTCGAGTGCAGCTAGGGATTTAAAGTAGAACCCTGAGGTATTCAAATACGTCACCCAAAAACAAAATATTTTGGGCCCGAGTGATATACAGTATTTTTTATCACAGCTGTTATGAGAAATACGAGTAAGTACTCGTATTTCTACAACTCTCTACGACTGTACATACGAGTCTCTTTTGACATGGCTGGCCCTTTGGCGCAGTGGGCAGTGACCCTGTCTTCTGCGTATTAAGGAAATGTTTATCTTCAATAATGTTACAAAAAAAAACCCACGTCAGCATTTATCTATCGTTGACGTTTAAACCATTAAAGCCAAAATAGTAAACCCTTACGGAACGGGAACGGGCACAATATTAAAGGTTAATAGAATGTAACTTACTACTACTACTACTACTTAGTAAGTAACTTACTGTAACTTACTTCGTAAGTAACCCAACGTTAGGGCAAGGCCGCTGGTAAAGCATAATTTACAGTTCAAATTAAAGTAAAAATTAAAATTACAAATAAGTGTATTATGATGAAAACGATTTAAAGAATTGAATCTGAGCTTTATTAATATTATACACAATAACTCAATAATTCCTATTTTCGTTTATGCTAAGCTTATATATTTTTTATTATTACTTAAATACTTTCATGCGCCTTTTGACGGAGACGGTGAAGCTTTACTTCAACGGTTTCTTCTGTTTGTTTAATAGATGATATTAAAGTAAATATCATCTAGCTTTTGTTGATTTTTTTAAATCTATGCCTACCAATGCTATCAACAGGAAACAATCTTTTAATTTTTTTTATATTTAGTTCAATAATATTTGTAACCATTCCTTATTAGAGCGAAATGTGCCTGCATCCTGGCACAAAGTATATAAATAACTAAAATAGTTTTGAATATTTCAGATTTCAAAATGAGACTACTATACAGCGTTACACTTTTTTGTCTGTTTGGACTAGACACGAACGTTCATTTGACGTATCGTTTCGAACGTATAAGTAAGTAAAACTGTCGAGAATGTTCGTGCTAGGTACTCTGGCTGTCTCCTGCGACTTTGTCTGCGTAAAATTTCGGAAGCCCTTAGACGTCCGTAATTTCATCCAATCTAAAACTTCTTTCTTAGTTGATGTCTACTAACTATAAGCTACCTTCTTGGCAAATTTCATTATTGTACGTCCCGCGGCTTTCGAGATTTCCTGTTAGTTGAGCTTTCGCTTTTAGACATAGAAGATTTTCAACTAGCTGATGTGGCTCGGAAACCCCAAAATTTTAACCAAAAGTTAATTAAATTTTAACCAAACCAAAGAATATGTCTTCGGGGGCTGGATATCAGTCACACAAAATCTATCTATCAATGGAGTTCCGCTGTAGACACATTGACGTGTTTGGGCTGACGGAAGAATTTTTATTTTAAGAGGAAACCGGGATTTTCTTTGCAAATTCATTTTTATATGATATATAAAGCAAATTGAAAACTAACATGGAACAGAATTTCATACACTCTGTAATAGTTAACTTCCAATGACTCAGCTATCCTCCTGACCCATGAACCATGACAAGGGTCTCATGTAACAAAAGGTGACCTACATTTGCGGGCTTTACCTAATCAACGTCACAATTATTTGTCACAATGGTTTGTAGGGAAGTTTAGTACATTCTTCATGAATAGTTAAATAAATTTAGGTTTATTGGTGATAAAAACAAAAGCTAATAAAAACAAAAGTTTTATTTATATAAATCTTAGGCTATATCAAATAGCTACAAAAATAGTATAACGTTAACACCAAGAGGTTTTAAATTATAGGTACAAGTTTCTCCCACATTATATATAGTTACTTTTAGTTTTATAATTCTGGCTCCTTACATGTCTTCATTTCAATAATCTGGTAGCGCAACTGGAGACTTTGTGTAGCTGCGCAAAGTTTTGTAAAAATATTTGCACAAAGTTGACATTTGATGATGTAGTACGGTTAGCATGGGACTTTGCGTATTTGCTCAAAGTTTAAGACTTTGGTTTTATAAGACATCGCATACAACACTTCTAAACAATATATTAAATGTATTATGTACGTTTGTCAATATGTAGATTTTCCAAATAAATTATTTAATGAATGGTTTATGGCTCTTATCGATGCTAACTGGGCACAATTTATGTCGCCAATGTCACGTTTTTTGATGACGAATCGGTATAAGCTGAAATAAAAACTGAATTTTGATACATTACCAAATAGAATCTTACTTATAATTTTCATTTTCATAAAATACAATTATCTGTAATTATAATGTGGAAGAAGCTCAGAATACTCTGAATAAGTAATTAAAATTGAACAATATATCGTTTATAATCTATTACGAATAAAGATTGAAAATGGCTCAAATTTTTTGTATCATATGGTTAGCCATGCTAATCATATCAATTGTTCATAAATGTATCTTAACATAACAATAAAGCTAAAAATGAATACATTGTATTACTACAAAACTACAGATAATCTGTGATGTCTAGTCTAGTAAAAATATTACTATTAGGGGGTGATGCATAAATTAAGTCACATGAATTTTATAATGTCGCGATTTCGAAACCATCACATATTTTCCAACTTTATGCATGAATTGTAAATAATTAAAAGGAAACTAACACTTTCAATTTTTTGGAATTTACTCCTTAAGAAACGATATAAGGCATGTGGCATGAAAAAATACTATAGATGTGGAGGAGAAAGATATACGGAGGGCAAAGGAAAGGTATGGAGGGGGAAGGAGAGGTATGGAGAATGGATGGGACAGAAGGGAGAGTAAACTCCAGTCGTGCGTCAGAGTTGACATATTATTTTTCAATTTATTTTGAAAAATTTGAAATGTGATGTCACAAAGCTTTTGAGACCCTCTTACCTATAATAACACAATGTCACATTTTGATGATACGCTACCCCCGTTTATGGCGCAAGTAACGTAACCTACAGATGACCCCTTATCATTAAAAAGTACTAATTTTAATACAATTGTGTCATTAAAATGAAGTGATCAAAATTTATATAAATTTCTTAATAATTTATTAAATATATTCAGATAACTATTCTAGTGGAGCTATTTATAAACTAGTGTTAAATATATTTTGGTGGGGTTATACAAAATTTGTCACAAATAATTTAAAAAAAGCAATAATTAATATAACACTGAGTGCAAATTATTCTATCTCTGTATCCATCCAAGTGTTAAGAAACTATTAAAGAACATTTTTTCTTGGCTTTGAATGGAAACAGATTTTTAATAATTGTCTTTTTGATTCAAAATGTTACATATCTGTATGTATTTAATTACTTACTGCTTTCTTATACTTTACTTGGTTCCCTACTCTTATGCTAGTCTGTGAATAGTATCCAATAAGGAATATAGATTATAACAATGGAAGAGTGTGTGATATATGCACAATAGAAGTACAAATCATCATCACTAAATATAATCAATAACAAACATAGTAGAAACACGGTGGTACAAATCGGCTGCCCTAATACAAAACCTAGTATGGACTGAGCAAAATTTTTCAGGAGAGAGTGTAAAGGTTAAGTAGATAAGCCTAATAAAAAAAACAGCTGTCTATTACAAAACCTACTATGGACTTCAAATGAAATTTTATAGGAGAGCACCAAGGTTTTCTATCAGTGAAAGTGACTTCCAAGGTTTTGAAATTGTTAAGAGGGTGTGAATGCACTTACTAGGTAATAATGCTTAAATATTTCTATTTTTGTGCGAGTTTAAAGTGATGATGTTTTTGTATTTGGTACAAACTTACTAGGTAATCAAGATTATGCAATAAAACAATTTTTGTAAACTGTCCCTTACTAGGTTTTGAAATGGAGCAGCCTCATCATCATAATCATACTTCCTAACCGTATTCGGCCACAGCGACTATAACTGGATAGGCATATTTGGATAGGGTGTTGTTTTTCTATCCTTAGATGTTCTCTCTGTTGACTTGCGTAACCAATCTTGTGAGTAAAAGTGACTTATAGACTTAACATAACTCATCAAGTTTATTTAGACAACATGTAAAAGTGACAATCGCAAGAGTGTGTCATATGATACCTTAAGTGAGAACCATCAATATATGTACGTATATAAATGCATTGACAAAATTCTCACCATGGTATAAAACCAAAATTGTCATAAGATAAAAAGAATTATTATATATAATAGCAGTATATAAGTTTATAAATATAAAACGTTATTAAAGATTAACAATAAGTTGTTGATAACAAGCCATTTGAAATGATAGCCATAATGGAAATAGTATTAAATTGTATAAATTTTTTGTACATCAAGCAGAATTGGGAATTATAAGACTTAAACATTATTTTATACTTATTTTAAAACTAGAATTACTAGAAAATCTAGAATAAAATGTCTCATTATACCCAATTTATATCTTACTTAAATCACCAACTTATAGTAAAACAACATCAACTGAACAAAAAAAAACATTTAAATAAAGAATCATGGCTTTAGCAAATTGTGCAAAGTTGAATAATAAATCATTTTTGATATGCTAATATTGCTTAACAATGTGAATTAGACTTAACGGAATGTATGTTGGGGATTCTAAAATTCATAAATACAAAAGGATTCATAAATTACTTTTCATATTAATATAGACACCTGTTTAGTTTAAATATAAATCTATTTACTATTCTAAAACTTATTTTTTTTATTGACATACGACAAGAACAGAATTTTCATAAACATCATTTACTGCGAATATTTTGCGAGCTTCACTGCCGAGTGTCTTTGACATTTAAACCCTATTCCGCGTCCGGCTGTAATACTACATGCGATAGATGAAGAAAAAAATTTAAGAAAGTTTCACTTGAATACATTTTTAATAAACAAAACATACAGATAAAGTTCTAAAGTTAAGAAGATTAAAATTAGATAAATTTAAATAATATGAAATAGTTTCCATTTAAATATAATATGAAATAGTTTTCACCCTGCTAAAAGTGTTCTTGTACTGATTCTCTTTGCAACAGTATTGTAAGCTATTATTTATAAGGCACTTTTATACGTGAGTAATGGGCGCGACAATATCCCAACGGCAAGAGTTGAAACCAAGCACTTACGGGTTCCATTCAACTCTACCGTTGAAATATCGGGATTTCATTATTGAATTTGAATTCAATTCAATATTGAAAGAAAAAAGATTTATTTTCTACCTTGACAATTGTAAAAACAATACTATCTGTTTGTAAATAAGTGCGTGGTTTAAGGCAGCAAGAAGGCCCTGACTCAGTTAAAGCTGTCGACATAATTTGCAGCGCTAATATTCTTTTGGGTACCTTGAGTGGCTCAAGAGCTTCAAATGTGAAATAGTTGTAAAGAATTTAGTTCGAATAATATTTAGAGTACCTATAATATTCGACAAGCGATATTTTGTGTGATATATTTTTTCTTTATTTATTGTAATATTGTTATTATTTTTATTATAATAAATCAATGGATTTATGCGTAGATCTTATTTAACTAATGTATTCGTATGGTTGCTTATGTTTGGTTTTACAGAGAAAATATGAAATTGTCATGATATTTCCTAAGTTGACTTGGTTTATTATATATATAATCGAATATTTTCTGTGTTCAAATGAAATAAACATCTATTGTTACATTTGAAAATCATTGTTTTGTGATACAAGGGGCAATCGAGCAGGCAGCAGGCAGCTAGGTGCCTACCGACGCTCATGGACATCTGCACGACCGGGAGGCTAGCAGATGCGTTGCCGGCCTTTAATGATGAATCCAGGAAGCCGTTCCGATCTACCTCATTTTCCGCACACACAGGCAGAAAGGTTTTAGTGCTGGGAAAAGCGCATCACAACTCCTGTTCTAAATGCTCTAAGCCTTCCGAGCAACAAAATTAAGTTTTTTATTTACAATAGTAGAAGAGCCAACTTTTTTCATAAACAATAAACAAATTTTGTTTTTGTTTAACTTGTTTTTTGTCCTCGTTAATCAGAACGGATGAAGGTTATATGTTCGATGTGTTTAGTTTTTTTTTACGTACGTTCACAAAGTTCTCCGTCATTTGACAACCGACTTTAAAAACTATTTTTGTATTTGAAAGAGCATACTTCCGAGGTGGTTCCATTGCCACCAAATCAAGGTCTGGTTAATTATAGCAATAATTAATTTATAATGCAATAAAATGCTTGAAAAGTAGGAAGTCCCACTTCCACGTGGGATGAATAGCTACGAAAAGAGAGAGAGGCAAATTATTAATTAAACACTTGAAGCCTCGATAGTGGATATTACAACGACAATTTTTGTATTTAAGTTCGGCATTTTAACATTGAGCTATCGAGGTATTTAATTAAACATTTCCCAACATATCAAAGTTAAACAGCAGTTAGATCACCTAACCTACTATATTGAATTACTTTGACTTGACATTTGAAGTAATTTAACTATTATTGGCTATTTATTAATATTATGTGATTTCTTGTTAAATTTAAGATGACGTAATTAATGAAAATAGTGGGACCCTATTAATGTCACTTTGTTGTATTAGTCGTAAGGTTGTAGAGATCGTGGGGGTTCCGAGGATGATGTCAGATGACAATCGGTCATCCTATCTCGCTCCACAACCACATCTTCAGCAATCTAAGCGGACCCTGGTACTAGACCGAGATAATGCTAGGAAGAACGAGAAGATATATAGCCTGTATCTTCCTCGATAAATGGGCTATCTAACACTGAAAGAATTTTTCAAATCGCACCAGTAGTTCCTGAAATTATCGCGTTCAACTAAACAAATAAACAAACTCTTCAGCTTTATATACAAGTATAGATATTCGTAAGTTCTTTTAAACTCTAAAGATTTAGAATATACTTCACTTAGAGAGTTGCTTTTTTTACAGCTTCAAGGGACCGCAGACCTCAGTATTTGGTATTAATTTCAACTTTATATGACCAAGCATTCCTGAGAAAAAGGTTATGAGAAACAGGCAGACAACGAAGTGATCCTATAAGGGTTCTTTTATTTCCTTTTCGGTACGAAACCCTAAAAAACTATTACTAAATAGTGCGTATGTTGTTTAATCGTAAATTTTGATTTAATTCTAGTTCTGTTAATGTAAAAGCTAGGAGTTTTTAAAATAATAACCTTCGTAACAATAGTAACGCACTGTGACGAAATCTAAACGTTTTATCAAGTCGAGTACTGAAAGTCTTTATTATGTTTTATTTCTTATAAAAAATTATATAGGAAAATTATTTAATAATTTAATTAATATTAAAAGTTATGTTATGTTTGTTCGGTTTTTATAATGCAAAGGTAGCACAGCCATACATCCCAAAAGGAATAATAAAAAATAATATTAAAAAGAACGTGCCCATTTTTATTACAGTTATTATTATTTTTTTTTTTACTCATAGGCATTTATTCAATCAAAGTTTACATACTTAATTAAAATTAAAATGATTAAACTTAATACCTAAGGATTTTACTCTATCCTTATATGTATAGTGAAATAGTGCCACCATTTTATGAATCATTTTTTTGTAGAATAAGTAGTGTCTCCTGTTCGAATTTTAAAAATACGACAATAATGAAATTGACCCTGCCTTCTGCTCCGGGGGTCGTATGTTCGATTCCCGCCTCGAGTCCGGGTGTTTTATCCATATGTATGTATTTATATATTAAAAAAAAACTTGTGTATGACAAGCGACTGTTGCCTATAACACAGGCATTAAGTTGTCTACCTTAGGAACACACGTCCGTGTGTCATATAGCCCTATATATTTATTTATTATCATTGTTTTTCTTTTGTTAATATGAAATCTTTTGAATATAGCTCTTTTTTTATGTTACAAATGGGCAGACGAGCAGGCAGCAGGCACTGAAGTGCCTACCGACGCCTATGGACATCTGCACGACCAGAAGGCCAGCAGATGCGCTGCCGGCCCTTAATGACGAGTAAAGTCAAACTTTCGGTGACGATGACTTGAGTTTCACACTTTTTCTTCGCCCAAAAGGTACACCAACAGTACACATATAGCTCATGGAAAGCGTGCGGTGACGATGACGCAAATTCAATTATTTTTCCGATCTTAAAAAATTCTCAACGTGCCTAAAGAAGTTTTCACTTAAAAGAATTGGTTTTCTATAAAGTCGGACCGCCTAAGCCGGTCGTGCCTCTCTATCGCTTGTTCAGTGCCCTCGTTTGTACGCTGAGCTCAAGCGGAACGTGACAATGAGTCATGCTTTTTCGTGCGTGCAACAGGCGTTCATCGATTTATGGGACGTTTTCACGTCAAAAGTGTACTTACAGTTTCTACTTGGTCCTTGCCCCGCTGCCGACGGAGATCTATTTTTTTATATATTTTTAAATGTTTTTATTTTTATAATAATATTTAAAAATGTATGTCAAGAATAAGATATTAAAATAAATGATAATAATATAATAAGGTTGCTAAACACCAATTGCTTGGGTAGTTACCCCGCTGCCAGCGAATATCTATTTTTTATATATTTTTAAATGTTTGTAGTTTCATATAACGTTCTTATATTTTAATAGCTGTGCCCGCGAATTGGTCCGCGTAAAATTAGGTAAAATAAAATTAGATTTAATTTTATCGTGATGATATATAGCCTATATAGCCTTCGTAAATAAATGGGCTATCTAACACTGAAAGAATTTTTCAAATTGGACCAGTAGCTCTTGAGATTAGCGGGTTCAACCAAACAAATAAACAAACTCTTCAGCTTTATATATTAAGTATAGATTTAAGCTACAAAGTATGTATAAGAATCTGTTGCGAGAAAAGAGACGCCAAAATCAGTGCGTAAACAGGAAAGATAATGGTTGACACACACATACACACGAAATTATTCAAATTGGGTAACTCCTTTTAGGCATAAACGATATGAAAAGGCGTGAGCGTCCCATCTCTTGTCCCATTTATTTAAGTACTTACGAGCAAGTGTAATCTTAGTGTCAAGGGTATAAAGGAAGATAAATGAAAACTATTCCGCGGGAAAATGTAATTTTCTTGAATTTAAATCCGAGAAAACTCCCGAGCGAAAATCGTTGCATTGCTGTAACCTGAAGTTTCAAAATGGCGCAAAGTTTTCTAAAGGATTTTATCGTTTATAATTCGTAAAACCAAAAATTCTATCTTAATACATCCTTATAGCATATCTAAAGACATCTGAAATATAAATATATTTAATTTATATAAAGAAACTTTACGATTTTCTTACTCCCTCGCACACTACGTCCTTGTCATAGGTTGTTCCATTTTCAAGCCCTTGATGTGGCATTAAATATAGATAATTTTTTCTATTTTTAAACGGCTTCAAAAAAAGGAGGTTATATGTTCGTCGTGTTTAGTTTTTTTTATGTATGTTCATTTTTAAATATTTTGAATTTTGACGACATAGGACGTCACATTATTTTCGACCACTCCAACCCGTTGTCACTCTATGTCAAATTTTGTTGATGCCCTACCCTCTTTAACGTTTGATGTTAGTTGGATGACCTCTTAACGGTAAAAATAAATAAAATTTAACAAAACAATTAATTTTTTACTCTAGCTTTCACTTAACAGAATAGAACGAAATGTTGTCGCAAACATTTCTAACGTCCTTTTTTGCGAGGAAGACTGGTAGCACTGGCACATAAGAAGTACACTGTCGTCAAAAATCTAAAAAAAAGAGGAACATTATGGAGTAATGGCGGGATTAAGGGCTTTTATCTGTCAACTGTCAATTTTAATTGTTATGTTATAAGATCAATTAGTAAAGAAATGAAAATAGAAATTATTGAATACATTAATAATCTGAAAGATAAATAGTTGTATGGCGTATTCCAGCCAGTATTATATAGCGTAAACATATTCTAGTTGTATAAATATTCTAATAAAAAAGTTAACAGTGATTGACTCTTTTTATAGTAGAACCTCTTATGTGTATTTGAGAGCAGGTTAAAGATAAATTGCACTGAGATAAAGTGGAGGATTGATAGCTCGACTTTGGAGCAAACTTGGTACGTCTTGTCTGGTAACAATGAAACTAAGCTGGCTTAAAGTGCTGAAATGTATCAGTAGAAACAGTTGTGTGACAAACAGAAATGTAGCGCCATTCGATTTATAGAAGCAGACGATATATTGAGGTAATACATGAAAGCAGTGTTTCATTGTCTTTTTAACAAAAATAAGTATTTAGTTAAAAAGACAAAAATAGCTGTATCTCGGTATTGGATGGAGATATTTAAATAATTATTTGATTGGCTGATAGAGGACGTTGATATGAAGCTGCCTGTGTCGTTAACATAAAACTTAATTGGTCAGTTTATGACGAAGCGTGCGATGTATTACACACAAACCTTCGTCTTAAATCACTCTGTTTATTCGTGAAAACCGCATTAAAATCCGTTGCGTAGTTTTAAATATGTACACGTACAACCGGAAGCTACTTTATATTATACTATGTGAGGAAAGGAAACGAAGATATAAATATACTGTTGGTTGGGTAAAATAATTTGTGACCAGGTTGTCTGGTAGAGATCGCTAGTTAGCAATAAGGCCGTCTGATTGTACTGTTCTTCACTATGCATTTACTATATAATGTTTGTAAAATAAAGTTAATTAATTATATAATTCATTCATTCGTTTATTCGTTTATTCAATCACACATATATATATAAAGAAAAACAATTTAACATCTTCCCGCTCGTGCTCGCGAACAGTTGAGGCATGATAAACAACAAATTTCAACGAAAATTTCCACCTTCGTTGTTATAACAAAACTATTCACGCCTCGCGCAGAGCTCGCGCGGCGAATTCAATTTAGTTCCAATTTACGTAGTGACACGCCGAATAAATTGAAAACTAATTGCCTACTAAATGTAAACGAGGGCACATTTTAAAAATACACGTAAATAATTACGACACGTCAATGTCAAAAACACAGTCAAAATTTATTTCTCTCGTTCAATTTATTTACTAACTGGAACTTTAAAAAATCTGACGTAAAACTTTTTCTAATTTTTATTTAATAAATGATATGTTTCTATCAAATGTCCGTATTTGTATTTCCAATTTCGTAGTCCTGCAAGAAATCCGTTTAGTTTCGCTCTGTTCCGTCCCTCTGTCCGTTAGCAATGTGGCCCCCTATAATTTCCAATATATTAGAGACTTAAAATTTCCAATATTATAAAAGGAAAGAATTGATTGTTTGTTTGCATTGAATAAACTCTGAAACTACTGAACCAAATTTGAAAAACTTTAAAAAAAGTTAGGGATCCGCATGAAAACCTCGATAATGTACCTATAATGTTACGTGTTAATTGTTATTTGGTTATTTCAAAATACTTTAATTAACTACTACAAACAAACATAAAATATAATGAAACCAATCGTATTAAAATTTGTTTTGTATGGAAGAAAATAGAATAAAATAATGTCTACAAATAATTTTTCTCAACATGGCAATGCGAGATTCTCCTGAGATAGCGTTGTCTTAAACAGGACGTAAAAGCACGCTCAGAGCTTGTAGTGGGTTAAGACATGGATAACGGATTGTAAACGGTAACGATTGTGCAAGACAATCTTCTTAACAATACTAGAAATACTTTAAGCATTCTACTCCTTCCTCCATTCCTTCTTCTCGTTCTCTTAGCGTTATCCCGGTCCAGTACCAGGGTCCGCTTAAATTGCAGAGGATGTCGTAAGTGATACTTACAGAGGTGGATTAATGTGGGGACGAACGATGCTTAAGGACGCTTGGATAGCTGTTTCATTTCATAAATGGATGTATACTATACTAGCTGTTGTGAGCAACTTTGCTCGCGTTTCCTAAACCAAAATTGATAAGCTCTTTTAGAGAACATTATTAAGATTAGCTTAAACCTTAAGCTTAAATTTAAAAGCTATAAACTTGATCCTGCTACCTAGAGGATTTCAGTCCATCCCTTCTGCTGTAAAAATGGTATTTTATTACTTAAAGAAAAAACTAATTTTATTTTATTTACTAATAATTTTCTATATATTACACAAGACCAAAACGAGCCGGCTGCTTACTTAGGTGACTAATGGACCCGGCTCCCGCACGGTGAATCCATATAATGCTAAGAAATTCGTCCCTCTATTAAGTTATTGCTCGTTTCCCTTCTATTATTCTTATATCTAACAGTTCTCCCTGTCTCTCACTCTTGGCATGGTATTTTAAATATATGTGATATAACCTTTAGTTTCATCACATATTTTTTGATTTGAAAAAGAAACTTTCATACTGTTTGGCAATGAAATTTCGTCTACCCAAAAATATATAAGTGGTATTAAAAAACAAACAGTAAAATTGGATTACAATGGTAGGAACCTACAATAATAACCAATTGTATATATGTATAAGTGTATAATCGCCGTCTACTATCATTAAGGAAAGACTTTTGCACAACATCATGTCATTAATCTGTATCTGTATTAATACATAACGCTGAAAAGTTTGTTTCTTTGTATGAATCTCAAGAACTACTGGTCCAATTGAAAAAATCTTTCAGTCTTAGATGGCCCGTTTATCGAGAAAGGCTTTTTTAGGCTACAAATAACTAAATAAAAATCTTTATTTCAAATAATGTTTACACTGCATTAATTTAACTTTAAACATAAAAAATATACGAAGTTTTACATAAAATAAAAAATGAGTATAGGCTGATCATCCTAGCTAGGTTAAGGATTTACCTGTGTTAAGGATGATCCTTAACCTAGCTAGGATGATAATATAAAGAACACAGTTAACATTGTTATTAGGCTAGAAGTGATCTTTGTTTAAGAAGGTCAAGTTCGTGTTTAAATTTAACAACATCGAAGTGAGGCGTAATAGTTTTTAGAATGAAATTTTTATAGTGAAAACGTAAATTTTTATTTCATTATACACGCATTTTAAACGTTAATTGTATTCGAAAAATTGTTTTTCGAATACAAGTGTGTGTAGACGCACAAAGTTAGATATGTACGTTTAAGAAAATTATTGCAAATATTTTCCTATACTCATTAGGTATTTATTTATTTACATTCGGCAAATTTGGAAATCACAATAAAAATTTTTTTTTCGATACATGATTGTTTCTGTCTAAATTAACTGGAAGTATCTTAGTCTGTTTCTAACTCATCCACAGTAATATTTCACATATTAAAATGTTAAATATGTAAAAAAGTACAACCATACTAAAGTACAACACTAATATTATTCTCTATTGTATAAACTCTTATGTATCACTCTGTGAAGGACAATTCCGTAAAGTTGAATGATATTATCCGTTACGTTTACAATATGATTTAAAAAAAAATATATTTAAAAATGAAAATCAAATTCCACAATAACACACACATACAAACGAGGACTCTGTTGATATTCCGACAATGTAACAAACAAACGGGATCCTGTTTTAAAATTATATTTAAAATTTTAATATAATAAGCGCTGCCGAAGTAACAGAATAAGGTGTAGGGTAAGTATATCAGGTCAACAGTACTAGAGAATAAATAAAAATTATTATAATTACTTTCCTGGTCATTTCAAAATAATATTTTATTCCTTATCACAGCGTAAAATTTGTTATGATTAAGAAAAAGTAAGTGTGTTAAATATAAGCTTATGTGTATAAATTTAATTTAATTTGGTGTTAACAGACACTTCAATTTTAATACACAGATAACGCCAGATTAATTATACATTAAAGTAAAACTAAATTAATGATGAAATATGTTATATGACATTGAAATAATGTCTTCTTCTTAGCGTTATCCCAGTTAAGTACCAGGGTCCGCTTATATTGCAGAGGATTTGGCTGCGGGGCGAGTTAAGATGACCGATTGCCATCTGAAGTCATCCTCGGAACCTTATATATTTCTAAAAAAAATATTTGTGTATAACAGGTGTCTGTTACCTATAACACAGGCATTAAGTTGTCTACCTTGGGAAGAGACGTCCGTGTGTCATATAGTCCTGTATATATTTATTTATTATTTAATTTAAGTAAAAAAATAGTTTACATAACAAAATGACTATAGTTTTCTACGGGAAGAATTGGGAAATAATATTAGTTATCTATGAACAGCCAAAACCGTAGATAATTCTTATATAGATAAATCAACGATTAAATCATATGCCCGCCATATTTGCATACAAGGAAGGACCTACTAGAGTCCGCTTAAATTGCAGAGGATGTGGCTGTGGAGCGAGGTAGGTTATTAAGTCACTAAAGGAGTTTGTATGTCTTTACATATATATATTAAATTGTATGTGAAGGAGAGTGTGTTTTTATATGTAGTATTTATAAATGTATGTTTGGTTGTGTGTATACATTTTCTTATACAAAAATAAATATACATTAACAATTTGAACAACAGTATTAAAAAATTAATATAAATATAGACAGCTAGTGTTTGGAATACTTTTTTTGCCCTCGTATTAGGCTGCCCTCTGATAATTGAAAACTTTGAATAAAACTTTAAAGGACGGAGAAATAATAAATAAAACGTTAAACACATTAAACAGCGATAGAATTAGGTGTAGCGATAACGCTGGTTTTAGTATGACATAACAAATTGTAGATAATGTATCCTTAATTACTTAACTACACCTGGGTCAAATGTAGCAGGAACTGACTTGGCTCCTTCCTTTGCAATGGAAGGTATTCGATACCTGTACTTGTTGTTTCACTTAAGTTGGATAAAGAAGATGATGTATGAACCAAACTTCTATAATTGAAGTGAAGTGAAGCTCTTTCTGATGAGTCTTCAATTTAATTCTCCTTATAACAAAAGTTTCGATACAGTTGCCATTTAAATTTATCCGCAGCGTCAGAAACATAATTGTTTCATGCAAATTGATGAATTATTTCACAACAATCTTGCCGGGAAACTTTGTTCGGGAATCCGGAGTAACACCGCAGTGGATTTTATAAAGTCGTTAATCCAGTTACGATTTTATTCATTATAAAACTGGCTCTTGTGTATTATAAATATACCAAAAGTATGGTCAAATATATCTATACATACATTAAAATAATTTCATCATCATATTATACATACATTTGGTACATTCAAGTGAAAAATTATTAATATCTAAAGTGACAACCCTGTTCAGGTAACGCACCTCACTCTGTTTGCGAGCTTAGATTAATTTGTAAGACTTTCATAGCGGAGTGTTTGTTATTATATCTAAGTGACTTAAGAAAAAGCTCATATTTCTTGAAAGCTTCAAGGGGCTTATGATTAAAACAGTGTCACTCCTTTTTTTCATTTTCTGCTAAAATTACGGATTTATGCGACATAAATAGTAAACCATTGTTGCGAAGATGCTGTGCAGTTAAATTGAATGTTCTTAGAGCTCCGTGAAGAACTGCCAAAATGAGCGATGACCAAAGGCACCGATAAAATTGCGCAGTTTAAACTGTACAGATTTTTCGCAACAATTTATCGAAATGTGTTTAACGATTATTAGTTACATAAGGTTTTACATTACTCAATGCTCTTGTATATACTTACTATTGATACTTTTAAGCAATCATTACCCAATCTACAATTGTCATGACTAAACATTAATTTAGTTTATACTGATATATAAAGCGGAAGAGTTTGTTTGTACTTGAACGCGTATCGAAAAAATATCGACTTTTTCACCACAATTTATCGATACGTGCGTAGCCAAGTTTGCTAGTAACAATTGTTCAGTTCTTAGATCAAACACTTTTAGAAAAAATTGGTTTTGTATGCTTAATTTTATTACCAAATTTGAATCTAACGTAAAAGTATGTTGCCCGGAAGCTTCCATTTCCAGAGGCGCAGGTGTTTTTCGTAATCCGATCGCCAAAAACTAGTAGACTATTCTGACATAAATCTTAGAAAAAGAAGGTTTTCTTTTGAAACATACTACGTACTTTTTATAACCTTATTTATAATGAGTGATTGAAAATCATTGTTTCCAGAACGTTATTTTATGATTAGTATTTGGAATCGGTTATATTGAATTTGGCCCTAGTGGTCATGAAAAATACTTTTCAATTAAAAAGTAAATAAAAACCGGTTATCTCCAGTTTTATTAAATTAGATTGCTACTTAGAGAATACATACATAAAGCTATAGAGTCACAGAGTGCGCGTGGCATTGCCATTATGCCAAAAGCAAACAATTTTTACTAGATATTTATTAATAAAGTGATTCAATAGTGATGTCCACGCGCGATGAAAAAAAATATCGATAGTTGATATGAAATTAACAGAACCTAGTGACTGTTTTGGTATAATAATTAATAAAAGAACGATATAAAAAAGATAGCTGGTTTTATAAAATTTTAAAAAACATCATGTACATGTTGCATAAATTAGCAATATGTATATCAGTATTTACTAATAAGTAATGTTGTAAGTAGAATGTAAGTTTATTTGTTTATTTTTTACTCACACTCTAAGGTAACTGGAAGAGATCTCTTTAAGAGATCCTTTGTTAACATATTTTATAAGTTCCAATTACTTTGTAATTTTGTAGTACATAAATAAATCAATAAATAAATATAAAAATGGTAAAATGGTAGGCCAAAATCTGAGTATCTTAAAATCAATTCAAAACCTAATCCCACTAGACACAGACCTTGCAAAAGTTTTTCTATAACTTAACTAGAGGGATACTTTAAACTTGTAAGCTCATTTTAAAGTTGAAAGTATTCCCACAGTTCTTTTGGTATAAAAAACTTAAAATAAAACTTCACTCACCTGACAAATAACATCTTTATGCCACAAAGCACCATGTTACAGGAAACTATTATGTGAGGATTAAATCCTGTTTTGACCCGCTACCGTCTTGCCTTCACCACGCTGAATTCACATAACGTCCCAATTACATCGTCTAGGAATATTGCATACATTGCTCCTTTAACATAACTATTATATAAATTATGCCATACAAACAAAATATAAATGTACTAGTAAACGTATATAGAATACGGTTATTATTAAGACGATCGTATACTTGATCGTTAACTTAAATATCATAAAATCATATTTAAGTTAACGATCATCAAATATAAAAATTACTAAAGACAAATAAAACAACAAATAGGAAATACTTTTGTCATTTTAGATTGTTTGATTTTCTGAATATTTAGGATATTTGTATACAATTTAACACAAACAGTCAATGTTCAGAACGAAATCTTGTAACACTAACTTTTTTCTGGTGTAATTTACTATATTAACATGTAAACTTGAGTCATTAAATGTATTAAAAAATAATGTATTTGAATTATTTTTGTCGTCCATCCCTAAACCTATCTATATAACGGCTGAATCCTTTTGTTCTATTTTATTTCCCTTATTTCCGGGAAAAAAAGAAAAGTTAAAAGATTCTAAAAATGTAGATTTCGTCGCACTTCATGCCGTAGCCATACATAGCTTTAGTACATTTTTGTCCTTGAAGTCTACAAAATCCTACAAAACTTTGCGCAGCTACACAAACTCTTGATGGGCCAAAACTATAGATACGACGATGGAATAGTTAATAAAATCAAACGCTGCTTTGTGTATTAAAGCGAGAGTAACATAACAGAGCTAAGTTTTAGAGTAAGACCTCTGTTTATTCAAATTCAAATCTTTGTATATGAATATTTATATATTTTCTCTCCTGACCGATACTAATTTTCTTTAATTTTAAGTTAAAAAATGCTAAAAGTGCGCAAAGAATCCACAACTACCTAAAAACTGTACATTTTCTTAATAAAACACCGACTTAAGATGTTAGGAATACTTGTATCACATTGTGTCTGCTAGTTTTATTATGGAGAATACAATAAGGAGTAACATCTCTTATTGGACAAAAGTTGAAAGTTCTTGTTCATGCGTGTTTAAAGTAGCACAACATTCGGATAGCATGGCTGATCTGACGACAGTCTTGTAGGTTTTCCCTTTAGTTTTGAAATACATTTTGGGATCACATAGACAGATAAACTAGTTAAAAATTAAAAAATTACTAGTTAAAATAAATGCGTAAAGTATTAGTAGCACTGCTATATAAAGCGATGTCTCAATGCGTTGATGGAAAAAGCAGAAGACGTAATGACACTTAATTTATATCTTATATATAAAATTCTCGTGTCACAATGTTAGTTACTATACTCCTCTGAAACGGCTACTAGCTATTTTTCATACTCATTCATGTGTAAATATGTAAATGCCAAAGATCACCTATCAAAGTTTCTACTTAAAGTTATTAACAATTGGGAGGGAATTTAAGTAACTTATGATCGAAATTTTTTTCATAAAAGATTAGATGTCTAATGTCTAAACATTATAATAAGCCTGATAGCAGAGATAAATTTACGAAGGTTATGTTAAAAAATGTCTACGTCAATGTATTTTACATTGCATAATTTTGTTTTTACTTACCATACTAAGTAATGTTTCACTTGACAAGTCAAGACGGCTAAACGCTTTACATCCCGTTTGTGAAATAATATTTAAAACTTTAAAGGTTTTTCCACTAACTCGTCGCAATTTTGGTAAATGAGAGCAGCGTGTTTTACATATTTCGGCTGATGAATCGAAAACGTTTTATAATTATTTTAGCTGGGATAACAAAAAGTGCACAAATTCCTTTTAGTTCATGATTACCTGCTGCTATAGCAGCCTCTTTATAGTGATCACTAACACTCACCGTCACTGCCAGTGTTCCCTCCCCTGCCTAGCCAAATCTGGTAGGATCCCACTAGTGCGGCTTTAGATGTCCTTTATAGTAATGAACTTATGATAGTTCTTGACAACTATGACTTATAAAATTATTCAAAACGAAGTGAAGTCGCCTCGCCCGATCACACTTTTCGTAACACTCTAGTCACGCATTCACTAGCTTCATCCCAAAGTCAAGACTCCGTAAAGAAGTTTTACTTCAAAAATAATTTGGTCGATACAATCAGTTATAGTGATCACTAACACTCACCTTCGCTGCCAGTGTTCCCTCCCCTGCCTAGCCAAATCTGGTATGATCCTACTAATAATAGAATAGAAACATCATAAAAAAATTACGAAGACTATCACATTCAAGGAAATCCCATGAGAAATACAAATCTTACTCATAAAAATAACCTTGTAAAAGTATTATGTTACAGTACGGAACCCTCAGTGTGCGAGTCTGACTCGCACTTGCCTGGTTTTTATTTATAAAAGACTCACACTTCCTTAGGTGGTAAACATATATAGACTCACATCTCATATTATAAATATATCCTTTGCAATTAAATTTAAGGTAAAACGAAGATTAAGAAATAGAGACAAGCAAAGAAAATCTTTAAGGTTAACTGTCTTTGATCAGTATAGAGAGTTACCAAAATGTGTCCCAAGTGCCTCTGCGCCAGTTCCAATAAACCAAATTGAGCAGAGGAAATTAAAACTATTAAAATGGAGGGAACAAAAAGAAATTAAAGAAAATGAACAGAAGAAAAAAGTAAAAAAGCCATTTGTAGTGGGAACCGTAAAACAACCAATAAAAGTAGAGTTTCCACTTCCCCTTATACAGCCAAGCACTTCAGGTGCTGTATTGAGGACACGAAGTACTTCCAAATGTGCTTCTACAGTGAATAAAGGTAGAGCAAATAAGAAATTGCAAGGTAATGACACAAAAGTCACACAATCTTTTGCTCCAGATAATGCTGGGTTTAATCCCAAATTAAAAAATTTAACAAACCCTATTGTCCAAGTTGCTGAAAAGAAAATTTTAGCATCAAAGAGTGAAAAATCAGAAAAATCTCTTTATACTAAAGATAATTTAAGGAGTACTAATTTGTCAAAACCAAACAAACAAAAAAACTCCATTAGAGGTAAAAATTTACCTCCAAAAGATAATGGGATCATTAGCATTAAACCAAAAAAAGAAACTCCTAAACTAACCCAAAATATCAGCCCACGAGTTTGTTGCTCACGAGGGAAAGACAACGCAAGGAAGGAAGCGATTGTAAGGATAGATGAAGGTAATATATGACCAAAATTAAGGCATACACAAATAGAGTGATCAATGTATTGCACGCTTAATCATAAAGTGGCCTAACTCAAAAAGATGATTTCTGAGAAATTGCCAAAAAGCATTTTGTCATTTAGGACTTATTCCTCATATAATTTGATAAAAACAGCATTGTAGTAACAAATTATGTACTTTAATCATAGTTAACAAAGCTATTAATGATACTGAAATGTTATTTTATTATTGTTTGTCTTTTTAAATAAATAAGTTTTTAGTTAAAAAGACATAAATAGCTGTATCTCAGTGTTGCATGGAGATATCGAAATAATTCTTTCATTGGCTGATAGAGGGATGTTGAAACAAAGCTGCCTGTATCATTAACTCACTTTACACCTAAAACAGTCAGTTGTTTTATGATTAAGCGTGCAATATGTATTTTATTATAATAATGATTTTTCATTAATTAGGGGTTTCAATATAATAGTTAGGGTTTAAAAATAAGTTAGTGAAACCAAAATTTGTTGTGTCCAGCTAGTATTACATACATGTACGCATTTATAATTTAATGTATATACTATGTAATATGTTCATAGTTTATTAAAGTTTATTTTATTATTTTACTATGTAGGAGTTAGGGGGAGAGGGTTTCACCAAAATGTGACATTGTGTGACAATGAGAAGGGGGGGGTCAAAAGCTTTGTGACATCATCTGAAGCTGCTGTGCTCTTGATTATATAATGTCGCAGCAAGGGGTAAGGGGTATTGACAGTGTGACAACTTGTGACAGGGATGTGGGGGGAGGAGTTAAAAAATTCGTGTGACGTAATATGGGGATAACCCCCATAATATCAATTTCATTTACCTTTACTTTACTTACCTTACCTTTACTTACCTAAACTACCCATTCAAAATATTAACATAACAACATCTTTAAACTTCTCAATTTGAATAAGTGCTTTGATGAAATTAACTTAACTAGTTATCAAATGTATTGTGAGCATATTAATTATTACTAATCATTATGAAATTTTAAGTAAAATTGATGTATTGAAGTAAAATATAAGTAAAATTGTTAGAAATTGAGCAATGAAAAATTTTAGTATGTAGATTTAACGATAAAATAAGTGTGGAATGTACTCAATTTCTATCCAAACTATCTTATGATTTGTTAAACTGTAGTAGAGTGTGTAAAATATAAAAATGCACGCCCCTCCATTAAATTCTATTGTGAAAATGTGAAATTAAATATTAGTTCCAATGCTTAACTGCATGTGTGCAGCGATTTGAAATTGATGAATAAAAAGCTAATGATATTGACGAGCTTGCGTTTATTGCGTCTACAAACTATTTTGCTTGTAGAGGTGAATACTTTGGAGAGGCATGCATTTTTAGACTGAAAGCATTGAAATTTTATAGTATTAAAAACTTTCATTGTGTAATAAAATGCTTCTAGGTTTACTCCAAGATGATTATTGTGATATGAGCGTAGAAAACTTCAGAAAACAACTAGACCTGGAGATTAAACATATTACAAAGTTGTGCGAGACATGGGAAAAATACTCTGAACAGACAGTACTACCAGACAGTGTACAGGTGAGTGAATCCTCAAAACATGCTCAATTGTTCTTTTATTTACTTCCAGTTTGTGTTCTTTACAACCAACTAAAGAAAGGAGGATCTTAATTTGACTTTATTTTCGTTATTTGTTCCCTCAGAACTTTCGATTGGGTGAACAGGTTTTGATAATTCTTTGTTTATTTGATAGCTATATACAGTTCTGATCCCTTGTCCGTTTGTCAAGACCCTTTTTCTAAGAAACGCGTAGATATATAAAGTTGAAATTAATACCAAATACAGAGATCTGCGGTTCCTTGAAGCTGTGAAAATATGAGCCTTCCAAGTGTACACAATCAAAAGATATGGCTGTTTATAGCATTTTCCCCATAGATTTGCAGATTTGCCCTAGCGAATCTACGGGAAATGAGCCTTAGCAAATCTATAGAGTACTTTCTGTTAACCTAGAGTCATAAATGTATCATTTATTTTTGGAGTTACTGCTTAAGAAACGATATAAGGCCCGTGGTATGAAAAAATATAGGTAGTAAAACCGAGTGTGTCAGATGTTACGCGTTTCATTGCTACGCCCCTTTGCTCTTATACCGAACTCATAGAGGAAGGGAAAAAAAAGATGAAGGAGGGATAAAGAGAGTTACGGAGGGGGATGAAGGGGGAAGGAAGGGTTTAATTAGAGGAAGCGCCACGCTTGTAGCCGAATTGGGCCGGCACATCCGGGTACCAGTACCTCTTTCTCACATGAGATCGGCGTGAAGTGGCGGCAATGCTGTCACGTCCCTATTTAAGAATCCCTTGGTCCCGGCATCACGCTGCTTCTGTAACAGCTGGATCGATTTCGTTAATTCTTTTTTTTTGTTGTGTTTTTAATTGTCAGGAACAGGTTCTTATGAAAGAAAATATTAAGAAACTTACGCGGATACTTAGATAATTTAAAAATACTTAACCGCCTTATTAAATTATTTTTAATGATACCTTAGCACTTATGATAGATAATTGAAATTTATTTAATATAATCTTACTACATGTTACTGCGACCAATGGATCTTACTGGTCGCAGTAACCATAGAGCTTTTGTTCCACAAAAAAAAAAAAAAATCTTAAAGTGTTTGATATATTGGGAATTGAAGGGAACGGGACCACTCCTAGTGGACCCGGCAGACGTTGTCCTGCCCGAACGTTGGCTTATTTTTTTATAACACATTATAGCGCCATCCGCAAAAAATTGGTCGCTTGTGAAAAAACCGCTCGACCGATTTCGACAAAATTTATATGGATTCACTTCTGAAGTAGCAAACAGAAAAAGAATCATCTGAATCAACCCATAATTGCCGAAACGATCGCCTAGCATACATACAAAAAAGCATATAGTCAAATTGATTTTCTCCTCCATTTTTGAAGTCGGTTAAGATTACCCAATCATGGTCCAAGATGAAATTCAAAATCACTAAAGTATATTTTTGGCATATAGCAACATTCAAGACGGTCAGGTTGTACTTTAAACTGGCACTTTAGTGAAAAGATCTAGTACGAACGTCATCTACTCCAAAGTAATTCTGCAATTCTGCATGTTTAAGTATCATCATTTTCAGTTTTTCCTTACCATTTTTAGGGTTCCGTAGTACTAGAAGGAACCCTTATAATTTCGCTCCATCCATCCGTTTGTCTGTCCGTCCATAAGGTGCCCCCCCCCTAGCATTTCCAAACTATTAGACGTTGAGACTTGAAATTTTCCATGCCGATAGAACATGCTCAAAACTCATTAGGAAAATTATTCTAAACGAAATCGGACCACAACTTTTGAAGTTATTTAACAAATACGTTTATAGCGTATCAGATATCCTTTTATGAACGTGTCTTGACACTGCTTCTATTTTACACGATATACATGGCCGTAACGTCGAGGATTCGATACGAGCGAGTTCTGATTTCATTCGTGCTATCAATATTTAACAACTAAGTTGTGTAAACTTGTTTTTAAGTTCACCGGAATTAATATTTTGTCTCACATTCGGTTTTGAACGCAAAAGTAAGTAAAACTATCGAGAATGTACGTGCTAGACCCTAAGCTCTTTCTATTACTCTTTTCTGGCCAGTCTGGTGGTTCGGCACTATTATAACGATTACTCAACAAAAAGTAAGTTAAAGTATAAAACAGAAAAATCTGAGCGATTAGTCATGGCTCATATGTGAGTAGGCGCATATACTAATTTTGTTGGAAGTACGAATTTACAAAACAGGCGCGGGCCATGAAGAAAGGTTTTGCCGACCGCTGGTATAAACAACGTGGCAATCACAGGGGTGTCCGACACTTGTATAATTTCATGAGAATTTCTAGCCTCCCCTATTACCTCATCTCAGATCAAAAAAAAGAGGTGATTGATTTCTCAAAAGCCAATAATAGTTGCCTCTGCAAACCACTTGTATGAAAAATAAAAACACCTTTCTATTCTCCTACTGCAAGTTAATAGTTTTGTTAACATCGTCCTATTTTGGTACTCATATTATCTCTTTAATCGTAAAAAAAGTAATGGGCAAAAAGCTTTTCATTTATGCTAACAGTAATGCGCGTATAACCTATGCGAAAGTCTGGAGGGTGCTCGGCGTGCAATGAATATAACCGTAGACCGTGTATATCAACTCAGTTGAACAGTGATATTATTTGAGCGATATTGAGCCAGAACATCCTTTTTAGGGACATGGATCCTTTAGAATTTCGCTCTGTTTGTCCTTCTTTCTGCCCGTAAGGTGGTCCCCCCTCCCACTAGCATTTCCAAACTATTAGACGTAGAGGCTTGAAATTTTCCATGTTGATAGAACATGCTAAATACTCATTAGGAAAATTATATTGAACGAAATCAGACGACAACTTTTGAAGTTATTTAACAAATACGTTTATAGCGTATCAGATACGGAACCCTTCTCTATAAGCGTGTCTTGACACGCTCTTGATGAAAAGAGTATTTTTATTTATAAAAGCTTGAAAAATGAATCCTTGGTTAAAGTAGTTACTTCTTCGTTTTGTTTGTCATATTCTAGTATAGTCCTCTGTTGTCTGTGGTTCACAGGTAAGAACAATACAGAGTACAAAACATAAGTTATACGTTCATGTGTGCTATGCTAACATTGCTAGTAGATATGTGATAGTGACGTTGTCGGCTGACTGTTGTCGTTAATTATTGTAATTGTACATCTTATGTAAAGTAATTGTTTTGATTATGTAGATAAACACAGTATCGGAATTTATAAATTATGTCTGACCCAGAAGATGGCGGTGCAATAGAATTCTTAGATGAGGACGCAGACATCGTCCATAACACAGGCATTAAGTTGTCTACCTTAGGAACAGACGTCCGTATGTCATATAGTCCTATATATTTATTTATTATTTATTATTAAACTTAGTAGGTGTTCCAGCACGCTAGTCTGCTCCGTCCCTTATAAACTTCCATTAATCACGTACCATGTATCGCATTATCGCACAAACAGAGACCATATATCACATTTTTTAACGTCACCTTCGGACCTAGAATTCGTTAACCGGTGGAAATAATTAAACAATGATCCAATCGAATGTAACGAGCAAAAAGCTTTTTACACTTGCACTAACAAACGGGCATCCTCATCATTCTTGACCCCAACATTAAGTTGCCCCTTTCAAATTCCTTTATTAAAAAATATTTAGTTAATTTTTCTTTTTCAGCTCTAATGAGATTATCGTCATGTGGAACAGTTATATCAACAATCATTGAATAAAAATGGCCTAAAGCGTGTCAAGACACCCTTATATAGAAGGGTTCCGCATCTGATACGTTATAAACGTATTTGTTTAATAACTTCAAAAGTTGTTCTCCGATTTCGTTTAGAATAATTTTCCTAATGAGTTTTTTTTAGCTTGTTCTATCGATAAGGAAAATTTCAGGTCTCTACGTCTAGTAGTAGGTAAATGTCTAATAATTAATTTGACTGGCCCGTTGGCGCAGTGGGCAGTGACCCTGCCTACTGCTCCGGGGGTCGTGGGTTCGATTCCCACCTCGTTTTTAAATATTTAATACGAACGGATCGGCCGCTCCTGTACCCTTCTGGGACTTGGCACCTAAATCGGCCGCTCCGTTCACCGTCTGGTAGGGGCGGCCCCCGCTACAGCATCAATTTGTCTAAAATTAAGGACACTACCAAGTTACTCGTAGACTGTCAAAGAAGTATTAATGCTTAAAGCTAGAAATCTATTTTTGATGTAATTTTAACTAAAAAAAAATTATAGTAAATTGCTTAAGTATTTATTGTGATCTGGTTATGGTTTTACTTTTTTTTAAATCAGGCGGTTGTGGATTATCGGATATAGAGGTGGTATAGATAGAAAGTAACATACACAATAGTGAAATAAATATTTATTGGAGGTTGCACTTTTTTTATTATTTTCAAGGTCCCAAGTGAATAAGCACGAGATAGAATATTGGTCAAAAATCCATGAGGTTTTTGAATCAAACCTCGCTGGACCATGGTCGTGGCCACGCATAATACAAAGTTTTCATATTCATATTCATTTATTTAATTGCACATGATTGTAATTGTACATGATGCCCCGTTAGGGCGTTGCAATTTTAATGGATAAATTTTATATCGAAATTATTTTATATTTGTATAATTTTATAATATATTAAAGTCGGAAGATGTCAAAAAAATTAGATAATTTTAATAAATTTAATTTAATTAGCAGGATAAAAAAAATGGATAAAATGCAATTTTAAAAAAGTTTAATTGGAGTGGTAAAGAAAGCATTACGCATATCTCAAAATATTTTGGAAAATCCAAAGTGCATGCCACTTATTTTCTAATTATTACAATCAAGCTATGCACGCCGCCACAGGCGTTAAGCGCCATCTCTTAGAATGAGTAGAATACTAAGTAGTACGGAAATATTCCGCTAGGTGAAGTGATCAGTTGAAATTTTCTAGAGGCAATATTAGTGTCACGAGAGCTGAATTCAGCTCTCGTGAGACTACTGTAGCTACGCCGCCGACAACAGTGACAAAACTAAGCCAACTTTAGTCGTTAGAATATTTTTGTGGGCTATTGGTCCGATTTGAAAAATTCTTTCAGTGTTAGAAAGCCCACTTATCGAGGAAGGCTATAGGCTAAAACTGATCTGTTTTTTTTAAACTAATTACACGTGGACGAAGTTGCGGGCAGTTTAACACATAAATAAAAGAGAAAATTATGTTTTTAGACTTTTAAGTGAGAAATATATTACATGCGCTGGCTCGTTGCCCTAGTTACAATATTAGTCTCGCGAGAGCTGAATGTGCCGACATCCGTGACAAAGTTAAGCCAACTTTAGTCGTTAGAATACTTTGTTGGCTATTTAAACCGCTTCCACATCACACTTTTTGGTGCTTGCTGTATGTTTGCATTTAATATTATAGAAAGAGAAATATTCATAATTGAATCGCAATACAACAGCTGTATTCCACCGCAGCTGTATTCCACCGCAGCTGTATTCCACAGCAGCTGTATTCCACCGCAGCTGTATTCCACCGCAGCTGTATTCCACCACAGGACATCTGGTCAGAACTTAAAATTTCACCCTCAGTCCTGAAATCCACAACCGTGCGATTCTCAAGTGATCAATTACCAGCTTCTGTATTTTGGAGCCGATACGACTTAGGCGCCTTCAAGAAAAGAGCATACTCATTCCTAAAAGGCTGGCAACGCATCTGTAATGCTTCTGGTGTTGCTTTAGTCCATGGGCGCCGGTAGTCACTTGAGTAAACCACCTGCCCGTTTACCCCTTGTTACATAAAAATTTCGCTGTTTTACGTGCTTTCCGAGACACGGACGTCGGATATCGAATATAAACCAGTGTTAGAAACGGTCACCCGTCTACCACCCGGTCGCAGCAAGAGCTACTTAACCTAGCGGTCGATCAAATGCCGACCACTGATTAGGCCATGACCTTCTCTATTGTTCTAAAGCAAAATAATTACGTTTTTGCATCCATTTTTATTTCTATAACTTAGCGACAAAGAGGATAGTGCACACATTCCATAGCTATTTCAGCTCGTGTATATTTAGCTCAAAGTCGTGCATCACATTCTTAGAATTTTATGTGTCTTTTATAGTTACATTCGCTTCAGATCGTATTAGCGTTTGCGCCGTTGCTTATTTTTCTACTCTTTTTTGCAACCGCGTTGCTTATTTTTCTCCTCTTTTTTGCAACCGAGAAATTCTTAGTAATGGCTTCTTTAACGTACGGATATTCCTTAAAAACGCCTTGATTTTTTAACGGCTGAAGCAATTTCAAAAGAAAAATTATAAATAATTTTTCCATTGAAATATTCCTTAACATTCGAGTAAGATTCTTTTGAAGACTACAAGAGAATTAGAGTTGCTCACAAAATAATGAAAAGATTCGAAATTAGACAAAGTCATTGAATTGAATTCAAAGCGGACAAATAGTGGGTTTTGGCCAGTGAGAGATAATAATGTCATCATGTGAAAAATGATAGTTCTCTTATCTTTTGTAAAAATGTGTATTGTATTTACCCAACACAATTTTTTGGCCGGACAATGGAGACTTAGATATGATATTATTTATCCTTGAACCATTTTCGTCTACGTCACGATTCGTCCCTTTTCGGCGATAAATTCTCCCTTTTATGATTGTGACGCAATCATAGTATATTTTTATGAATGAATTATGGATGCTGTGTTATTTGGAAGAAATGACGTTTTTGCTTACTGTGGCTTTTATACGTATGTTGATTATGAATTGTATTTATTACTTTGATTGACTAAGTGTTTCCCGCTATTTGTCCGCGTAAACTTGCGAGAGTGCTTGGACTTACAGCCCTACCTTATCGAGACGCCATGGCGACGTCGCCGGTTACGTATCAAACCAATGCATATTAAAATTTAGGATAGGTAACTCACTTGGCGACGGTTTGGCGACGTCGCTAAATTAGAAGCGTAGCCACGTTTACAACTGGCTACTCATTTGGCAACCGCTGATATCCGTGGCTACGTAGCTGGCGACGTCGCCATGACGCCTCGGCGAAATAGGAGCTTTAATCTTTAGTTTTTATTTGGTCTGGACTTATGACTTAATCTGCCCCTATCGAAAAATCCGTCCTTAGTGGAAGTCTGCTAACTATAGTTTATACTTAGCCAAATATTCTCATTCTTGCCAAATATCATCATTGTACGTCCCGCGGTTTTAGAAATTTCGTGTCAGGCGACCTTTCGCTTTCATGATTGATAAGATATATTCTGGTTATAAAACAGATAGTTTTATATTGGAATTTTCAATATATTCGTAGACGTACATAAAATGTATCCAATGATTCTTAAGAAGTCCTAGTTTTTATTTAATTCCAATTATTTTTAATATAACATGACTAGGAATACTATCTCTTTTTGGTCTGCAGGCGAATTCAGCCGGCACGTCCGGGTACCAGTACATCTTTCTCACATAATATTCTTATTAAAACGGCTAAGTTTCTCAAAAGCTTGTGTTATAAAGAAAACATGGAGAACTGATAGAATCATGCGTTACTTTGCGGAAATCCATGACGTGCATAAAATACTAAACTACTTTGCTTAAATCCGCAAACGAAGAAAGCTTTATTTCATTAATTTTATTTCGTTCATTCGCTGATTTAAGCAAAGTGGTTTAGTATTTCATACAAAAAAAGGAGTATATATTTTTTTTTAATTTATTTAAGGATCCACAACATAAAGACATCACAAAGTTTGCTTATGTAAAACATTTTACAAATATGGTTTTGACTGGGCCTAACAAACAAATATTATAGAACCTTAGAGAAAACCTTGACAAAGAAATAAAACATTACATGAATTTAAGTGCCATTAAATTGCTTTACGTAAATACTAAGAAACACAATGTGTAATAATGTAAAAATATATTACAAATTGACGTGAAAGGATTGGAATAATAATCGAATAAAACTATATCCGTATACCAAGATAGTAAAACAGGACTTTTCTTTAAAAAATATGTATAAAATAACTAAAAGACCTAGATGTTAAGAAGTTAACTCCAAAATCATTTTAGATTTTTTTTGTCTTTAAAAGAATATTAGGAATACTTTTTAGGTATGTCCAATATTCCCCTTTTCCCCTCCTACTAAGCCACTCACCTTCACTGCCAGTGTTCCCTACCATATTATTTTACATAAAAAAATTATGTCTGTAGTAATATATAAGGCTGAAGTGTTTGTTTGTTTATTTACTTGAACGCGCTAATCTCAGGAACTACTGATCCGATTTGAAAAATTCTTTCAGTGTTAGATAGTCCATATATAGACGAAGGCTTTAGGCTTTATTTATCATCACGCTAATATTTTTCACCTTATTTTACGCGGACGCAGTCGCGGGTGACAACTAGTAATATAGATGCTAATAAACTGACTACAACATTGAGGAGGTCGTGGCCTAATCAGTGATCGGCATTTGAGTCGATCGCTAAGTTAAGTTGCTCTGGCTGCGACCGGGGGCTGATATCTCCCGTGATCAGCAGCTAATCGGCTCCTAAGATCCGCAAGATGAGCAGAATGGCTCCGAAGTATTACTTTAGTGCTTCGTTGGCTTATAGCGGTTACAAAATCTAAGAAAATTAATTTTGTTCAGTTTAATTTTTTTTTCATTAAACTTTAAGCATGGAGTTGCGAACTAATGTCAAAGTATGTTAATTTAATGGTTGTTGCATGTATAATGATTATTTGTTTCAAAATAAAATTAAGTATTTCCCTTTTTGTATTAAGCTAATTCTGGCGGCATATATATGTATATTTTATTCATGCTAAACTAAAGAACCGATAGTCATAAATTTTGCATATATTTTTAGAGTAAAATTTTTATTGTAGGCCTATAGCTATTTCTATAGATAAATTGACTATCAAAATATCAGCTATAAAAATAGATGCAATTTTAGCGTGATGTTATATAGACATATATATTATTACGATAAAATTGAATCTATTTTTTTTCCTAATTCTACGCGGACGAAATCGCGGGCACAGCTAGTGTGTAATGGACCTACTTTATTATAAGGGTGATTACAGTAGAAACCAAGACATAATTTTAAAAAGTATTCATTTTATTCTATATACATACTTATACATTTCCCAAAATACATTGAAAAAAATGTAAATAATTATCAAGATTAATAATATACACACGCGAAGGACACAGGAAGTGTTGTGGCAGAAATCTCTTCGTCCCACACTTCTGTCCGCAGTTGCCTCCGGAATACCATTTTTAGCTGCGGCTGGAGTCGTGCGTAAAGGCATTTCTCAGCGAAAAAATATATATAGTGTTTGTGGAGGCGTTTTACAAAATCATAGAGTGGATAAAAAATTCTGAAGGAAAGAATGATAGTCAGTTGAAGAAAAATGTAGTTCTCGTATTTTGCTTTCTTGCTGGAGTTTTGTAGAGGGCAATTTAGACGTTAGGTTTATTTCAAAGGAAAAGATATCAGACTTTAAAGACGTTTGGACTTTTCAAATGTACAATCCACATCAATTGGATTGCAACTTTTGTTAAGGACTTATCCGAAATTACTTCTACGTTGGCCGTAGAAAGTCGTATCGAATTGTGCGAGGTATGAAGGTTTCTTGAAAATCGCACGGTTGTGGATTTTAGGACATCAAGGTGGGATTTGTGGTTCGGCCACAAATTCCTAGATTTGCGTACAATATGCTTACTTAAAGCTTTATACAAAATTTTAATTCTTTGTATAAAGACATTCTAATATTTCACAATTAACTTTTTTACCGTCCATGAGAAACTAAACTACCTTGCTTTAATCCGCGTATGTTTTACCTTTAATGTTTAAAATTTTTTACCGTCGTCATGACTACGCCTTGACACAATCTTGCATTACAAGGTATAGATGTGAGTGTAAATCACGTAAATCGTTTGCCATTGGTGTGCGTGGGGTTAAATGCCGACCACAGATTAGGGCACGACCTCCTCAGGACGTGTATTAACATTATCGAAGTTTAATACGACAGTTTTGAGACGTTTCGTTAACAGTAAATTATTCCAGAGCTTTTAAAAATTAGGTTCTTTTTTTTTGAATGAGCTTTTGCTTAACAAAAAGCCCCGAATATCATATACCGATTTATGGTAGAACGAACGAATGGAAACGAATTTCTACCAGTTGCAAACGCTTAATGTCCATTGGTATAAATTTTTAGGTCACACATTTTACAAGTGAGTTTAAGTAAATCTTAATGTGATACGCTTGCATGAATTTTTATAATGCTTTTAGCGCAAATGTCGTCCAAGCTGCCAGGCGTCGTTTAAAATATTTGACGATTCAAAAGAGCTTGTATAAGTCTACTTGAATAAAATATCATTTGAATTTGAAATTTGCACTTATCTCATTAAACCATGTAAAGGAACGAATACTCTTTATTGTATACCACAACAAAAATAGATTATATACTGAGTTACAGTATACAAGATAGTATACTTACTATACTTATGCTGATGGTTTTATATGTCATCAGAGGCCCTAGCACGAACATTTAGAGCCGTTTGAAGTCAAAGATTCGTTTATTTATTGTGAAAATGTTCGTGCTAGTGTAACTAACCCGACCTTATGGTGAGTATAATATTCGTATTAATAAAATTTCTTAAATGGAATAAAATAATCTCCTTTGTGTTAAGACTAATCGGATAAAGTATTTCACGATTAAATTAATTTGGACCCAAGCCAGAGCGATTAAAGCTCTAAGTCTGAAATTTTAGTACTCGTTATGCTCCATTAGCCGCTTCAAATATTAATATCTTACTATTGTCGTTAAAAGAATCGTGCAATTTGTGAGGAATTTCCTGCCTCACATTTTCTAGTATTCTTTAAAAGATATTAACTCCACGAGTATGTGTGATAAGAGATAAAACATCCTTTATTATTCGTGAAAAAAATGTGTTTTATATTTTAACATCTTGTTGCGTGTCTTATCCATCATGGAAAAGGAATTTTGTTGAGTTTCGTCGTTGAATAATTTGTACCAATCAAAATTTCATTTACTTTTTCCTTAAGAATAGAAAGGCATCCTTTCCTTTGCGTTTCCTTATTCTTTCCGTGACTGTTTTTTAAGCGTTTCAGCTCATTCCTCTTTCTACATTTTTTTACTTTACTGCCTTTATTTCTTTATCCTTTTCATCCTCCTTTCCTCCGTCCTTGTTCTATTTTTTCTTTTTCTTATCTTTGTATCATCTGTATCTTAGGTATTAGTAAATATAGCTTCTATTGCCTACCAGAAAATTATGAGATTTATATAATTATATTTATTACTACAGAAAACATTATTGAAAATTTACAAAATATTTGGTGTCGATGTATAATCTGGTGCATTATAAGCAACAAATGTAATGCATGAATTATTTATTATGATCCAAAGCAATTCAATTGATGAATTATTAATTAAGTGATTAATGATTAATTAGTGAGGAAATATTGTTAGATTAGATGTAGTAGATTGTTGGCGTTTTAGGGCGTGATAGGCAGTGGATTAGAAAACAGCGGTGGCGTTATTGCTATAGCATAAATACTATTGATTTTCTTTTTTATATAGTATATTGTGTCCCATAGCTGGGCAAAGGACTCCCCCTTCTCGTTTCACTTTCCTCTTTCTTGGGACAATCTCATCCACAAGTTCTCCGCAAATAATCGCCCCACCTCTTTTTCGGCCAGCTGGGTCGTCGGCGGTCATTGGTAGGCATCTAGGAAGTCGCCAAATCGTCGATATTGGCCCTATTTTGCTAGCCCATCTGGTAAATGTGGATTATACAACATTCATTTAAAATATTCCAGTTAAGAAAAAACATTGGAGCCACATGCCTAGCCCATTCCCACTTCAGCTTTGGTGATTATTAAAAAATAAATCATTCATTGAGAGCTATTCAATGCAGTCAAATAAATTACAAACACCATCATAGTTATTTGTTTATCTATGGTATACGTTATATTTTTTCTCTCTCAATGTTAGTTCAAATTATTTATCGTAATATATTTTTTTAAACAAAACAAAAACCTCCTTCAAAAAATACCAAGAAACTAAAAAAATAATTTGTATGGAGGAAATGTTGCGAGGAAATTTGACATGGTACCGACTATAGCACATCAGTACCTAGGTTTTTTTTATTTCTACTATAAAGTAAACGAAGATATCATCGATATATGTATACAAAGATTTGTTAATTTAAGTCTCATTACACACACACAATTTATTTGGGACCAACATTAATGTAAGGTTAATACCAGATAAAAACACAGATCGCGTTCAATACGTACAAAAAACATACAGTCGAATTGAGTATCCTTTTCATTATTTGAAGTCAGTTAAAAATAGTCACTATTATAAGAGGAAACAATTGCTTTTTTGTATGCTTTAATGCCTATCAATTAAATAATTTTTAATTTTTTTGACACTTCCCGGTGGCCTAAACTCTTCATTAAGGCTGGCAACGCATCTGCTTTCCTCCTGGTCGTTCAGATGTCCATCCATGGGCGTCAGTAGTCACTTATCTGCCTGCTCGTTTGCCCCTTATAACATCAAAAAATATATATATTAAAAGTTTTCTTTGCTCCCAGGAAATTATGTAAGGATTATGCGAACGCGTACCAATGCAAGTTAAGCAATAAAGCTACCACGGAATTAAAATGTGTGTTAGACGAGGCGGAGAAAAAACTTGACCTCTTCAACTTGGTCGTCATACGGCAGAGGATAGAGATGGAGGTATATTATATTAGCCAACTAACATATGACCCTGACTTTACCCGTGTGAATGAATAAACACTTAATTCTGATACCCATGTGCTAACTAAAATAATAAACTTTTCGTTTGCAAAGATATCGTCGAAATTATTTTGTCTATTACATTTTCCTATATATATGATACCTATAGGAAAAACGAAAATAAAACATCTATGTCTGTCTGTCTGCTGTAATCTCCGAAACGACTAAACCGATTTGGACAGGACTTTCACTGGTACATAGCTGATTTTACAGGGAAT
>JANCMC010033613.1:3274763-3404608 GCA_024363005.1 Charaxes varanes
AAGAAAAATTAAAATAAAGTCATAAAGAGTAAAAATGAAATCTTTTTACAGTGAAACAGTTTGAGAAGGTCATGACACCCGAAGAGAAAGAGAAGCTCTTCCGAGCCATCGACTACCAGGAGAACACGGCGCCTCTTCACCTGCCCGTGGAGTATGTGGCGGTGGAGGGGCACTTCTGCCTCGACCGCCTGCAGCTGTCCGTCACCGACAATGAAGAAGTGCTGCGTGCTTGTGTGGAGACCGTCGGGGTGGACCTCATGCAACGGCCCAGTGCCAATGCCCTCAGGTACTTCGTCCTGCTCCCTTTTGTTGCTCCTATTGCTTAAATTGCCACCGCTGCTCCAGCTGCTCCCACTGCTTGGATAGTCTGCAGCTGTCCGTCACCGACTGTGCCGAGGTGCTGCGCTGGTGGACCTCGAGCAGCAGCCCAGTGCCAACGTTCTCTTGTATCACGTGTTGCTGCCTTTTGCTACTCCTGCTGCTTAGATTACCACCACCCTCAAGTACCTCATGCTGCTACCAATGCTTAGATAATCTGGAGCTGTTCGTCACCGACTATGCCTAGATGCTGCGCTGAGATACTCGGGGTGGACCTCAAGCAAAGGCCCAGTGCTAACACTCTCGTGTACTTCGTGCTTCTCCCACTGCTTAAATCCTATCGTAATCGTTTCGGAATCGAATCGTAACCAACTCCAGCTAATTATTGTAAACCTGCTGAGGCTGTTAGCGTTGACCTGAAGAAACGCTCCAGCGCCCATATTCTCAGCTATCATAGTTCATTCGGATATCTTTTTAATTTATAGCTGAAGTTTATATAATAAAGTACATACACGTTCACTTCTTCACGTACACAATTTTTAACTATAAGTTACTGATATAGGTACATATTTAAAAATAACAGATGTTAGGTAGTAATCATTAAAAATAATTATCTTGTGTTTTGTTTAATACTGCGATAATAACCGGCGCCTCCTGTAAAAGAAACGAAGAGGAAAAAATAATATGTAACATATATATGTACCCGACCGATATGAAATAAGCTCAAACTGCTAATATGACCGAAATACTAATTTGGCCAGTATAAAATAGATGTTTTTAGTTTTCCTCATTTTGTTGTTTATAAAATATTCACCTTGAATTGGATATATTTAAGAAATGTAATGATTAAAATAGCATTATTTACGCGCCAACCAAAATGTCTCATTTTCTAATAACTAGAATGTGGTTATTTTTGGTAAATATGGAGTTCGAATCCCAAACATTTGCTTTTGTGAAATTTTTTTCAAGATCTCTCATACTTATGATTTACTATAAAATTACATAGTGTTTTACAATAACATAGTGTATCCCATATTACAAGCATGTTTGTAATTAGCTTTGATGATAATTTTTTGTCCTTGTAATGTTAACTTTGTGAATTCATCTCTGTGTAATATTTAGACGAATGAATTAAGTTGTGTATATCTATTTTTCTTTACAGAGTGGATGTTCAAATGCGAGCGTTTACGGTCACCGGTAAACGTCAAGGCAATTTTGAACCCCAACTGGTAACATCTAAAGAAGTCTCAAAAGATGTTAATCTCTTAAACGTACTTTTCGAGACCAATCCTTTAGGTAAGATCCTAATTATATTACAATTTAGTTTATCTTGTGGCGGAATAAAAATGCCATTAAGTTGTCTATGTTAGGTACAGACGTCCGTGTGGCATACAGTCCTATATATATTAAAATTTATTTAATTGTATAATGTAAGTCCTTTTCTTTTGTTTTTATTCTCATTATTATTTTTCTTAGGTTACAAAACTGTGGAATTAAGATAAACATGTTAAGATAGATTTCAGTTTGTTAACAATCAATAAATTAATAATAATAAAAAATAATAATATTTAAAATTTAATATCTATACTCTAAGTATTATTAAAATGCAATCAGCTTAGTAGAAAAATTCGGCCGCCTTTTAAATGCGATAGCCAAAATTTTTTCGATATTTACCTTGTGTCGCAGGCAAATAGCGTCGTAGGTTTAAAATTAATAAATTACAAAGTTAAAATATATGGTCACCCTACGTCTGTTGCTTATTACATATTGACATATTGAAGACGAAGAAAGAGGGTTGTACCGAAAATACTTTATGAGATTGCTTTAGTATTAAAGCCATATTGAGATTTAACTAAACAAATAACTAATATACAACGTCTGTCGTACGGATTCCGTACCTTCTTTGCTATTTTAATTACATATTGTTCATATTTATATAATTTGTTTTACTAAAGGTGAAGAATATGATACTATGTTCTTGTTAATTTGCATGAGAAGCTAAACTACTTTGCTTTAATCCGCGAATGAATACGAGGGAAAATCGGTGTAATGCTGCAACTGGTATTTTTCAAAGTATTCTGGCTGCTCCTTTATCTGAAGCAGCCAGAATGCTTTATAGTTTTAAGTTAAATTAATATGTTATAGTTTAAGTTGAAGTTATGATGGGACTGGCATTATCGTCACGAACATAAGAGTCCCTAAATAAAAATAGATAAAAAAAAATGCATATTTTAATTTAATATTATCTATTCCACTACTCATTGACATTGAAATTTGTATTCTTTGTCGAAAAATTGTGCCCACTCAAATTTTTTGCTCTAATTAGTATGAGTAATTTCGCTTAATTTTGACGCAATGCTTCCATGTCCTTTTGTCGTGTTAATAGCGCAAAAAAATTGGTACTCATATTAATCTTGCTAGATAGTATACGCTTCTTTAACAAAATTCCAGATGCAATATTAAATCTGTATATTGAGAAACTTAAACGCGTAGTACAGCGAAGACTATATTAAAGATAAAACTGGTTGGAGTTCAGTCGCTCCAGTTTTGTTCCTTATAGTTAACATGGAAATGTATTAAATTCATTTCTTGTTAGTACAATTTTGAAAATTAATTTTCTTGATGATTCTTCTCGTGGCTCGACTTTTCCTAATCAGTAGTAGCTTTTAAAATATTTGACGATTCAAAAGAGCTTGTAAAAGTCTGCTTGAATGACACATCTTTTGATTTAATTGAAACGTAACTCTGTTGCGGATAGATTAGAAGCGGACGGGCGATCGCGCTAACATAACATGGTTATAAACTTTATTTTAGTTTTAAATGGTAATATTGTTTATTCAACTATAATATCTTCCCGCGGCTTCGCTCACCTCACATAACGTTAATTGAATTTACTCAAGCGATCCAAGTAACCCGTCAATGAGCCCGAAAGGGGATAGAGGGCGGCTGGGCGACGTTGCCAAATTAGAAGCGTAGCTGGTAACGTCGCCACGGCATCTCGGTGAGTGAAGGCTCTAAACGTGACAAGTTAAAGGTCAGACCATCAGCGGCCATATCCTTATTAAATAATTTATTTATCTCGACTTGTCCATTGACACGGTGGGCAGTTACCCTTCCTTCCGCACCGGACGTGGCTTCAATTCCCAATAGAAGATAATATTATATTGATTTAGATACGTGTATAAAAATATTTAAAATATACTCGTGAAAATATTTAGTATCTTAAATTATCAATATAAAATGTAATTATAATTATGTGTCAATAAATAGATACATGTCACCAGCTCCATAAATTGTGCGAGTCGTTGTTTTAGTATGTCCGTGTGTACGTCACGCAACGTCGCCGCGTCCCTTCGCGTTTTGATCCGCTTCTGATATTGCGGAATTAGCCGCACCAGAAATAAAGCGCTCCTTGGTAATCTATTTGTGAGGATATTGCACGAAATAAACTTTATAGTTAAAATGAAAGTAACCTTTTGGACTTTAGCACGGGACGAAAATTCTTGTTTCAGTTTTTTTGTAAATGTTACTTCACACTTTCATTGTTCTACATATTTTTCATTAATCTTTGAACAGATTAAGTAGATAGTGAAACGTCATCGATCTAAGTCATTTGCCTAGTTGTTTCATCAAATGGCTGAATATCATTCAGGAAGCTAGTTTATTAAAGAGATTATAGGCTTTTAATTGAACCGCTAATTAAACTATCTGCCTGTGACAGGTGTACATATTAATGGAGCTAAAGGATTTTTACATCAGTAGTGTGGTCTAAAGCATATTCGATTTTTTTTAAATCTTATTATTGTTTTGTTGCTTTAAGCAATTGTTTATATGGCTTTAGTGTGTCTTATATTATCTAGAGGCAGGCCCGCTAAGGTCGAATGTCGTTTGCACGTCAATTGGTTAAAAGGCTTATTTTTGCTTGTTTTGCATTACGTTAATTTTCAACAATGACCCTTAGCAAAAATTTCTTTAACAAGGAACTGTCATCAAAAATGGAAGCACATATAAACGATTCCCGTTAAATGCAATATGTTAGCGTCGATATATTAATAAGTGGGGCGAAGACTTTCGGTACAGTTTTACGAAAATTGCGCAAACGATCGTGTAAGAACTTTTGGAATAATTTTATATAGAGCATGTTGTGTGACCGTTAATATTTGTTTTAAATATGCATTATTAATAAATGTACTGTGGGGGGAGATTATGTATGAGAAGGTCGTGGCCTAATTCCTGGGTCGGGTGACTCGATTAAGATGGAACAGTCACTTGTAGATTATTGAAATCACAAGGAATGACATAGTCTATGTCACGTTATAGAAAAATAAATAGGTTCCCATAAAAAGGCCTCAAGATTGAAAAAAGTTTCAGCTAGTTTAATACGATTAATTAAAATCCCCTTATCGACAAATTCTTCTCCACTTTACGATATCATTTTATAGATATAATTAATTTTAAATAAATAGGTTCCCATAAAAAGGCCACAAATTAAAAATGAAGACCAAGTCGCGGGTTCCAGCTAGTTTAATACGATTAATTAAAATCCCCTTATTCATATATTCTTCTCCACTTTAAGATATTTTTACAGCTATATTCTTCTACGTATTGAGCATTTGTGTCTACGTTTTCATTTTATGCGGCTTTCATCAGTAAATAGAATAATTCGAGAGAAAGTATAGTTGACTAAGAATCTAGTTTGCCACGCCAAGGTCGAATGTCGTTTGCACGTGAATGACCTAAAAGGCTCATTATGCATTATGTTAATTTGTAACAATAACCCTTAGCAAAATTTTCTTTAACTAGAAGCTATCATTCAAAATGTAAAGGACTTTTTTGGTCGACTATACATTTTGCAGAGGCGGGTCGTTTGTGTGATATTAAAAAAATACGTGTATCCGGTCAATGCGAAATTGTTTAGAAATGGTAATTATTTAGGTATGCAAGGCGTTTGCTCCCTCCTAAACCTACACCTGGGTCACAAGTCCCAGGCACTGCTATGGTTCCTTCCTCTGCAACGCGATGGACCCGGCAATTGCACGGTGAATCCATGGAATGCTAAGAAATTCGTCTCACCAAAAAAATAAATAACGAAGAGTGAATACATTATGAAAAAGCAAGCGTGGTTTCGGAGCGAAACTTGTGTTAAGTGCCGAGAAACATAAATGTAGGTTTGGATGACGCAAATTAAATTGCTGCGACTTATAAATTGTTTCGACATTTTAATAAAAAAATATACTTTATTATGTGTTTTAAAAACTGTACTCGTAGTAGGTTAAACGTTTAAAATAAAAATAAAAGTGGTTATCTTTTCACGATACGCGCCAGTGTCACGTAAAAATGTTTAAAAATACAGAGGTCAATAAACTTACCGTGCAAAGCCTTCAGATAGGCTTTGCCGGCCGTTATCATCTGCCGCGCGCCGGGGTTGAATTTGTCCAGTATATTCTGCAACAATGAAATTTGGTATTAATATAAAATATTATATATTTACCTACAACATATAAATAAAATTAAAGTGTCTGTCTGTGTGAATGATTGGAATATGATGTCACTAAGACCCATAATCTATATTTATACAGATATATAAAGCTGAAGAGTTTGTTTGTTTGCTTGAACGCGCTAATAGCAGGAACTACTACTGGTCTGATTTGAAAAATTCTTTTAATGTCAGATAGCGTATTTATCGAGGAAGGCTATATATATCATCGTGCTAAAGTTTTTCATCTAATTTTACACGGATGAAGTCGCGGATAGCAACCAATATTTTATAAAAATGTTGTCTATGATTTTATCTCTGTTTTTGATTTGACTTTTTGATTCTCTTGTCTATGCTGATCATAAAAATGGCTTCGTGGATTTTAATGGGATTTAAACTAAAAAAGGGACTGTGCACAGGATCATTTTTATCCTAGTAATAAATAAAGTAGTTCGTATTTTTTTTAAATAAAATATTACATATATTTTGATACTTATAAATACCTACTACCAATTTGGCAGTGATTTTTTTAGTTATAAATAAGGTATTACCTATAATATATATGTTCTCTGGCAATACTCCATAGACTAGTAAATAATAACCATTTACGATTGGTAAAGTTTTAAATTCAAGTTCTAATGTAACACGAGATCCGGTCGACGAGAAAAATGAGGTCATACGTGGCAATGGACGGGCGTTTTTTTGTTGTGGCTCTCAGGTAGATTAATTTGCAATCGCAAAGAAAATGAGGGCTTAGACCGTAAACAGAGGTGGAATGTGGCCTTTCAAGGATGCTGTAACCTCGTCGCTGAGGTGTGGCAAACACTAGCGGCATTCCGTTGTAAATATTGCTCAAAGCAACCTCTTCGGATATACCTATTTACCAGACATAGCTACAGATTCTTATACCAGATATATTTGCATACTACACTGAGAAGTAATAGCAAAAAAAATCAAGTTTAAAAGGTAAGGTGTAATGCCTTGCCTTTTAAACTTTAATTTTTTTTACTTAATGGGCTATATAAAAAAAGTAATGGCCTTTTTATTTGGACCGCAAAGGTCTATTTTTTTTAGATTAATTATTAAGTGTAACGTTCATGAAGTTATCCAAATTAGGAACAGAGGCACGTAAAATTGTTCTAGACTTTATGAGTCTATCCATTATTTATATGACTAATATATGAATACTTATATGAGATTCTGTGCGTCAGCTGCCAGCAGCTAGGTTGCCCATAAATCACGCAATTTTTGTGACTTTCAAATCAGGTTAATTAACTACATAATTACAAGTATTTTTAAATAATTGATATTGTTTTATAAACATTATTTACGTCTAGAATTTCACATAAGAATATGACTACTCTTTAAAAATGCACCCGGTATAGATTTGTATAAATCCATCGTTGTTCATTAGCCTCGCTAAAACACAAAAACCGCTGAACCGTTTTACATTCTGTTTGTTTTGTGTCACTCCCTTTATGCCTTGAAGGCAGGTTTTAAAAAACGAAAGGAAAACTGGAAAGAATTTTTTCAAGATACTAACAAAATGCCGATTTGGTACCTAGTTCACAATACTTCAAAAGATGATGTCATTCGTACTAGCCATTTTGATTGACGTGCCATGTTAAAAATAATTTCATAAAACATTCCGCTAATGTCACGTTGTGCACAATTTGTCAATTTTGTAATAAAATATAGAAATTATCAATTAATGTAAAGTATAAAAAAATTGTATTTTTAAAAAAATTATGCGCGACGACTAAAGTTCCCAGTACCGAAAGCCTAGGCAATACGTAAAATCGCCTAATTTAATACTCAGTCAAGCAGACCTCGATATATATTTGCAACTTTGCCCTCCAAACGTTTTCGCGATATCATCATTTCAGCCTTTAAGAGACACAACAAAAGTAAGAAATCCGAGCATTTCAACTCAAACCATTTATGTATCCCTGGTGAGAAGAACATTGTATACTTGAGTGAACATCTGTCTCTGGAATGTAAAGTGATTCATGCTGCGCCTACAGGGGCTTCTAAAAACATTTTTATACTTACGTTTGGGTTAGAAATGGCCGCGTATGTGCGCGAAACAACGACCAATCACGCAATGTGTTTTGAATGAAAACCAATAGGTCTTTAACATTCCAAAGTAGGATTTACGCACTAAAACCACTCCTTCTATTTATCGTTTCGATGACAAATACAATCTCTTTTTGTTCAATTATACTATTGCGGCCCAGAACGCATCCACATTGACCGCTTCATGAGAAGCAATTATTAACTCCTCCTGCGTGCAGGTGTAGGAGCACTCAGGGCATGATATGAGGTGTGACATCCACTGAGTCACACCACAGGAATAGTCAAAGTTGATGTTGTTTGCGAATCCCCATTTACCATCACAAATAACCACTTAGTCATGGCGTATCATTTTACCATAATAGGACCGTCAAAAGACGTAATTCCACATGCCTGATCCGCGACTTATGGGCACATTACAAGAGTTGGGTTATCCCTCGTACCCCAATATCTTGGGGCGGTGTTGGCGAGGACGTGATAATGTGCTTTACGACTTCGTGACTACAAAATGGTAACTCAATTTTTTTTCTGAGGCAAATAAGCGAAGATATGCTTATGTTAGATGTATGGCAACCATAGAGGATAAAAAAACCATAGAGCACGAGGGAAGTATTCTCATTGTTTATCTTCTATGGCTGTTATACCTTATACCTAAGCGGACGTATGTGCATTTGTTATACCAAGAATAATACTTGCATACTGTACTGCTCAAAGCTCATCATAAATACAATATAAAACCTCTATAGTGAGGTACAACGCATCGGCGTGCCTACTGGTGGTGCAGACAACCATCGGCGTTATGTTCATAATTCCCTTTACAACTTCTGAGAATGGACAGAGACTATAACAATAGTTGTGAACATTGAACTTTATTACGATAGAACGTAATTTTAACCCACCTAGGACATTTACCAAGGTTAAGGGGAACTGAGTAGAAAGTCGAATTGAAAGTAAGTGGTCAATAGTGAGTATCACTCATTAACCTGTAAAGAAGAAGAATAAATAATACTTTTAGAGTCGTAGAGTGCTTATATTCAAATTATCTATCAGATAATATAAGGTATTATAGAAGTAAAGCAAAGGTATTAACTCACCCAGCCCTTCTTCTTATGTTTCTTATCATGTGACACTGAAGATCCACTGCTAAGACTGTTGATGCTTTCAGTGCTTAGTAGCCCATCTATCGAGGTAGGCTACAGGCTATATATCATCACGCTAAAATTGAATCGATTTTTTATTATACCTAATTTTACGACAAGAACATGAAAGAACCCTTTCCTAAGACCCAAAGTACTGCAGCTTTCATCTAAGATGAAATAAAAATGTGAAATCATCTGACATGAGATTCTCAAACTTCAAAAAAGGAGGACGTTCTAAACTAGACTGTATTTTTCATGTCTGTTACCTCAGAACCTTCGACTGAGTGAATGGATTTTAAAGATTATTTTTTATTTGAAAGCTCTAGAAACTTCTCTCTCTACAAACTCTCTAAAAGCTTCTTAACTCGCACAATTCCTTTTTATACAGGAATGATAAAAGATCAAATACTTCGCTGTAAGATACAAGAAATATTGATTGATTGAAGATGGGGAAGGCAATATCGCTTGTTTCAATTACTTGCCTAATAAGTTGGTCAAGTATAGCATGAAGTTAAGAAACTTCTTATGTATTTATATTATGACATGAATACATTAAGTAAGACAATAATAGAACAACTATGTATCTGGCTATTTTTTTTTTTTTTTTGGTATTTGACAAAATCAAAAACAGTTTGACTTAATATTACTGTTTCTAATATCGCGTGCACCTATAATTACATATCGTGGATTCGAATAAATAAGTTATTAAAGTATTTAAAATACATTAAAGTGCCGCATACAACAATGAGTTAACAGTCCTTACGACTGACTGTTGTAGTTATATTATTTACTAATTGTTACCCGCGACTTCGTCTGCGTAAAATTAGATAAAAAAAAAATTAGATTCAATTTTAGTCTGATGGTATATAGCCTATAAATATATATATATATATATATATATAGCCTTCCTTGATAAATCGGCTATCAAACACTGAAACAGTTATTTAAATTGGACCAGTAGTTCCTGAGATTACCGCTATCAAGTAAACAAACAAACATATAAACTCTTCAGCTTCGTTTTAGCCTAGGTTGGCATTGTGTCTTTATCTTAGTATTAAAAAATCATGAGTTCACCCTTCCGACGAATAGTTGCGAATATATCATTTCCTGTTGGATACCGGATTATTGTCGCTCGGCTATTATTCTCTTAGTTCAATCTTTTATACATAGAAATAGAGTTAAGAGTTTATTCGTAACGTCATTGTTTCTTTTTACTAATTGCATATAACTACATATAGCAAAGACGCAAGTTGTAATTTTTTTTATGTCTGTCTGTCTGTCAGTCTGCGTACCTTTTTATCTCCAACTTTTGAAGAACGAGGAAGCTACATCTTGTAGCACAAGTAAAGGAAAAAATCCGAAAATCGTAAATTTGTCCTTGCAACAGTGTCTGTTTGTCTATACGTTTGTCTGACTGACCCTTTACCCTTTTTCTCAGAAACACGAATAGGTACAAAGTTGAAATTAACGTGCAGATGTCCATGGGCGACGGTAGGCACTTCGGTGCCTACTGCCTGCTCGTCTGCCCCCTTGTAACATAAAAAATAAAAAAAAATAAATAAAGATTTATATCCTTTCTTTTTTTTAGAATAGCATTATTGGAAACAACAATTGCCTAACTCGTATTTTTAAAGTCATTGACAGCATTGCCGCCACATCACGACGATCTTGTGTACAAAAGAGGTGCAAGCGTGGCGTTACCTCTACTTAGATACATAGGTAGGAGTAAGGGAATTGATTGGATAAAAGGTAATAAAGGTTGTTGGGAAGGTGAAAAACGAGGCCGATACTACTGTCATACGGACGGTATACAGGGGTAGTGACTATAACGCTGTTGTTAAACCAACCCATTATTTATAACTGCCCACCAAGAAGGTATAGTCCACTTTAACCAGCCTCGGATAATGTCCGTCCACGAACACAACGGTAAACTTTGCTGCATACAATGCAATTATGATGTTATATTTTTAGTTGTATTGTTAAAAACACAGGCTGCAGATGGGTTGCTGGCCTTTACGAAGTGAGTATGCCTTTTACTTTAAAGTCCCTAATTTGTATTGATTCGGAAATACCAGAACTGATATGAATGTTGTACGAGATTGGCACATTTATTTATTTATTTAAATTTTTTTTATTTAGAGACAATTTTCTTATAAAATATAGTCAGTGCATCATAAACCACAGTCGGTTTTAATTCCAATTGGCAATGACTTTAAATTTCAATTAGGAATGACGTGAAATTTCAATTCGCAATGATGTAGAATTTCAATTGGCAATGATGTAAAATTTTGATTGGCAATGACGCCAAAACTTCAATTGGCAATGACGCAAAATTTCAAGTGGCAAAGATGTAAAATTTCGATTGGCAATACCGTAAAAATTCAATTGGCAAGAGACGTGATAAAAGAGAGTGGATAAAAATTTAAATGAGTATCGCTTTTACAAAAGACGCTACGTATACAAATCGTACGATAGAGAAATTTTATACTACCCTCTTTGTAAGTTTAAATAGTTATATTTTTATTACAGTCGTACTATTCAACTTAAGTTCATATTATTTAATACGTTATAATATCTGTTTACATAAGATACCTGTTACCCAAATATTATGTTATTTATTATTTACATTCACTACGTTATTCTAATTTGATTTCTAAAGCAGTACTTTTAACTTTCTAATGGCACAGCATGATTCTTATAAAATCATTTAAATTGAAGAACTAGGTTGTTATTCTGGATTTCTTCTATTTCTCGCAAAACTTGTTATACAAATTGACCAAGAAAGTGTTTTACTATTTTGGATGACAATTTCTACTTAAAGAAAATTTTGCTAAGGGTCAATGTTAGAAATTAACGTATAGCATAACAAGCAAAAATGATCCTTTTATCTAATTAACGTTCAAACGACATTCGACCGAATAAATTATGCTCAGCTAATTCAACATCCTCTTCTGAACGTAGACCCATGTCATTGATGAGCTGGTGATGTTACAATCATTGTCGTAATTTAATAATGAATAAATACAAGTTAGAAATAATGTGATTTAAAAATTATTTTGTAAAATCGTCTATAGCGGAATCGACACAAAGTGGATTTTGTGATATATTTTTTATTTAATAGTACAGTGCAACCTTAATATAACGTACCTCAATATAACGACTTCCTCGATTTAACAAATTCTTCGTAATTCCCTTGAATTATCCATAAGAGTCAATATAAAATATACCTTTACAATGCGAACATTTTTTGCGAACAACCTCTTTATAACGAATTTTGTAGAAATATATAAATACATACATATAGATAATACACCCAGACTCGAGGCGGGAATCGAACCCACGACCCTCGGAGCGGGAGGCAGGGTCACTGCCCACTGCGCCAACGGGCCAGTCATGTTGCCTGGTATGAAACTCGTTTATCTTTATCACCCAAATATCACTCGAGCGGACTTCCCATCATTATAATGACGCCATCAGCTCTGCATGGCCTGATAGTGCACCAGATGCCATCCACCCACAGATCAAGTTTCACATCACAATACTGTCACTGGACCACAGATACACACACACTTACACATTTTCACTCACATGTACAAATTTTACTTATTCCTCTAAGAAGGTTATGTTTCTGGAATTTTGTTTACTTATAGTAATTTTAGTATTGATTCTTAAGGTAATACTAGATTTATATCCTGTTGGTGATAGCGATATCTCGGAGATACAGGTTTTTAGATACATCAGAGGTTACATTGTTAACGTCTTATGTATCGATTTATTTGAGAAATAAATATTTTTGTATTTGTATTGTAAAAAATCTATACTTGAGATTGCACGCTAGCCGAAATTCGCTCAGATATCTTAGATTTTTTTTATTTTTGTTAACCTGTGATATCCCATTACTGGGCAAAGGCCTCCCTCAGACCACTTTCCCCTATCCAGAGCTCACCCAATCCACTCTTTTCCTGCAGACGTGGATTTATATTACGACGGGCAAGTGGGCAAGCGGTTCACTCGAGTGTCTACCAACGCCCATGGACAACTGCAACACCAGAGGGCTCACAGACGCGTTGCCGGCCTTTGAGGAATGAGTATGCTCTTTTCTTGAAGGACCCTAAGTCTTATTGGTTCGGAAATACCGAAGCTGGTAATTGATGTGGGAATATGCAAGGTAAGAAGTTTCTTAAGAATGGCACGGTTGTGGATTTCAGGACATCAAGGTGGTTAGGGTAAATTTTTATAGAAATTTGCATACTATATGCTTATTTAAAGGTACATATACAAAAGTTTTAATGTTAGTACAACGACATTGTTATATTTGACAACTAGCTGTGTCCTCTGACTTCTGGTTTAAAAATAGTTTTTGAATAAGATTATACAAACACCTTCACAAATAAGAGGTACATTATTTTAGAATAAATTTGGTTAGCATCTTAATGCTTTTGACTCACTATAAACCTTAGAACATAGACATATGCTGTTACAAACTTTTATTTAGAACTTTTAAAGGGGAACAATTCTGTCATACATGATTTTGTGAAACTTTAACCGCTTACGTAGCGCACACAGCGGAATCTCTCAAAAGGGAAAAAAAACCACGATTTTGGAACATGCTTTATTGGTGCTCCGCTCCTATTAGTCTTAGCGTGATGATATGTAGCCTATAGCCTTCCTCGATAAATGGGCCATCAAACGCTGAAAGAATTTTCCAGCTCGGACCAGTAGTTCCCGAGTTTAACGCGTTCAAGCAAACAAACAAACACTTCAGCTTCACACAATAAATAAAAAAGCGTTTAAAAAATAAATTAAACAAAGTCAGCCTAATATAAATACGGTCGACATGACTACGCTTTGACATTAACTTATTGTAAAATTTGTATATACATTTTGTATATTCGACAGGTGTCGCTTCATGTATTAATATAATAAAGACTAGCTGTTACTCGCGACTTACTCCGCCTAAATTAGATGAAAGAATAGATTCAGTTTCAGAGTGATGATGTATTGTCTACAGTCTTCCTAGATAAATGACTATCTAACACTGAAAGAATTTTTCAAATCGGTCCTGTAGTTCCTAAGATTAGCGCGATCAAACGAAAAAACAAACAAACTCTTCAGCTTTATACATTAGTATAGATAAGTAGATATTGTTTCCTTTGAATAATTATATTTGTTTTTTTTTGTTTAATTAAAAACGTATTTATGCTCTCTTCAGCTTTATATATTAGTGTAGATATAACAGGTTAAATATCTCATATTAAACTATAATATCGCTCTCTTGGGCAACGCCTTTCCTGGTAATTAAACGGCAACCTATAAAATGGTATTGGAAATAAAAAAAACAAATGTTTTTTAACATCATATGCGCTTTTAATAATAGCTATCGAGATTAGTAATCATGAATGGGTACAAAACAGTAATCGTGAAATGTGATCTGAGGGCGGATGGCACATGGATCCCTTATCAGCTACCTCCCTTGGCGCGTCATTCTGATATGGATTATATTTAACATGAGAATGAGAGGAGTTTGTATAAAAAAAGGATTCCGACGAACCGTGAACCGCCTCCTTTTTAACCTTTCTAAAGGAGGTGTGAAATATTTAAACAATACACGAACTTTCAAAATCGCAATAAAATGTTGTATATTCATTAAGATTTTACAGTAATTACAAACATCATTTTTATAATGATTATTACTATTATTCATTAATTTATTTATCAATATAAAATACACTTTCAAATAATAAATAAAAGCATTATTCCGGGTGTCGTGGGTTCGATTCCCACCTCGAGTCTGGGTGTATTATCCGTATGTATGTAATTATGTATTTCTAAAAAAAAATATTTGTGTATAACAGGCGGCTGTTACCTATAACACAGGCATTAAGATACGTACCTTAGGAATAGACGTCCGTGTGTCATATAGTCCTGTATGTATTTATTATTATTATTATTATCAAAAACTACGAAAGTTTGTCCTTAATGCTAGTGGATTGCGTTTAGCTTAAATGATGTATAAAAAATTTATTGCAAATACGTACAAAAAGATATAAAATGGAAATAAAGATGCAAGATAGAATAGGGCAAGGTATTAAAATTACAATAAAACTTAATTATATCTAAGCCATATTTAATATGGTTATAAATAAATGGAGTATCTAACAATAAAAGAAGTTTTCAATTGGGACCAGTAGTTACTGAGATTAGCACTTTCAAGCAAACAAACAAACAGCTTTATATATTAAGTAGGAGATTATTATGCGCGGAGAGTAACAGGGAACCTAATTGGTTTGGTACCATCTTTAACACACCAGTTGGTGGTACATCGTATGTATGTACCAATTATTTATTGAAGACGGTTTTCTTCATATAGAACAATTTATTTGAAGTCGAATGTTTCGACTTGTCGAGTCGAGTCTGCATTGTTACGAACAGTAGTACCTCTTTCTTAAATAAGATCGGCGTGAAATGGTAACAATGCTGTCATATCAAGTGATAGCATCGTTGTCACGTTTAGTTCAGTTTGTAAGACTTCCTAATCAAAGCCCGCTTCTAGTGGTGCAGATGTGTATGGGCGTCGATAGTCACTTAAGAGGGTGACTTTTCATATTTATGCTAATATATAAATCCGAAGAGTTTGTTTGTTTGAACGCGCTAATCTCAGGAACTATTTATTAATCGGGACTCACTGTTTTACGAGCTTCAATTCCAACAAGATCGATTTGGCTGCTTTCTTTACCTCTAAAGGTACAAAATCATTGTGTTACCATAATAAACCGTTTTCTAAAACGCAGCTACCTTTGAATCCTTTCGAAGACGCAGGCGGCAAACATATTCCGATAATATTTGACTTCACGGGAATCAAACTATTTTACAATAAAAAGAATCTCATCTAAAAAAAAAGGTCAAGAAAAAAAAAATTGGTACTTACATATATATTTTACATATATTGGTACTAGACATTTAGGGGCCGTTCAAGTATTACGTAAATTTGGGGGAGGGGGGGAGGTCTTGCATACTACGCAAGTCATAATCATGTGTGTATAAATCTTTTGCTATTGGTGTGCGTGAGGTTTAATTATAATCATTAATACTCATCTCTATAACAACTATGATTGAGCCAAATTTCATATACCTTCGTCCGCGCAATTTTCATAAAATTGTACCGAAAGTTTTTGCTTCAAGTATAACTTAATTTTAGTCAAGTATTCGTCAATTTAATATATGATGATTAAATTGGCGAATACTTGACTACAATTAATATCAATTAGTCGACCAGTCCTATCCTAAAAGAAATATATCTTGATATAAGTAATTTGAAAAAGTACAGTTTATACAACGTTTTAGACAGCGTTTGATAGAAAATGTTACTATAATTAAAAACGATATCAAATCCATTTGACGATCCAAAGGAGCTTGTAAAAGTCTACTTGAGTAAAATATCATTTGAATTTGAATACATGACCAAAAAAAGGAGAGTAAGTTTGTCAAATTCAAAAAAATCTCATTCTCTAATCTTAAAATAACCTTTTAAAGTATTACCTGATGGTACAGACATCGTAGTGTGCAAGTCTGACTCGCACTTGCCCGGTTTATTTCATTACATACATAATTATCAGAAAATTGCTATTGCTAGTTTCTTAAAGATAATTGTCTTATTTTAATGAGCGGTACTGACTGGAAATTCTATAAGATTCTTAGTAATGCAAAACATTTTACTACACATTATCAATGTAGAGATTTATGGAGCGAGCTTTAGGCGGCTGTTACCTATAACACAGGCATTAAGTTGTCTACCTTAGGAACAGACGTCCGTGTGTCATATAGTCCCGTATGTATGTATGTATGTATTGCATAAATGAAAGAAACAAATGATTAAATAACACTTTGTTTCATTTTGTAGCATATAATTCACTTCTGTAAACTCTAATTTTGAAAACTAGGATAAATTCGTAACCGCGGTGTGTACGAAGATGAAATTTGTTAACGAGGTAGTTAATAGTTAGTAGATATTCGCTAACAACGGATTTTTGGGATTAATTAATTAAATAATTTTCGGAACAAGTACAAAACGTTTTTAATTGAGTCGCAAATCTCTAGCTAGTGGTGGCTTTAATTTATCATTAATCAAAAAAAAGTTAATTTTAGCATTTATTAAAAAAAAATATTAACGCTACTATGCTTTCGTTACCGATAAATATATATATACAAGACTACATGACACACGTCTGTTCTACTTATTTTTAACATAAATATTCAGGAAAAAGGATATAACAACAGGTTTCCTTTAAAAGGTACAGATGGTTTGACCTTTCTCATAAATTTGACAAATTATAATAATTGATAGAATCAGGCGTTTCTTTGCGGAAATCCATGACAAATTTCTGTACACAAGTTACTCATAAATTAATTAAGAAAATAGATAAGTCCGACCGTCTGTTAAAGTGTATCATATTTGTTAACCGCAATGACGATATTAGTTACCTAAATGAAATTTACGAGAATGAAATTGATTATTTGTTTAAACTCTTTATTGAAATCTAATGTTTATATATTAGACGTACTTGGCCACTTTAATTATGAATATTGGTCATCTGATACAGTATATATAAACATAGACATAGATATTATCTAATATATAAAATTATCGTGTCACTGGGTGCGTTGCCGAGCTCCTCCGAAACGGCTGGACCGATTTTCATGAAATTTCGGCTGGCCAGGATTGAGAATCGGTCAACATCTATTTTTCATACTCCTAAGTGATAAGGGTGGCCCACGCGAACGTAGTCGCGGGGCGCAGCTAGTTTAAATATATTATATAGAACATATTATATATAAGTTTAATAAATGTGTGACGCTTTAATTGGATGAGTTGCAAATAGTATAATATACGATTCGCAAATGCAGTCTTAAACTTTTATTTGATAAATCAGCTGATATTTAGAAATTTACTCTTTGGTCTTCCTTATTTTTTTTTAATTTATATAATTCGATGTCGCACAGGAACTGATTCTGTTTCAGTGAGCGAGTTAAAATGGCTAATTTTATAAGCAGGTGACTCTAGAATAACACTTAACCCTCAGGGTTGGCTACACAATAATCTACAGTAATCCAGCGCAAATATATTATGTACTGTTTATCTTAAGTAATATTAAAACACGGACCTACCGATAACTTCAACCATTGCACTATTATTTTTAATATAATTGGAGCTTATCAAATAAATCCGGCGATTGATCATATTTAAGTGCTTGGCTGGGCACCATCGAGCCTTACTTATTTTCAGTGGAAATATCACGACAAAGAAACTTCAAAGAGTCTACTATTTATCGCAAGCGTTTATAAACTCAGATTAGGTGAATGTTATTAAGGACGTCTAAAATTGCTAGAACACTTATGCCGGAACCAGACATAGCTTCATTTGAATGATCATGTATTGTAGCCGGGGACTTTGTGTAATTTCATAAAATTTTGTAGACTTCAAGTTCAAGAATATACAAACACTTTGAGCTATGTCTGGCTCTGGTATTACATAATGAACATAGATAAAAAAATAAACACCTCCAACCTGTTATCAAGGGTCATCACTAGCTTTGTAACGTATGTATAATAAGATTGAATAAAATACTAATTTATAAGGAAATATCTTTAATTTCAATTATTTACTAAGAACCTATAACCTCTTGTATTTACGTGAGAAATCTCCAAAAACAGTACAGTCAAGTCAACAAGTGCTAAAAATATTTAAAAAATTAGTCTTAAAATAAGAAAACTTCCTCTTCTTTCTGAATCTTTTTTCAGATTTGAAATACCATCGAAAATCCTTTTTTGTTTCAGTTAATTTTTAATTGTTTAAGTTTGCAAGAGGATCTTTAGTTTTACGAAAACTATGTACATGCGAAATCGAATCGTATGGCAATTCAGTCATATGTTTGGGAGATTACGCGAAATGCACAGATAGACAGACAAAAGTGTTTGATATTTCGTTATAGTATATATAGTAAAAATTATTAATTACGGCGTTTCAAATAGACACTTCCATTTTATTTATATGCAATTAAGCATTTCTTTGAAATCTTCTATAACTAGTTTTCAAATAGACTGTAAACAGTAAAGACACACAATAAAGATAGAGTTAACGAAACGAAAACTATGGCACGATAGAGGTATGGCTATGGCACCAAAGAAGTATGGCTATGGCAAGATATTTTTCTTCTAAATGTTGTGGCTTAACACTTACGCCACAATAGTTTTGAGGAGGTCGTGGCCTAATCGGCATTTGTGTCGATCACTATAAAATCAGTCTTTTTTTTTAGATTCATAGGTTACTTGGCATACGAAAAGATATTCTCTAATCTGTGTCAGTGGTGCAAGTTGCCACTCTGTACTTGTCAATCTTAGTGATGCCCCCAGTCGCTCTATGTTAACGACCTAAAGAATCTGTAGTACGAAAAGCAAAATTACATTTTTGGGTCTACAATGAAATGGTTTATGTGATCAGTCAGGTAAAAATAACAGCTATTTTATATCGACACTTTTATCAGTTTCTCATGCTAATAAATTTTTGAATGGATATATCGAATAGATTTGGCGACTGTCAAAAATCATAACATAAAATAATGGCAATAACTGAGACCAGTAATCAGTGCCAATTTAAAAAATATTTTACTTGCTAGTGACAACAGCGCCATGCTACTTTTAAATCACTTTTAGTAAACAAACACAAGTGTAGAAATTATTTTAAGATTATGTATATATATTGTAGAGTGTACGTCTGAATAAAACAAGTTTCAATATATAACTATTTAATTTACCTTTCTTCGATTAAGAAAGCATTTAAAACCGATTTACAAATTTTTATCTTAATATACGTGCAGTTTATATTGCATTGAAGGCACAATGTATTATTATAAATAAAGGCCAGTGCATGTGTAAACTTTTTTGTATATTTTTTACAAATAGATTACCGGTGCAGTACAGAGCTCCCCAAGCGAATATGAATAATTTCATATGAACCAATCCATCCACTTAATATAAATTTCTTGTTTTGAAACATTTTTGAGAACAAGATTTTTAAGACTGAAAAAAAGCTGCATTAGCTGGGCGAATCTTTGGAAACATCACTTTGCGATAAAAAAAGATTTCCAAACGTCAATAGTCTTTTAGAAAGAGATACATATATTTTTCTTTAAGTAATAAATACAACTATTAATTGTGACAACAGTGCAAGTATCTGCATAATCCAATTTATATATCATTTTTGCTTCGATTTATTTATTTATTGAAACAAAAATAAATTGTGATGAGATACTGTCACATAAAAACAATAACAATAACTGGAATATAAACGATATTAAGACACTAGACAGCTTAATTATACCGAAGCGACTTGATCGACACATATCAAAGAATTCACGATCTACTTCGAAAATTCACACAATATATAGTTCATCTTATAGAATGTCTTGTATATGATTTAATATTAAATGAATATGGCATATTAACAGTTACCGTTCGCTAAATTCCTAAACTTTATAAAAGATATCCTTTACCGCCTTAATAAATTCTATTTATCTATAATTAACAAAAAAAAAGTACATAAATCATCGAACCGGTTCAATACATTATCTTTGATATTACAAATTTGTTCAATATATAACTTCACTTCAATACATACTTTTTTTTTATCGACACAGGTAGAAAATAGAGTTTATTACATGCAATGTGTTAATTTTATTTATAAATTAAAATATATTTTGTGCACGTTATAATTATATAATAATTATTTTTATATAAATCATGATTTATTAAGATATTGTTATTTTATAAATCTCTTCAAAGAAAAACTATATTTATACAACCCTTTATTATTATTTTTAACCTATGGGAATAGACTACTAAGGCTGTTATTTTTATAGATTCTTTATAAAAACTTAAAATTTACACAGACATCTATCATACAATTATTGCCCTTATTAAATACATTATTTTTAAGAACAATAACGTACATATTTCAATCGCTAATTACGTGACCTCGAGACACGTAACAACCCTAAGTGATTCTCATGACAGTAGGGTATTTTATATACGAAAAAAAAGATCAAGCATTCGCATATATTATCTCTTCTTCTTCCTAGTGTAATCCCAATTAAATACCAGGGCCTGCTTAGATTGTAGAGGATGTAGCTGTGGGACGAGTTAAGATAACCGATTGCCATCTGACGTTATACTCGGAACCCTCATGATCTCTACAACCTTACGACTAAAATCACAAAGTGACATTAATCGGGCCCCACTGTTTTACATGCCTTCCGAAACACGGTGGTCGGATATCAAATATAATCCAGTGCTAGAATGAGTCACCCATCTATCGCCAAATCGTAGCAAGAACAACTTAACATAGCGATCGACTCAAATGCCGACTACTGATTGGGCCACGACATCCTCAATTCGAATATATTATCTCTTATTTAATTATATCTTTCTTTAATCCCTTTAGCGAAAGTAGCGCCACCCTAGTTAATTTCTTACATCCCTTACTTTAAATAACGTTAACTTTAATACTCTACACTAGAGGTCTCGCTAGGCGCAAACAACCCGCGACCCCACTTGTGAACCGCTTTTATTTTGTAAATTCTTATAAATAAATAATCCTTACATTTCACGAGCGAAATATCGAGTTCAGAATATAAGGAAGACCATCTTCTATGAGGGGCAAGTTGAAAAAGTGGCCATTTGAGGAGATACATCAAGATTCACCGAAATGGTGGTGTAGAATGAATTCACCAGTAGCCTTCCTGAACGGCGTGGTATTGTATTAATGTGGCAATTAATTCACCAAAAATCACCTTTAAAATTCTTCCTCATTCTAATGCTGCGCCCCCTTTATTTGCCGATTCTGACAGACACTTTAATATATTGAGATGGTCCTTCTTATATTCTAATCTCCATACTATGATACCTTTTTTACATATATAGATTATAGTTTAACGACAGATAAAAAAATTCCTATTTCTAAAACCATAATGGCGTTCAAAATCTTCATAATGCCGGAGCCAGACGTAGATCTAAGTGTTTGTACATTTTTGTCCGTGAAGACTACAAAATACTACACAACTTTGCACTGTGATGACACAGTCTCCGGCCACACTACGTGATCATCGAAATGATCATTCAAATGCCTGACTCCGGCATAATGAATATAGCTTATACTAACACAAATATATTATACCAAATTTAATATTCTATACACCAAATATTTTTCAAATTTTACCTTTAGCGTCTACACTTAAATTAAGGCAAATACCATATTTACTAGGGATGTTACGAGGTTCGATTCGGATATCGAAAGTTCGGAACTTCTGATTAATTTTACACATTCGGTTCCGATAAATTATAATCAGAAGTTATATCAGAGGTCGATGGGAATGCTGGCTGGTCGAAGATGGCCTTGAAGAAATAGATTGGACGGAGAAAAATCTGCACTACCTTCGTTTATTAAGTATAACTTGGCCCTTTTGGAGTCACTTGTTTTGATTTATTTACTAGAATATAAGATTTTTTTTTTATTTGATTATTATTATTCTTAATACCCAAGTAAACACCAATTTTTTTATCGATAGTAAGAATGTGCTGAGGAATAATGTGTACAACGTTTTTTTCGGTTCCGGTTCCGATTCCGATTTTACACACACATGTATTGGATGATGTCACAGCGTAATCGTGACAACCGTATGTTATATTAATTGTCAAATTTTATTGTTCTGTACATAGACCAATATATATATATTTGTACGCAAAAAGATTTGTGGGCGAATTTCGACCAGCTGGCGATCTCTTGCAATAATTAAATCTCTAGAAGTACGGGAGCGAAGCAACATATTAAAGACCTTAATATAAGGGTTAGTATAACCTGAATATAAGGGTTTGTTCACAATATATGAAGCCATTTGCAAGCAATAACCGAGATCCAATTGTATACGGCAGTGAGAAATTGATAAATGTTAATATGATCATTCTCATGAGATAAGTAGCGTTTTTCTCAAAGGTTCTCAATTCGTGGGTGTTTTTTTTTGTAAATATGTTACTCGATTTCTTCGTCATTTTCGAACCAATTTCGATGATTAATAAAACTTAAAGAAATTATACATATACATATACATCTTTATTATCGATATATTTCAGTTTACTAAATATTCAGAAATATATTTTTTTAAGCAAAACAGAAACCGCTCCCCGCACCATATTTAAATACAAATTATTTTTTGCTTTATAGTTCCTTGGTGTCTTTTGAAGGTGGTTTTTGATTTGTTTAAAAATATTTATGGTTTTTTATGATTTTGTTTCATTGACTAATGCTAGGCTACCTACAGTATATTAAAGGCGTTATGTTTAAGAAGATAATATTGATGAATGATTTTTGTGATTTTATTTAGGACATTAAATGTAGCCTTATCACAAAGTTTGCGGTACGATGTCTTTTACGCCCTGTATAGTAGAGTAGAAAGAAAATACATTTATTTCTAATAAGGTAGGCAAACAGTGTTGCTTTAAGAAACACAAATAAAGACAATTATTAAAACTAACAATAAGTACTAGGGCGTACAGCTCAGCTCTAGCCGTGCTGAGTTTGCTTAAAGCGCAAATGAGTAGGACAAGTTCCGTTTTTTTTTTTTTAATTTATCATAAAACGAAAGCGAAGGCTCGTTCAATTTAGGTAGCCATTCTCGTAAATTACGAATACATTTAGACGATAAAATACTTTTTTATACAAAACTAAAATTACCTTTTTAAGCATTAATTATTGGTTTTAATTTCCGTTTTGTGAAGAAGACCCAAGTTTTTTACCTATATAAGTTATTTATAGCGTATCAGATTCTGATCCCTTCTATATAAGCGTGACTTGACACGCTATTGGCCATTTTTATTTAAAATTCAAATTATTTATGCATAAATAAATAAAAGAAAACAGAAATGTTAATTGAGATGTTCAACTTAAATTTTAAATACATAATCTCACGTTCGTCTGTAAATTACTTTTCTCTATTTTAATTGGAACCGATGTATTATTTTTTTAATAGAACGCTAGTGTCATAATGTAACTTGTTACAAATATATCGAAGAAATTAAGTAGAAGGGTGCCAAGCATCAAGATGGTGTGGATGATATCTATCCCAGTGGCGAAGCGTGCGGTGCCGGAAATGAGACGATGGTACCAAGACTTCAGTGAGATCCTAGGAAACCCTAGGAACCGTTTTAGTTTGGAGTCTTTATCTTAGAAATTTTCATTTCATTTTAAAACCTCGAACTTGTTTTAAAATAAAATAATTCTATAAAATAGGTGCTCAAATAAGAAAATTTTTTATCATGATACACCGCGTGAATGTGTCTAGAAATAATTCACAATATTAAACCACCTGGTGAATTCATCTAACATCACACACATTGTTGTTGCTAACAGTCAATCGATATTGTTATTAGTTGCATGTTTGCATATATGTATACATAGCTATATTTTTATATACATTATATTAATATATTTTCAATTATTCTATATATCAATGATTATATAATACATATGTAAATGACATCCACATGTTACTTTAATTAAATTACACATTGACTATTAAACGTATGATATAAGGAAAAAATAATCATATAAGGAAAAATTATACGATATGCCCTAAAAAGTACATTTATAATGTAATTGTTCATAATAATTTTATGAACTTCACCTGTTAGTTTCAGGATGATGTTAGCAAATCTAATATATTCTTATATTGTATATAAAAAAGGAGAAAGCGGTTTATCTGAGTGATTACTGATGCCCTTGGACAATTCCACTACCAGAGAGCTATGTCCATGGGCGACGGTAGGCACTTCGGTGCCTACTGCCTGCTCGTCTGCCCCCTTGTAACATTAAAAAAAAAAAATCAGCGTACATCAGCGTCGCTGCGAATGGATCTGCTTCACACATTGCAAATAAGCTAGTCAATGTTGTCGATGGTGGTCTCTCAGCTCGAGGTGCCGCATTAGCCTCAGTGAAGTAAACTTTTTGGCCATTTTCCAAATGCACTGCTAAATGTACAACTGTGGGATATCTTTCATGAATTTGAAATGACAATAATCGCCACAGTGCTTCATTAGTACTGACGTATCTGCCCATTTGGCGCTGTATGTGAAAAAAGATTTTCCCGCTTTTCTGTTGAAATTTTTCCGAAGGGATTTGAGATCCATTTTAGTTATACCACCGAGGGGGTTGGAATTTAAGTCATATTAATCAATCTTCAACTTACGGTCTTTTGGCCTATGGAAGGGATCTGAGATCCGTTTTAGTTATACCGCCAAGCGGGTTTGAATTTAAGTCATATTAATGTGATCATTTCATAATCGCTCTTCACTGTCCTTCAATTTATGGTCTTTTGGCATGTAGAAGGGATTTGAGATCCATTTTAATTACCCCGCCAAGGGGGGTTGGAATTTAAGTCATATTAATCAATCTTCAATCTATGGGCTTTTGGCGTATAGAAGGGATTTGAGATCCGTTTTAGTTATACCACCGAGAGGGTTGGAATTTAAGTTGTAATTGTATTGTTAGTCACTTGTTACATTCATTTTTGTTTTGCCTCCAATATCGCCTTATAACGCGGCTTAAGGCAGCTTTTATTCGGGAGAAATTGTCATGGATTACAATGTTCCCTTCCTGATTTATAAGTATTTTATAACCATCAATAAAAATTATTTAAAGTAATATTCATGTAGGCTTTTTTTAAGCACTTAAGAACGTCCTATTAAATGTTATAGGAGATTTAATGGATTTTTTAAAATCTCGTTTACAATGCCTTTGCATTTAAATTCGTTAATACCTGTAAGAATATTGAGATTTACTCCGCAGAACCGTGACTTTGACCGAACGAGGAATTCGTTTTGTATTTAAAGTAGGTAGCTTTCGGGTTACAGCATTACACCGATTTTCCCTCGTATTCATTCGCGGATTAAAGCAAAGTAGTTTAGTTTCTAATGCGGGTAAAATAGGGTTGAAAGTTTGTATGAAAGTGGAAGAAGAACTGCAAACGCAATCATAAAAAGTGATAAATAACTAAATTAGAGGTAGCACCATGCTTGCAGTCCTTTTGGTCTGCAACCGAATTGGCCATTGCGTCCAGGTACCGGTACCTCTTTCTCACATAAGATCAGCGTGAAGTGGCGGCAATGCTGTCACATCTGAGTGAGCATTTCCTTGACGTTCCAGGTGCTGACAATGTCGCTATGTCTCAGCTGACATTTTATGAATTTAACAAACTTTGCGTAGTTTCATAGATCTACGCGTTTATGAACGAGTGGCGACTTTGTTTTATACCAGAGCATCCGTCACGACATGCCCTTTTAATAATAGTATAAATTGTAGCATGGGTTTCTTTCTTGGCTTTGCAACGCAATGGGCCCGATATCCGCGCACGGTGAATTCACGGAATGCTGAGAAATTGTTGGTTTCAGAGAAATCACTTTATATAGTCGAGGCGCCGCTAGCCAGCGCCTGCACTAATAGAGTTAAAAATAGAGTTAGGAAAATTCAAAGTGCACGCCTCATATTTTCTAAATATTACGAACTATCAGATATCCAGACCGCCATTGGCGTTACGCGTCATCTCTATGAATAAGCTCAGACCACTGATTTGACCACGGCCTGCATTGCATTGCATTATATTTTAGGGGGAATATAGTCAGTCATGTTATAAGCCAGCCAGTGTGCTTTATTGTTTTTAAAGTACAACCCGCCCGCCTTTAATTTTATGAGCTCGGCTTGCACTTTAAAGAAGACAAAACAGCCAGGCTTGTTTATAACCAAGCACCCGAGCCGATTTATGTTTAACGTTAGTTCTATTCACAAATTATTATATGTTCGCAATTGTAATAATAATAATAAATTGTTTATTTTCAATCCTAGTTACATTGTTAGATACATAGTGTACGGGCCTCAGCAAAATCCCTATACAACCTACTAAAAGACCTTGGCTTGTCAAGAACTGATCAAATCATAGCAATATCACGAGAGAAGTGTTATAAAATATTACATTTAGATTTAAACTAAATATCACATTGATTTAGGACGCATTTTATCGTTTCACTATTGGGGGTTAATTTAATTAATTTCATTTGGGGGTTAAGTTAAATCATTTCGTCATAGTTGTAGAAAAGTGACGGATTTGACAAATGTTAAATTTTACGGGCATAGTTATTTTAATTACAAATCTACAATTTTGAAAGCTAGTATACAAGTGTATACATAGAAAAATTAATGTTCACAATTGTAAAATATTATCTAATAATAATAATGGTACAGTTTTCTAGAAAGTCATTTTACTACAACACTTATCAAAACCGTCACTTTTGGTCCTGTATGAAAAATAGGTAATTTCTTTTACCAAATCCATGATACCTGTAATAAAATATAAATATTTTTTAAAAGTTAAGTGCTACTTTCAGTATTTAAATGAGGTCGGTTTTTTTGGCCATTTAGTTAAGGTATAGTCGACCAAGAAAGTGCTTTACCCTTTTGAATGACTGCTGCTAGTTACAAAAACCTTTTAACTAATTGACGAGCAAACGATATTCGATCTTAACGTGGCAAACCAATTTCTTGGTCGAATATTCATTAAAGTTTGTGAATGGTGGGGTCTTAAAGAGATATTTGATAGTCTTTGTGAAAGCTTCACCCAAATATGTTTCCAAAGAGAAACATCTCATTGGATTCTTTACCTTTATAATGATAAATGATTCTGAAATAATGGATGGTCTATCAAAAGGTAAAATTTCTTTACCTTTTGAAAGACAATCCATTGTCTATTAAAGGAGTTGGATTAGAGTTATATAACTCTAATAAATATAATGTACTCTTAATATACTGTACCATAAAATATTAAAAACTGTTATTTAGTGCAATATACATCATAACACGCGTTAGAATATTTTATTGTAAACGGCATTTAAACTTAAATCTCTCTAAGAAACAGATAAGCCTAAGGAATCCTACACAAAAAAAAAAACACAAAGAAACCATGACAATAGCCTTCTTTATCTGCGATACAGATATATAATAACTATGGAGTTGGTTAGAATAATGTTAATGCGTTATAAGAGCACCGTGTTGTAGGGGGATTACAGTACTTATTAAAAATCAATCGTTGTTCCTTAGTCTCGCTAAAACTTAGAAATGGCTGAACGACTTTGAATTGTTTTTGTTTTGTTTTGTCTTATTCCCCGCATTTCTGCAAAGGTTTAAATGAAAAGAAAAAAAGGAACAGTCCAAAGATTATTTTAAAACACTAAAAAAAACAGACTTGCCCGATGCTTGAGAATACTTCAAACAGATGAACTTCGTTCTAGACTTTTTAGCTGACATGCATGAAAAGAGTTAAAGGAGATTGGTTAATTGGCTACTAATAAGAGACGAGCCTAGGCAAGCCAACGTCTGTCTCCATCATTTAAAAATACTAGAATATTCTGATTTGTACGCTACTTCAAAATACTTCAAATAGATGACGTTCGTACTAGACCCTTTGACCACAACTAGAGCTTAAACACGAGCCTAGCTGTTTAAATACGATCCACTTCGCCTCTGTGCTCATTTAATTATACAGACAGCCAAAAGTTAAACAAGGCAGCTATTTAAATATCGAGAGCGGGCAACTTAAAGCTATTTATGAGAATTTTATTTAAAAAATATAAAAACCAAAATGATTCGTTTACAAAACGTATAGTAACTCAATCTATTGATGCAGGTGTAATCTGTTCGTATAAAAAGCAAATATTTTTCAAGCTCCGACCAAAACCATAAATTCGCGGATTAAAGCAAAGTAGTTTAGTTTCACATGCATGTCATGGATTTCCGCAAAGTAACGCCTGATTCTATCAATTAGCAGAAACCACACAAAAAAAGTAGGAAGTTTTGATGATTTTGGAATTTGCGATTTTATTTTTACGTGTAATAGTGATAAGAATGTTGATGATTTTCTGTCACTGTCATTTATAGCGCAATAAAATAATATTACTTTAAATCGATATAATCTTCAAATATAAGGAAATTGTCGTTATAAATACTGACTGGTCCATTGGCGCAGTGGACAGTGACCCTGATTTCCACTCCGGGGGTCGTGGGTTCAATTCCCGCTTCAAGTCTGGATGTATGTATAAATAAATGCCTGATTGAAGAACATCAAAATTAACCGCGCGGAAAATTGTCTATACCCCTTTTATCCTTGTGCCAACCTAATAAACAAAGTTTGACCATAAACAAAAAAGAGCCCTTGCGTTTAACAAAGTTTAGCAACTGTACGATTTTTTATGATATCGTTAGATATTTACTCGATTGGTTCTGAACGTAAAGACTGATTTAGATGATACTGCTTCAATGACGATAGTTAATAATGACAACAGGCAACATATGATCACAAAATTTCATCTCACTAATTTTGAAAATTTGGTTAAATACAAAATAAAATATAAAAAATATTCATGGTTTAAATTAAATCATTTACATGAAAATTGGATGAAATATCTATTATCTTTACATAAAAATAAAATAGAAGTGTCCGTTTGTAACTTTGAAATCCCTTGTTTTGCTGATTATGTATGTCTTTACGATATCTATAACAAAAATGTAAGTAAATTTTTTGCCTGTTTTTTCCGGGTCTACGAATTTGCTAGACTGATTTTGACAGAACTTTCATTGGCAGATAGCAAATGTTGTAAAGAGTAACATAAGCTACTTTAATTTTAGAGAAATAATTACCGTTTCGCAGAAAAAAATTGAAACCCTGAAAGTTTACCAAAATCACGCGGACGATGTCGCAGGTTACAGCTACTTTTAAATAAAAAGGAAACCGTCTTCAAAATGCACGAAGGAATTAAAACGCAAAAAATTGTGTGGCGACGGTTATTCGTCCCGGATTTTCTTCACATTCCAAAAAAAAAAAACAGCATTGCCGCCACTTCACGTCGATTTTATGTGAGGTAGGTACTGGCCCATTTCGGCTGCAGACAAAAAGGATTGCCGACATGGCGTTAACTCTAATTATCTATCTTTTCTTTATTCGAGAAGCCAATTTCGTTGGTTCATTGGATTGTAAGATAAGAGAACATGCTTAGTTATCTAATATGTTTTAAAAAGCTAAAATACAAACTTATTTTTTTAATAAAGACTCACTTTAACGGTGTGAGAAGTTGTAAAATCTTTGTACGGAGGGCCGTAAAATGTAAGCAACCCGGCCCCGAGTAAAACCCCAGACCGCTCTCGGGCCGCGATAAACACATAAAGGGTCTTTTTACGGAGTCGCGGGTCATGTGTCGGAGGTCCCGGATTCAATTTGTGCGGCCCGCCTTATGTCAACTATCCCGATGCGAAAAACTGTATGGGGTTTCTTGTCTATTTCCCGGATGTTTTCGTCAACCTTTATAATGAATCCGTAGTATCCGGAGTGTGAACTTTTTTCTAATTTCAATTTTGGAACGTGTATTGAAGCTAGTTTTATTATTGAATTATCAAATACAACATCTTTCATTTCTTATTTAAAAAAAAAAGATTAATTTGATTATATTTCTTTCTTGTTTTTGCCTACTTAATAAGCTTTTGCGCTAGGAGTGGGTGTGAAAATGTTCCGGTGGGGGATCTGGCTGTTTCATAGAATGTCACAGGTTATATTCAGCAGATTAAATTTGTGCGGCCCGCTTTATTTCAACTGTCCCAATGTAATAAACTGTATGGGATTTCTTACCTCTTTCTTGCGTCAATCTTTATAATGTATTCATTTCTTTTAGTTACAATCCTCATATGTCATATCGGAGTCCTGGTGCCTATAATACAGGTTCAATCCTAGTTTAAACACCAGTTTGTTCTTAATATTAGTGATTGTATTTATTTTTTATTTTTGTATACTAACATACTTTTAAGGTAAATGTAACTAATACAAAGAACAAAGAAATAAATGAAATTAAATTATATTATATAAAAACTAATATGAATGTTTTTCAAAAAGCTCTAGTACTTTGCAGTAAATGCCTGCATTTGCTTTAATCCTGCCTATATTGCCGTGAACTTGTAATTGATTTGCGAATTTATGCACTGTAATTAATATTTTTCCGCTCGATATGAATTTAACTTAACAAGAGTTACTTAAGAAAATATCTACTACGGGGGTATAAAAACAGGGATTTTGTGAAAAAATTTCATTGTGAAAGTACCCCAAAAAACGTTTAATTGTACTGAAGAAATTTACGCAAAAAAAAAAAAACGGAAATTCCTTAACAATGCTTCATTACACACAAAGGACAATTACGACCGAAAAACTTTTCAACGGTTGTTTGAAAAACTTTCCGCGACCAATTTTGGAATTCTATAGAAATAATCGCGTGCAAATTTTTGAAATTTTCCCGAAGTGATTACGGGCATTGTTTAACAATTATTGTCGTTGATGCCTTTTAATACATTATTTGATGTGAAATATTTAATGCGGTTTGCGAAGCAATCATGGTGACTTATCGCCACCCTAGGTAAGTACAGTGTGATGATTTGTCGCCACGCTATTTAGTTACAGTGTGGTGATGCGTCGCCACGCTATGTAGTGACAGTGTTCTGATGCGTGGCCACGCTGTTTAGTTACAGTTTGTTGATGCGTCGTCACGATTTGTAGTTATAGGGTGGTGATGTGTCGCCACGCTTTGCAGTTATAGAGTGGTGATGTGTCACCGCGCTATGTAGTTACAGTGTGGTGATTTATCGTCACACTACGTAGTTAAACTGTGGTGATGAGAAGTCACGCTATATAATTACAGTGTGGCGATGCGTCGCCACACTATGTAGTTGAAGTGTGGTGATGGGTCACCACGCGAAAGTGACTTAGACTCTCCTTATGCACGGCTTTGTGATTCCTTACCTTTCTCTACACACTAAGCACGCGTACCTATATGGAGTACACGTTATTACGTGCCCCTGTTCCCTAATTATTTACTTTCATAAGCTATCCTTGTATGCTAAAAATTTGTACAAAATAATACCGATTCCATATAGAAAAGGTTCAAAAAGGATTCATATACGGAATGTACTATGAAATAAAGAACCATTTTAAAAGCTTGTATTTATTAATTTACAGATAATTTATGAGTGTGTTAAAACAATAATACCAAAAAACCTTCATTAATACGAGTGTTGGCTGTGTTTCTTGCTGATTAATTTAACTGTATTAAATAATTCAAACATCTGTTTGGGGCTGTGGTCACGAGATTTTCTCTCTCGTGCTATAAATGTTTTACATAATATGTTATACAAGCGGACGGGGCAGACGTTGTCCTTTTTTATCGCTGAAAAATGCTCGGAGCTCGCTGTAGGTTCTATATTTCAATAATAAATAACCGGGCAAGTACGAGTCAGGCTCGCGCACCAAGGGTTCCATACCAACACGTAATTCTTTACCAGGTTATTTTAAGAATAATAGTTTTTAGAAAATTTCTTTTACCCTAGTAAAAGAAATTTTCTAAAAACTATTATTCTACAAAAAAAAAAAACGGTAACTTTCTCCAAAGAAAGTTACCGATTTTTTTTGTAACTACAAATTTGCGGTTTTCCAAATTTTTCCTATACTTATACTTGAAGATATATTTTATTTCCTATGCTTCTCATCGTATTTCATGATTCTAGATCAACGGGAAGTATCCAATAGGTTTTGGTTCCCTTTGCAAATGTATGCGAAACGGGACATAAATGACCATATCTTTTGGTTGCATACAATTAGATGGTTGATTTTTTTCGCAGCTTCAAGTGACCACAGATCTCAGTATTTGGTATTATTTTCAATTTTTTATACATAAAGGACGCCTAATAACTTACATAAATGACTCTATCTAACTTTGGCCACGCTTTAGGCCGTCTAAATACTTACATAAAGGAGTCTGTGTAACTTTTGTCACACTTTAGGCCGCCCAAATACTTACATAAATGAATCTGTCTAACTTTGGCCACGGTTTAGGCCACCTAGATACTTACATAAATAACTCTGTCTAACGTTGGCCGCGCTTAAGACCGCCTAAACACTTACATAAAGGAGTCTGTCTAACTTTTACCACGCTTTAAGCTGCCTAAATGCTTACATAAAGAAGTCCGTCTAACTTTGGCTACGTTTTAGGCCGCCTAAATACCTACACAAATGACTCTGTCTAACGTTGGCCACGCTTTAGGCCACCTATAATAATAATTAGAGGTAGCGCCATGCTTGTAGCCGAATTGGGCCGGCGCGTCCGGGTACCAGTACCTCTTTCTCACACGGCTACAAGCGTGGCGCCACCTCTAATTAATTTATTACATCTAATTAATATAATTTATAGCTTTACTATATTAACATTTGGAATTACTTACATAGTGAAGGTATTTTCATCATTATCGTCATAGATCTTCGTTATGTTATTTATTAGTGGATAAATATTCACGTTGTAAATACTCAAGTAATTTTTATTAAAATGTTATTTAAAAAAAACGACAATTAAACAATTTAGTTTTATTTATTCAAATTAAATACAAAAGCTATATAGACAGTTGTGTCTCAAAAGCGCACATATTGTGTGTGTATTCTCTATACCACACAAAAACAAGCTTATAAATTCCTTTCTCCTACTTCGGATTTTTCACAAAAAACATCGTTTGTGCGAATCGACTTGCAAGTATTATATATCTAAATCTAATTTCTCATCTCAAAATAATGACACTGATTTTAAACAAATTTCTGTAATATTAAGGAATATTAACGTATGCAGATTGAAATGAATTAAACTCTCGCCCTGGTGTTTTCTGTCGTTATTAACTTCTGATTCCTATTAACAGAGATAAAAATGATTTCACCTTACAACATCAAGTTAAAGATGAATGCCATAATGTGCTGGTATTACTTACAAAATGAACAAAGCCAGTCATTTCAAAAAGTACCACAATGTGGCATAGACTAGTCGTTTATTGTACTTTTCAGTTGCATTCATGATTTACACATACTATACAGTTTAGCGCATTCAAGCAAACAAACAAACAAACTCTTCAGCTTTATATATTAGTATAGGTATAGATATTTATGTATATATTTCTACAAAAATATGTATATGTGTATAACAGGCGTCTGCTACCTACAACATAGAGATTAAGTTGTCTATCTTAGGAACAGAAGTCTGTGTGTCATATAGTCCGATCTATTTATTTATCACTTAAAACTATTGTATTTATTATTCATCTAATATTTTACTTGCGGTTAGTGAAAGTGGCTCTTGATCGCAGTACTATTGGACCGAATAGGTACCAATTCCCATCAACCGACGACACTTGACACAAACCAAACACGCGATGGCGCCATTCTCGAAACGTCTGTAGAATTTACATAGACCTGACGGTTGACTTTTACAAAGTGTCAAAACAAGTTAAAAAAGATAAGAGATGTCAAAAGTTGTGTTACGAAGATATCGAAGAAGTTAAAATGAATTCGAAAAGTTTAAATTATAAATCAATCCCAGGATCTTCGACAAAAACAAGCAGGCAAATTTAAGTTTATAAAGTAGGTTTCTGGATAATTTGAATTAAAATGTGGGGGTACAATACATGTCTAATAAAAATTTAAAAAAATCATAGAGTATTCATACACGATAAATAAACAAATACACGCCATAGAATCAATGATAGTGCCTCTTTTATAGCTATCCAGAACCCACAGACACAATAAAAATGTCGATTGCTTTTATCATTAACATTATCTTTAACCTTATGATTAAGATTCATAATTTATGGATGAATTAATAATACTCAACATATAGAGTAGCTAACCGTATAATACATGCTTAATAAAATACATATATTTAAGTATATTCATAATTAAATACATTTTATTTAGTCTACTATAACTGAAAGGCTTGATATTAAATAATTGCCGTGTATACCCCAAAATCGACTATCGATAAATCGTATTGATCCAAAAATCACTTCCAGGTCCAAACTGGTACCACTCAAACAGCAACCTATTATAACACTATCAGACTAATCTGTAGCGTTAAAGTCCATTTTTTTAACTTTCTAGTTTTAATTTAGATATTAGATTTATTCATTTTTGAGTTTATGTTTTATTGTTTTATGATTTAAGGTTCTAGCTTGACTAAATCCTAAATATTTATATAAATCTAAATCTTGATCGTTCATTATTATTATTATTATTCATAAACAACCTTTTTTAAAATATTCATTGAAGTCTAAGAAAGTTGAAGTTCAAACGAAGAGAGCAGAACAAATAGTGTTCTTAAAAAAAGCCTAGACATTCGACATAGGAGACAGAGGAGGTAGTATCCTAATCAATGGCCGCCATTTGTGTCGATCAATAAATGAAGCAGTTCCTACCGCTACCGGCCGTTAACTTCATTTCTTCAATGAGGAACATCTTTGACATTGAAAAAAAAACACGAGCGCTAACTAGAACTTAATCTAGTCGCCTTGCCAAATTTCGTCTTTGTACGTCCCGCAATGTTCGAGATTTCATGTTATCTGTCAGTCTTTCGGTTGTGTATATATACTTACTTACTTACTGGAGCGGCTCAGCAACCTAAAATGAGTTTTGGCTTCCGACAAGATTTCGCGCCACTTGTGTCGGTCTTGCACTCTCTTGCCAATTTGCAGCTTGAAGATCGCTTTGTGTATATATAGATATATATTTTTAGTAGTCTATACAGCGAAAATAAAACATAAAACAAATTTGATAGACATGAGAAGCTAAACTACTTTGCTTTAATCCGCGAATGAATACGAGGGAAAATCGGTGTAATGCTGCAACCCGAATCGTTTTTAATGTCTTTCGTAAATTTTATTGTGTCTAAACATTAGTATAGTGCTTTAGAAGGTCTAGGTAACTATCATGATGCCTAAACTGTTCATAAAGAAACCAACACAAATAAAGAAATTAAAAAATAAAATACATAGAACTGAGAATTACATAATACCTGTGTTATAGGTAACAGCCGACTGATACATAGATATTTTTTTAAACATATAAATAAATAATAATAAATATATAAATAAATAAATATATACGACTATATGACACACGGACGTCTGTTCCTAAAGTAGACAACTTAATGCCTGTGGTATAGGTAACAGCCGCCTGTTATACACAACTATTTTTTTTTTGTAACTATAGCAATTCTGTGCAATTTTCGTAAAATGGTACTGGTTTTTGCTTGATGTATTAGTACATAGGATGGACAACACAATACATCCGGCAACTGCAAGACAAATCCATGGAATACTAAGGAATTTTGTCTCTATGTTGTATCATATTAAGGAATTTTGTCTCTATGTTGTATTTAATATGTGTGTGTAATTATAATAATAAATATAAATTGTCATATCTGCCAAATATATTATTTTTAAGAATCAAATTGAGAATAGAGTTCATAAATCTTAGTAAATGCCTTTTACCTGCACATTTGCCATATATTTATATATTTTGCTACAACTTACTTATCATATAAAGTTTGGGCTGGTGTAGAACTATTTTCTTTGTAAATTCTCTGTTTTAATCTGTAATAATATATATGTATTATACGTAAAACCCTTCCTCGTGAATCATTATATCTATTGGTGAAAACGGCATGATAATCCGTTAAGTAGTTTTTGAGTTTAACGCGAATAGACACTCTGAGGATTGATCGGAAAACCACTGAATTGACCTGAAGTGCTTGTCACTATTTTGATTATAATAAAAAAAATACAATAATGACTATTATTGTCTTTCTATTAACAAATGACAATTTCAACAAAATGTTGAATTAGGACACTTTGATCTTACGATGCGATAAATTTATTAGGATTGCATACCTCAGCTCTTAGAGCTCTATCCAGGTCTAGAAGAGTGTCCCTGGTGTAATTTGAAAACAAAACTCTTGACTCGGAAGATGTTACGACGTTCGTCCTAGTTTCAATTATAAACTGTTGATAAAATCACTGCCCACTGCGCCAGTTTAAGTACATTTTGGTGCTATCTGAGATTCATTAAATATTCTTTATTGTTATGTTACGGTAATTAAATAAATTGTAGCTACAATTTTACAACAATATGAAATTTCGACAGATTCGACAGACGCATATATATATATAAATAAGCAATAGGTCTCCTATCACGAAATTTTGAAAACAGCGAGACATACAAAGATGAAATGAGGAGCAGCTATAGCAAGGGGGTCATAGTTAGTGGATAGATAGATAGATCCGCTAAGAACGGATTTATCGATACGGCTAGGTTAATGAGGTTTAAGGGCTAGTTTAATTTTACACGGACGAAGTCGTGGGAAACAGCTAGGTTTTTGTATTTATAAGACAAAGCTTACCCAACAGGATGTCTCAAAGCGAGCCTTATAAATATTCGATTGGCGATGGTTTCCTGCTAGGAATTGGGGCGCCGAGTGCCTTTATTATGATTGATGGACGCTCCCAGCCTTCCTGCGATTTGTCTAGAGTCTAGACCAAACAATGAGCAATAAAGGCATTAAGTATGTGTCCGCCACCCTCCCTATAAGGCAGGCTATTAAGCTATTTAATGCTTTGAAGTTGGTATAGACTGTATGACAATAAAGTTAAAAAATAAAGAGACCAAATGCTCCTTCCACGTTTTAACGGTTAATATGAATACTTTAAGATATTATTTATATATATAAGAGCGAAAGGCCAGCTATCAAGAAATTTCAAAAACCGCGGGACGTACAATAATGAAATTTGGTAAGTGTTCATGGTTTATCGTTAGCGCACATCCGCTAAGAAAAGATTGTTCGATAGTGCAACATTAAGGAGGTCTAAGGGCCCTAGTAATTTTACGGACGGACGGACGGACGGACGGACGGACGAAGTCACGGGAACCACTTAGTCAATTACAACGACGCCTTAATCATATGTTGTATGTAAGCTAGCTTTTGCCAACGGCTTTGCACGCGTTAATGTAGAGTTCATGAAAGTATTTCAGGCCAATACCCATCTAAAAGCTTCCCTCTATCTTTTGGTATATGTTAAAATTTATGAAAAAAAAATAACAATTACTGAATATCTACAATATAAATTTGAGTATTCTACGAATACAGTAATATTATTTGCAGAATTTATTTGAATAAAAAGATTATTATAAAATTTTAACTCAATTTTAAATCTCACAAATTCCTTAATGAAGTGATTGAGGCGTCAAGTGCGCGAAGTCAATTGAAAGTCAATTACGACCGTGGGGTCAGTGGGTTCCGACCCCGGGAAAGCCGCAGCTGTTCAGATCGTTATATTATCTCTACTGCTTTATTTAAACACCATCAAATAAGGAGACTTATTTAGTGGTGTTTAAATTTTTGCACTTAAACATTACGGTTTTTTATTTTTACACGTTTCAAAAATATTGGTAAATTCAAACATTGTTTTTAGGAAATATATGACACTAGTTACTTCGTCCGCGTAAAATAAAAACTTGAGAGAGTCCTTAGACTAAAACAGGTAAATAATCTATATACCTGTCAAACTTTTATCTTTGTACGTCCCGCAATTTTCGAGATTTATTATTGGGGTAGGCTTTCGCTTTTATACATATAGATGTATGAAAAACTTAATAACATAGCTTAACTACCGATGCTTATCGACAACTACCAGAAAGTAGTAGTTTAGCCCAACATAATCGGGAGTCAAACCTTATACCTCTCGAATTTGTATCTCTGTCTTTACCATTGAACTATCGAGACTAATTTAAGCGTGACGTGCGCGAAATTAGCACATGTCCATAAGGCATCCAACCAAATACCTATAGAGATTTATACCATTATTTCACCACTGAACTATCGAGACAAATCTAGAGCCTATCAGTAGAGGCAAACGAGTTTTAACAAACTGACACACACCTTGATATATGTATAAAGCCTTGGTATATCAACCCACATAGTCTATACGTACATAGTAAGTCTTGTCTGTCTGTGTTCAGAGATAATCAGGCGGCAATTATTCATATAGCTAGCTCGTGACGTCAGTGTTTGCGCGTGTTGATTCAAAGGCAATAACTGTCAAACTGATAAATGGCCTAGGACGGCTGTTGCTTAGCTAACAACTTAAGGTGTATCCACATACAAGCTGCACGAGGGAAACTTCAATTACTTTGCATAAATCTGCGAATAAAACGAAGGAAAACCTGTGGCTTTGTTGTAATGTGTCTAAACCACGACACCGCCATCGCCAGCAAGGCACAGCAATGCACTGATATTCTTTAAATTTTATTTACAAATTTCTTTATATTTTATGGACATATCTAGCTCTGGGATAAAGCTAGACTGGGTCTAGTACAAGGGACAGCTTAAATTGTAGAGGATTTGGGTATTGGGCAAGTTAAAATGACCAAATGCCCCCTGACGTCATCCCCGTAATCCCCAAAATCTTACAACTTGTATAACTCAGCGACATTAATTGGGACCCACTGTTTTACATGTCTTCCAAAGCTCGGTGGATGTTGTATATTTGAAAACCAGTGTTTTAATTGGTCACCTATCTATCACCTGGCCTTGGTAAGAGCTATTTAACCTAGCGATCGACTCAAATGCCAGCCACTGATTAAGCCACGACCTCCTTTGATCTACAAATCTTTGTTTGTGTGCTTTACAATACGGGGAATTTTCTTCATTTGAAATTTTTCAATTTTTTTAATTAACAAGGGGCAATCTGCAACCTACTACCGACTTTCAGGCACTACAGCACTACCAGAAAGCTCGCAGATGCGTTTCCGGCCTTAAAGTAATTACTTCCGGGTAGATATAATACCAGATGCACATTTTTCTGCAGTTTACTTAAAGTATTAATTAATTAGTTATGCATCGGAGGTGTTAATAAATATTACGTTATAATGATTACGTACATGTATTATTCATGCGCTGCTTAAGTATTTTCCTATAAGTCACAGTCAAAATCGTTTATTCATATAGACTTTTTATAAGCATTTATGAACGCCCTTTGCATAATATTATTTTGTTTTTAATCATTTAATAATTTGGTGATAGAATTTACGACTTAAAAGCTAAGTTTACAAGGGTTCGTCGCACCCTGCACTGAGAAGAGCCCGCAGCATATAAAGACAGGTTTTTATATTAGATACACATGATTATCTTCCAAGAAAGATGTTCTCCTTCCTAGCGTTATCCCGGTTAAATACTAGGGTCCGCTTAGATTGCAAAGGGTGTGGCTGTGGGGCGAGTTAAGATGACCGATTGCCATCTGACGTTATCCTCGGAACCCCCACGATCTCTACAACACACTGCGTACGCCACATCGCCGCCATGATGAAACCAAATTGTTATTAATGGATATATGAATTTATGATCTGGCGAAGAAAACCTTAACTACATGTAAATTTTGTATATCAAAATAAACAATCATAAGCAAAATCGCTCGGTCAAAGTTTTATTGTAATTAAAAATTATTTGGCAGACTATAGAGATGTCATAAATATCCAGTAGGCTTTTGAAGCTAAATATGTCCAGTACATGACGTAACAATCAGTCCGCTTAACTTATAGGAATAGCGTATGGAATGGCTACCCAGAAGACTCAGATACTCGTACTTGTATTTTAAACGTGAAAATGGTAGTAAGGCACAACAAGAATACTTCTTTGTTAGCATCATAGCTGTAATTAACACACTTAAATAAAAAAGTAGTTAATATATAAACTTACATGTATTACATAATGTACATATAAGATATATCTCCTGTACATGTAAAATTTTGATTTAAAGTAACAATTGCGAATTATTTCCCGAAATATCCATACAGCATATCTTGCGTGCGCCAGTAACATGTAATTAATTTCTTTTCATTTAATTGAAAAAAGCCATATGTAAAGCCTTAATGTTTAATAAATTAAAGTGAGAAGGTCGAGGCCTAAGCAATGGTCGGCATTTAAGAATGTATTTAGATTTTTGCTTCTCCAATGTAACTTCTTTTTCAAAATTAAAAATAATAAAGAAATAAAGAAGGACAGATGCTTCCAAATACCACCGGTATTCCCGAACTTTGCCTTACATATCGCCTTCTCAAAAACTGCTTAACCAATACGAGCTAGTATTCTATATGTAAAGCGAAAGTCATCTAACAAAAGTCTCGAAAACCGCGGGACGTACAAAGATGAAATTTGACAAATTATAGTTAGTCATCCACTAAGAATCGATTTTCGATTAGGCCAGATTAAAGAGGACTAATGACTCTCGCAATTTTTCGCAGACGAAGTTATGGGATACATCTAGTGTTGGATACATTAAGCACATTGTTTTGTGACTTATTTTCTGTAGAGAGAAGATTCCAGCTCGAATAATCTCATTATACATTTTAAAATACACGTTGGCTTCTAATTTCTTTGTTATATCGTATTGTTATCTGTAGATTCGAATTTAGATATTGTTCTTTTAATAATAAATATTTTATTTCAGCATTACTTTGCAGTACTTAAATAGTTTTTGGTATTCGTTTTTGTATAAATTTTTGACTTTTTTCGGCACAGTCGTTTTTAATAGTCCTAGCTGGAGTTGGTACATGTCGTTAATATGGAATCGGTATGTGAGGCCATAACTACTTAATCCATATGATATAACAGACTCGTCTTAAGTTTTATATAACATCAGTAATATCGAATAGGGAGTTTTACTCTTGATTAATGTTAGTTTTGCCAGAAGGGCTCGCATTTTACCGCATACATTAATACGATATTCTGTAATATATTGATGTTTTAGTTTATATTTTTATTTTCTATTATTCTTTATTTTGTTTTTATTTTTAGCACTTATATAATATTGTTCATTTATTTTCTTAGCTTAGTAATTGCTTGCTCTGGTCTCCTGTAATTGAAGGAGCACACAGGGTTTTTTTTGTGTGATTGTTATCTATTATGTAATGTTTGTATCCTTTGTTTGGAGGTCCTTAATAATAATAATAAAATAATATGATTACAATGTAATCATATTATTTGTATATTAATAAAATGCTTTAAGGTATATATAATAACTAACATAGCTACAATACCTTCCAGCCGGACCCGAACCTTTAGGGGAGGCTCCATAAGTTGAATACTGTTCCGTAGTTTTGTTCGGACGGTAGGCGATAAATAAACTGAAAACATTTTGAATTGCATTTTATTGTAATGCCGGAGCCACACATAGCTTCATTTGAATGATCATTATCCATATATATGTATTTATACATTTCTAAAAAAAAAATTGTGTATAACAGGCGGCTGTTACCTATAACACAGGCATTAAGTTGTCTACCTTAGGAACATACGTCGACGTTGACGAAACATTATTATCTTAAGATCGAAGTGTTAGTAAATGTTAGTTCTTAATTGATTATTGCACCATGCGCAAAGTGTCATGTTGTTGCACTAAATTAACACTCGGCATTAATTACTCACTTCATCAAGGTGCGTAATCTACTAGTACAAGAGCTGCTAAAGTAGAGTAGTAAGTTGATTCCCTTACCGAAAGCCACATAATTTTGTTGAGTTTTTATGAGGTATCGTTACCAAAGTTGTATAGAAAATGTAAATCTAATCTAATATTATAAATGCAAGAGTTTTTAAACATGGATGTATGGATGTATCTTTGAAGCTCTTTCACGGAAAAACTACTTAATCGATTTTAATAAAACTTCACAATAAAATAGTGTGTCCATGAGAATGTCACATATAGGCTATAAATTATAAAGATATTGTGTGAATAGTCCATAATATAACGATAAATATAAGTAGTATTATAGTATAATAGTAGTAAGTATAATAAGTAGGAGAGAATTCTGCCTTTTGATATACTTAATAATGAAACTGCGCTAACACATTATTTTGGGTACGGTATAATCATGTTGTTTTCTGTTTATTATCAAATATATATATCCAGTTGGAGCATAATAGTTTATATATTTTTTAATGTAATCATTAGATTAGGAGGTGTTATGTGATTCAGTGACAGTGAAATTAATATTAAATTCATAACCTAAATGAGAACCATGATGAACGAACAAAACTATGATCAACATATCGTAACAAATATTAAGTACTTTTAATATATTGAAACCAGTTTGTTAAAGAATGTGTTGTTTTTTAGCCTAAGAAGAAGGTAGGAAAGAAGATCGCGGCCGCACCTCTGGTCGTGAAGAAAGTAGAGTGTAACAACATTGAACTGATTTTCTCTCGCTTTTAGTCGCAGATTTACGCAATGTAACAGATGTTTGAAAAATCCTTTGATATTTTTAACATCTGACAAACGTAATTTTTATTCATTTCTTACCAACTACCAACCAAAAAGGCTTTAATCGATAATTCGCCACACATGTAACGATCGAGAACAATTTTTGTTGAAATGTATTTGTTCTGTGTTGTAAAGTTCGGAAATATTGAAAGATATTATGAAGGAATACAGACATTTAAATACACTACTAAACAAAACACTACTTTTTAGCGCCGCCAGCGCGCCAGCCTCGCGGTGCCCTGGCCGAGATCGCGCACACTTTCCGCGCGGCCGAGCCTGGCTTATGATTCTATCTCCTAAGGAAATGCCGTTAAATCGTATACCTCGCTCCGATGATTCTATCAGGAAGACAGAGAGGCAGACAAGCATTTTTCAAGTACTAGTCGACCCGGCAGACGTTGTCCTGCCCAAACGTTGGCTTACTCTTACTATTGAAATCGAATATCAAAACAGCGCCATCTATTATTGGTCTCTTATCCCACTGACCGCCGCCTGGCCGTTCCTATGATAATTGAAATGGCCTGGCATCTTTGACTGGATAAAGATTATTATGATATTTTTTAAAATAGCTTCGTAAGTAGTTCATAAACTCCAAAAAGCTATTAATTTCTGAAGGTTCATGTTTCGGACAGTCACACTAGATTAACGAATAATAATCCGTGCCAGCTAAAAACTTATATCGCGATTTTTTTAATAAGCTATGCATTAGTTACTTATCAATGTCATGTCTCGGATATTAGTGTTGAAAATGCGATAATTGTTAACTAATCTCAGATTATTTTCCTTTCGTGAAGCTATTTTAGAAGGGTTTAAGAATAGATCCCCGTCAGGAGAATAAACAAATTGATATTTTTTCAAATAAGTGGCCACGTTTTCAATTTTTTTCAAAAATATTCAGATGCCGTTCGAATCCATACCTCAACCATATTTATAAAAAAAGATGAAAATTGTTCCACCTAAATAGTGCTTGTGACTAGTTCACAACTACAGGTGAATTAAATAAACAGATCCTTTAGTGTTCGAAATATATAAGTACCTACAACAAATAAATCAATTTAGGTGAGCGGATTTTTGTAGGCGATGTTTATTCTCTCAGTACATATAATACCCGGCGAGACCGAACAACAACAATGTTGTCGCTAAGCGATTTCCGTTCACCAGTTGCCGCCTAGCCCCGACCGACATATCTGGAACACGGCATATCGCGGTAATGTTGCTCCCATAGACATAGTAATACAAGACTGCGTGTTTCAAATACTTTCTGTGTTGTTGAAACGTTGTGCCAAATTTAGAAAGAGACAGCCTCTGATCTAAGGTAGTAAGGCATCTTTCTTGTTGCTGTGTTTGGTCAAACAACTATAACGTAATTTTCTTGTATCTCGTTCTAATATTGAAGCATGAATTTCTTCGAATGCGCAATCTAGTTGTACTAAATTACTATGGTGGCTCCGCATACTTCGATAGATCTTTACGTTTAAAATATTCGCACAAAATGTACAATGAGACGTCAACGTCGCATATATATTATGTAAAAATCAATATATTAAAATTAGGTCGCAGTGAAAAGGGATTGTGACGATCGTTAAATACCGTTTTTGGGGTTTCGTCGACGTATTGCTAAAATTAAACGCTTCGAACTTTTGTATGACACCTAATAAACAGGCAGCATATTATAGAGTTAACGTATTCGTCGCCATATTTGTTATTCACGTCAAGTGAGCGACGATTCTGAAGCTCATACAGACACATTCCGTAAAAAAAAATATAAGTAGCAAAATTGTTTTAAGTACCTCTGAGTATTTTCTCTGAAAAAATGCGTGGTAATTATGTAGTTTCGAGTACTTTTCCCAAAAATGCACATTTTTGTTTTTTCTTCTTCTCGAATTTGCTGTTTGCACTCTCTAACTCTTGCGGATAGGTTAGAAGCCCTGGCCGCTAGCCCTGGCCGCTTCGCGGTTATTTTTTTTGTTTTAACACAACAATCGCCTTTGTCGCTTCGCAGTCGTTATTTGGGTTTAACGCAGAAATGCATGTATATACTGTTAACAATGCTCCAAAATGCCCTATTTTAGCATTCATAACTCGATAAAGAAAAGTCAGCTTCCCCCGACGGAATATCACTTATTAGAGTGTAAACAACAACTTTCAGAAGAAAAGAAAAAAAAAAACAAAAATATGCATTTTTGGGAAAAGTACTCAAACTGCATAATTACCTAATGTGTAAAAAGATATCGACCCATGACGTTGACCACTAGTTTTGAATAGTCCATTTGAACATTGTAGGATATACATAGGTACACTGTTTTTAATAACTGCATTTATTTAGACGTTACAAACAGACAATTCCATTTATTTCCGTAGATTTAGTATGATTCACTTTTGAATGAATTATAAAGTATGATTCAGTAGTAAATGAATTGTAAATACTTTGGGCACTTGGTAGTACGTAAACGATATTGTATTTCAGGGGCGCAAGTTTATGTCGGTTTATTGTGCGCGGATAATGGATACGTTTTGGCTCGACGCGGGATTATCAATTTTACTATTACGATCATAATCGAGCATTAATGCATATACGCACTATTTTTGGATGTTGCTCCTTGAATACATAATGCAATCGCGTTGATTGTTCATCCTTCAATTTATGACAGTAAAATTTGCGCGTTACCGTTTTTCTTGGAAATAAATGTTTCCATCTTTTAAGTGGCCGTTCAAGTATTACGACACGCAATTTAGGGAAAGGAAGGGGGACCCCCCTACAAGACCTTGCATACTAAGAATACGACACCATAAAGAATTAAGGTGCTCAGAAAAAAGAAAATTACAATTCTAAGCTTCGAAATCGTAGCTTCGGCTCATTGTATTTACTGTCAAGTAACTTTGATATTATTTTTGTAAGTTTTTTTTTTTAATTAACATTTCTTATGTATGTGATCTTATTTAAATAATCTAGTCAAGGCCCTTTTTCGGATGAACGCTTTGAATCATAAAAATGAAATTTGTAGTAAATGGCAGTGAAAAAATCTATCTAACTAATATCTATATAATAGTAGCTGTAGCCCATGACTTAAATCGCGCGGGCCACCCTTCGCTTTGAGGCTTAAAAATAGTTCACGGACGGACAAAGAAATCCCATGAGAAGTACAAATATTACTCGTAAAATAACCTTGTAAAAGTATTCGGTGACAGTACGGAACCCTCAGTGCGCGAGTCTGAATCGCACTTGCCCGGTTTTTTATTTATAATCTATACTACTATATAAAGCTGAAGAGTTTGTCTGTTTGAACGCGCGGTCCGATTTGAAATATTCTTTCAATGCTAGATAGCCCATTTATCGAGGAAAGCTATAAGGCTATATATTATCATCGCGCTTAAATTGAATCTACTTTTTTTTACCTAATTTTACGCGGACAAAGTCTCGCTAGCAGCTAGTAATTTATATCAGCCCAGTTAATTATTGACGCTAAATGAATTTTTTATAACTAAATTCATCATTAAAAATACTAACCAATATTATATGTCAATTTATGCTTCGTTTTGCCATGGGGTAACATTGATTCACCATAAGGATAACGTAAAAATATCAACCCAAAACAGCGAATTCTACGCATTCGGTTTTTTAAAGCCATTTCATTATTTCTATGCCTTCAATATTCCCTATGTAATGCAATATTTGCACAGTAAAAGTTAAAATCGGCAATTTTGATAATTATTCGTTGCACTATATTTACCGCCGGCCCACATTGAAATTGGGTGGAAAACTCCAAATCCCTCGTTCCCTCGAGTGAGGATTAGCATGTTGTTATTTAACCGCTAAATAAAGAATGCACACAAAACTTTGTTCAAGTGAAACTGTTTGTTTAAGGTATGTGAATCGCATCAAATATCTACAATTAATGATACTAATTGTTGTGCAGTCTACCAAAGATAAGCGTGATATATCGATACTAATATATAAAACTAAATAGTTGTTTGTTCGTTTGCTTGAACGCGCTAATATAAGGACCTACTGGTCCGATCAGAAAAATTCTTCCAGTTAGATAGCCCATTTATCGAGGAAGACTATATGTATATCATCACGCTAAGATTGAATTTTATTTTTCATCACATTTTACGCGGGCCGCGGGAACAACTAGTAATTGACAAAACGGTTGATTATGTGATATGAATTGTTTGAAACATCCATTTCGAGATTTTAAATTTCGAAAAGCAATGGTCTTCTAAAGAAAGAACACGCGATTACTACGAAAGAAGTCTTAAAATACTTTTACTATGCAAAAACGCAAACATAATAAGTCTCTATTAATATACAAAAACCCCATACCTCACAAAAATTTTGTATTGTTTTCCTTGGCAATCTAGTGCCGAAAAAAAACACTAGTAAAGCTTGAATAACTGAAAATCAACTGACTCGCAAGTCGCAAGGTTTTTGTTATCTTTGTTTCTCTCAAACGATCTGGAATTTATCAAAGTTTTAGACCATCTATAAAATCTACAATGGAATCTTTTATAGCGAGCAGTAATTTAAAACAAAGCAGGAATAGTTTTGTGGAGTCAGCGATGAGGTTGGTTCCGGGATTCCTTCACGGACTGGATGTGTTAATTACGATCTAAATTAGCATGCCTTATTGCGGGCTAACATTTTTCTGATATTTTAATTTATTGGCGGAAGAAAACGTCAATCACTATCGTTATTAACTAAAAGCTTCTGCCGAGCACTAATAACCATTCCCTGGAACCTGGATAAAACGACACTGTACAATCGCAATCTATTTCTGATATACCTACTTAAACTGCTACGAAAGGTCAGTGAGGATGGGGAAAACCGTTTTTACCCACTTAGTTATTCAAGTGCTTTATATTATGGTTGTTCATCGTACATATGATAATGCTATAGACTCAACTGAGGGGTGTACTGTCGGGTAACCTTCGCGTGTGTTCCGATGCAACCAGTAATAAGGATAAGTGCAATCTGGGATTGGGTCAATACCATCCCTGATACTAACCTCTGATCTAGGCTATGCCATACTTACAATGCTAGCGATACAAAAGGGCGGGCCGTTGTGTCCTTTAAGCTGCGTAGTAATGAAGAAAACGCGTGAGTTTGTGCCTCAATGAGTCATTGGTGTAAAGCAGCATTGTCCAAATGGTGGGTCGCAACTCGGAACCGCGTCACGATTGGTGATCGGTTTAAGCTTTGTTTAATGTTTAAAGTGCTAGTAGAGTTTACATATGCATAATAATTTTAGTGGTTCATGAAGAAAAGTTGTAAAATTAACTGAGCCTCAGGAAAAAACACTGGTTTAAAGGATGGACTAAAATCAGAATATTCTGGCTGCAGCTCGCCAACAGAATAAAGAACACAACTCTACGCTCCAAAATACAAATTGCTGATGTGGCCGAAACAGCAACCAAGTTAAAGTACGATTGGACATGTCTGCCGCTTATTGGATGATCTTTGGGCCAAAGTCTCCACTTTATGAACCCCAGATCAGAAACAACATCGCGGCAGGCCAAGAATGAGAAGGAGGAATGACTTGTATTGTTATAATGGAGATTGGCAACACATAGCCTTAGACAGAACCTTATTGCTTTAAATTTTACATCCAGGGTAGGCAAGCCTTTACCCTGCAGTGGAAAAAAAAGGCTTTAAATAAATAATAAATAATGGTTTAACATCTCAAAAGATCTTTACAATATATCCAACTGCTTCCTTAACAATTTTCAAGAATTATTAACCCTATATGAATGTTTGAACTGATCCCTTTGCAAAGTGTAACTGAACCACTGCAAATATTGACCGATTTCTTCATATTGATGGCCATAAATCTTTATTTATAACTTCTCAACACAAGATTAAGGGTATCTATAACTCTTAAGCCCATTTAGCACTCATCTCAGAACTTGGCCTTGCTGCTCACTTGTCTATTATGTTTGTGCAAAAATCGAAGTTGGGATGCTAGATTACACCTGGCTAGTACTAGACCTGTACAATGTGCACTCTTATGTACATCCCATTCCTACAATTTTCTTTTAATTGTTTGCTTACTTCGGTTGCTCCTTCTTGACATTTGTTGGTGCTACTGTATTTCGCCCACTGTGATAAAACACTTTTTTTAAATTTCAAGAGTGATAAATCACATTCCAAACTCTAAAGTGCACCTAACTCCACAATAGTGTATTATCTGGTCTGATGATACATTTTTGGAGTGAACCTAAAAGTTATAAGATGTTCATTAAGCATATCAGCAATTATTTTCTATGTTAGACCTTAACTTCAAATTATGCAGCTTTAGTAATCTGAGTAGCAGTTAAGGTTTTCCAATAAAAAAACCAAACTAAGTACAGGTTAATTACATGAAGAAAAAATAGTAAAAAAATTAAAATGCATGTGCCATTTATAAACCATAGCACTGAGGAATGTTTAACAAACATGCTCCTTTTTATCCTAACTTTCTTAAATCAATAAAAAAAAAGTTATATCAATCTCCAGTTCAAAATTTTTGCAATACATTAATCGCCACTTAGCAGATTCTATACGTTTGGGCCACATTCAGTACGAGCTATTATATTTAAATCTATATTATTCATTCTATTCTGTATTGACAAGGATAGGTTCAGTTGCAGATTTATCAATTGACTAAGTAGGCACCAGTTTACTTAACCAATTCTACCCAGATTTTAGGGGCGGCAAATTAAAAAAAACATATACACTAAATGGTCTCAAAATTTTTAACAAAAAAACAAAAATTTCAGTACTATACAGTATACTGAATAGTAATAAATGTCTGTATGTATATTTTCTATATAAGGTTCTTTTATCTATGTAAGGTATGTATGATAAAACAGTCTTATTTAGGCACATAGGCACATTATGGTAAATAATATTATATAAATATAACATATCATATAACAATCAGTAAATAAATAAATACTCCATAATTATTTTCATGAGATATTTCTCTATATCGGTAATTAAATAAAAACCTTTCCATAACAAAATTAGGTCTCAACTTACCTATAACCTCACCAAGGTCTAATTATTTAAAGGAATTTAAAAATTGTTTGATGAAACTGTAATAAAATATCTAATACATGCCAATAAACTACACAACATTTTTGCCCAAAGATAAAAATAAAAATATGAGCTTGTAATAATGCAATAGTAAAGGTGAAAGGTATACTTAAAATGTAATTTTTTTTATTTTGAAATATCAATGAGTCAAGAATAAAAATAGTTTTCTTAAATATTTACCACTTATGCATGATCCGTAGCCCGCATAAATTGTCAAATATGTAGAGTGACGAGAAATTATTATGTACATGTCCTTGGAATGTGTTTAATATTCCGACACTTATACATTGGAAATAAAAACACAAATAATTTTAACTACACAACAATTCAACGCGCGGTAATATTTTAATTAAAGTATTATTTCGCATCAATAATTTTATTGAGACTGTTCATTACATGATAATTTACTTCTAAAATAATAACACTATTTGGGTTTGAAACTTTCATGTAATATATCTTTTATGAATAAATAGGTACCGAATACCGATTTGAGTCTCATTTTTAAATATATAAAAACATCTATAGAATCAAGAACCACCACCTAGCCGATGACACTTTTTCACTAAAAAATAAAATATGTACCAACTTCCAGTTTTCAGATTTCCACAGGCAAATTATATTCGTATTTTGTAATTGATATAAAATACTGGCTACACAGGTTTGCCTTGTCCACGCCAAAGAGAGTCATTACTTCTGCTATCTTTGCTAATGTCGGAGCCAGACATAGATCAAAGTGTATGTAAATTTTTATCCTTGAACTTGACTACAAAGTACTACAAAACTTTGTGCAGCTACACAAAGGCCCCGAACACTCTACATGATCATTGACATGATCATTCAAATGAAGCTGTCTGGCGCCGGCTAATGCAAATAAAGACCTATTTACCAGTGAATTTCAAGTTTCACAAAAAGTATGTTACGATTGCCTTAGGCAGTCATTGCGAAAAAACAATGAAAAGTGGTGTCTATAGGACCACTTTTCATTGTTTAGTACAGTATTTAGTAATGACTTACGTTTTTTATATTCCTTTGAATTTTCTGTATCTTTTACCAGTTAAATTAATTAGTTGTAAGTAAGGTATGTCTTTAGGAGTAAAATCATATAATGCAACCTTGGAATAGAGGTACGTCTATACCTCTTAAATAGGTGAAGATCCGTAGATATTCTGTCAATGGACACGGTATGGATCGTAGATACGTAGTACGGATAGAAATATTCTCTTTTGTCGTATTATATTATTACCTATAAAGCCGGAACGAGACATAGCTTCATTTGAATGATTATGTAATGTAGTCGGGGACTTTTTGTAGCTGCGCAAAGTTTTTTAGAACTTTGTAGTCTTCAAGGACAAAAATTAAACACTTTCAGCTATGTCTAGCCCCGGCATTATTAAGTCAACCTGAATTTACTACATGTCAATTAAGCTCAAAGAGAATGATTAATGTTTAACTTAATGACATAAATTTATTTTTTAGTTACGTTTTTTATAATAATTATAAGTTTCCGAATTTTCTGACTATTGCTTTTACAAAATAAGTTTAAAATTATAATATTAAATTATTTGTACATAATCCGTGATCAACTGTTAACTTGTTTCTTTATTTCATGTAAGCATTTAATTCAATTATCTGTGTCTGTTGGTATTTGATTGCTTTTATAATGTCTGAGGAATCGCAAGCATACGACAACGATACAAGGACTGCTTGTAAGTACGATATACTTGTTGAGTGGGGACTGGCCTGTTGGCGCTGTTGGCAGTGACCCTGCTTTCGCTCCGTGGGTTGTTGGTTGGATTCCCGCCTCGAGTCTTGGAGTATATGTATATAAGTATGTATTCATATATTCAAATAAATATATTTTCACTTCAGCAGCTCAAAGATGTAACTTCTGCTGCGTTAAAATAGTGGTCAAAATGCGATTTTCCCAAGTGCGTAAGACAAAGTAACTTTTTAATTTTAAAAAAAGGGTGCCAACTACCCTATACTCTGTCTCTTTCCCGTCCTTAAAAAAGAGCGAGAATAAACACTAGTCCAAGAAGGTTCAATTTCGAAATTCGACGTCAAAGAAAACACGTTCGGTAAGGCATATATGAAGTAAATAGGAAAGATATTTGTAAAATGGGTATCCATGTTTTTTATTTAAATTATTTAATATTTAAAACCCATTTTAGATTTCAAAGTTAATGTGTGCCACACGAGAGCATACTTATTTGCATCTCTTGCATTTGAATGCCTCACCACGCTCAGTATTCTACATTTGAATCACTCACTACGTTCGTGATTCAATCTTAGAATCACTCGCTCGCTCGGGACTCAAAATCTGCACTCGCAGCAAAAACAAATTTTGCTCACTTGTTGCACAAATAATTATTGTGTATGAATCGGTGGTATTAACTTATTTACCTTAGGAACAAATGGCCGTGTGTTTATAGTTCTATGTAGTTTGTTTTATTTAATATCATGATTAATATTTAACAGACGTGTTAAAAAGAGGTGGTATGGGTCAAATTCATAACGATAACATCGACTTGTTATCAATACGAAGTAAAATAAACATCAACATGAATGCAACGTACAATAACTATCAAAGGACTACCAAGGTCAAAGCGAAGCTAAGATGATAGTTTACTGGTGCATACGATCACTCCCTCCTAGTGACACCTGTGACACAATTTTAAGCTTATTTTTATAAGCCTAAAATACATAAACACTTTTATTTATAAAACAAGGGGCAAACGGGCAGGCGGTTCACCTAAGTGACTACCGATGCCCCTGGACTACTGCGACACCAGAGGACTGGCAGATGCGTTGCCGGTCTTTGAGAAATGAGTAGACACACTTAGAAATTTTATCAGAATCTGTCACGCTTCTCCTCCTGAATGAAGAATGTCCGCGATGATAAACATATTTCATAAGACAATCAAGTGGACTGGTATTTTATCAGATTCGTCGTTCGCGATTATCTAAGATTGCTACAAAAGGGGCAGTTGATTTCTCAAAGATGATTCACGGATTTAATTGGTTTGACATCAAAACTTATAATTTTTACTTATCTCGGAGATTATGGTTTTAATTATCGTAAGCACTAAATTCGCTTAAAAGCTTACTTTATCATAGTGGTGATCATAGTGACAAGCGCGGACGTGGTAGACAGCAAGGACGAGTCGGGCAGGGCGCGCGCGGCGCAGGCAGTGGAGCACGGCGCGCGGTTCAAGAGGAAGCTGCAGCGCAGGCTGACCAGGCAGGCCCTGGCCGAGGCCAAGGCCATCAAGGAGCAGATTCACGTGCTCGTCTACGTAGCGGAACTGGTTAGTATTCGCGGCATAATTTACGTAGAGACTTTCATACCCGTTCTGTTTATTAAACTGCAATCAAAGTAGAGTAGGGCATTTTTAACAATGAGATTACTTGTTTGTATTGCCTACAAGCTACCCAATTCGGGAGTTCAATCTGCTGAAAATCTCAAACAAACGAGAGTTCCATTAAAGTTATTAGATGTGTTTTTTTTATATTACACGGGGTAAACGAGCAGCGTTAAGTCAAGTGAAGCCAAAAACGACTTATTCATATTTATAGACTTTACAGTGCTAATGAACGTCATGTATATAATTATTATTATTATTTCTTAATCATTATTATATCATTTGGTGATAAATTTTACGATTTAAAAGCTAAGTTTATAACGGTTCCAACGAACTCTGTTCTAAAAAGAGCCCGCAACAAACTCAGTCGGATAATTTTGTTGTTATCGCCATTTCACAGTAATTCAGATACGGTTAGAGCAATTTACTCTCAAGCTTTTTCATCATTCAAATAATCCTTGACATTATAATAGGATATTTGAATGTGCTTACCTTTAATGAAGGTTTTAAATTTATTTAAGGACATCTCTCAAATATCACATGGAAGTTTATTATAAAAGCGAACACCACCACATAAATATGAAGTTGATTTTACGAAGCGTAGTCTTATGCATTATTAGTAGATTTTTATTTCTAAGATTTCTGCAACAACATCACCCACTCTTTAATGTAAATTTTCAAAAATATAATGTCAATGTGCAGACATTGTTTTAAAGGCCTCAAATTTGTTTTTTTTATGACTCTCTTGGGCTCATGTTATAAACTGCACGAACAGACATTTTCTGCAGAACATGTAGTATCAATATCAGCAGCATTACCACATAGACATAATGCTGTGATTGTAAAATACACCAACCTAGCAGTTTCAATATCAGTCAGCTGGCGTATTTTTTTAACTTCGCGAGCAAAACTAAATCTATTGGAAAAATTGCTTATATGAGCCCTCATTGAAGATTAGCATCTAATGTTATTCGTAAGACTGTCGTATCAACTGGTTCCAGTTCCTGATTATTAAGTTTTTGCAATGGTCTGTTCCTGTTTAACATTAGGGAGTGAGTAAGTAACAACCGATGCACATGGACGTCTGCACCACCAAAAAGCTCGCAGATGCGTTGCCGGCCTTTAAAGAGGGTTTAAGGCCACCGGAAACTCTCACAAAACAAACGAAAAGTAAAATGATTAAAGCTTGTAGGTTACCAATATATGATTACACGTGCTGTTTTAGCTTGAAACAATGTGTACTAAATTTTCTTCAGGTGGCTACAGACCCTATTTTAGCTTGGAAGAAAGCGAAGGAATTATACGCATCTTTGAGCCAGCCCGAGCCTGAAAACCAAGCACGCCCCGCCACGCTGGAAGAGTTGCTCGTGCTGCTGTCCCGGGAGAGCGCCAGGAAGATCGTACACCTCATCAACTACACGCACACCGACTTGCCCAAGTAAGACAGACAGTTTAGAAATCGCACAAAAGTTTTTTTACGACGTCATGTTACATCATCATATAAATCATTAATATTCTCGTCTTTTATCTACTATAATATGTGTGTATTACATATAAACTTTTCAGTATAATATCAGTTCAGTAATTTTTGAACTTATCACGAACAGACAAAGAGACGCGACGCAGGACTTTGTTTTATAATATGTAAGAATAAGGGGGGAGACCAATTTCTTAGTATTCTATGGATTTACTGTGCGGGTGCCAGGTTCATCGCGTTGTCGAAAAAGGAACCATAGCAGTGACCCCGGCAACGCATCTGCTTGCCTCCCAGTCGTGCAGATGTCCATGAGCGTCAATAGGCACATAGCTGCCTGCTCGTGTACCCCTTTGTAACATAAAAAAAGACTATCTCTTTTTTTTTGGTTTCGTATCGAACAAGCAACGGCAACCAAAGGTTCGATAAGAAAGTTGAGAGAATTTTCGGAAGCGAAAGGGAAAAACTTTCAAACTGATATAAATTATAGCTTTATGGCTTGCTTTTAGAATAATTCTGCATTGCACATTATAAATGGTAATAAATTGAGAACAAAATTTGGCTGTCTGTAAAGTCGGTTTACGGAAGATATTTTTACATGTTAACGCCGAACACTTAGGCCATTCGCGAATGCAACGCGATGGACCCGGCACCCGCACGGTGAATCCATGGAATGCTCAAAAATTCGTCTCTTACAAAACTGGAGCGCCTCAACTCCAAGCAGTTTTATCTTTAATATAGTTTTCAACTGTATCGCCTTAGGAATAAGCGTGTTTTTAACATGCAGTTTAAATTTAATTATAGACAGATTTAATATGGCATCTGGAATTTTGGTAAAGAATGTTTTTTTCATAAGTACCTGGATTACGGAGCTTTTACTCAGTTAATACAGCATTTTTTTTAATCAAACCTAGCTAGATCAGAGGAGGTCGTGGCCTAATCAGTGGTCGGCATTTGAGTCGATCGCTAAGTTAAGTTGCTCTGGCTGCGACTGTTGTCTGTCAGAGATCGCTTTAAGCGATAAGACCGCCTTTGCGCACTTTGTACTTAAGTTGCAATATTTTTCTTACCTTTGTATTTTTTCCTATGTGTGCAATTAAGTTTAAATAAATAAATAAAAATAAATACTTTTATAGCCCTTGATATGCACAGGCCTCCTTTTTATTTCTGATATTCTACCCTATCTCTTTGAAATATCCCTTTCGAAATACATGATGTGTCGAGATCAAGTAGTCAAGGCAGCTCTACGCATAGGTGAAAGCAAAAGAGACAGAGGACCACTCTTGTCTACTAAGTGAACTAGCATGACCAACCACATAAAGGTTGATAATTTGTCCAATCCAAGAAATCTTGACAGCCAAGCGATTTACACGCACATGTATTGGATGATATCAAAGCGTAAACGTGACAACCGTATGTTATACTAATTGTCAAATTTTATTTTTCTGTGAATAGAACAATATGTGCCGTTGTACGCAAAAAGGTTTGTGGGCGAATATCGACCAGCTGGCGATTTCTATTATTAATAAATAGTCAAACATAATCACTATAGTCAGAATGTCAAGTATTTAGCTTTATTTATGCTGCAAAGATGTTATATCTTTCGCATAATATGTGCATTGAGATATACAGGTCCTGCGTCCGACAAATTTAGGTCGATGGAAACAGAATTTCGGAAGCACCTGTCGGTGGTTTGATTTGTGAACGTTCAAAGTTTGGGGATCAGACTTTAATTTATTATTAGGAATGTTCGTTGTTTATTTGCGAGGTCAGAATTTGCAATACCTTAACGACATAAATTCGAGAAAAAATAAGTGCAGCGCTGTACTAATGGCGTTATGTACGAATCACACAATTATAAATATAAATATATACAGAACTATATGTCACACGGACGTCTGTTCCTAAAGTAGACAAGTTATCGTATGTATTATAGATAACAGACGCCTGTTATACGCAAATATTTTTTGTAGAACTATATAAATACATACATTAGAATACACCTGTTATAAAATCTAAATAAAAAATATAATTTCAACTTCCATAATTTATTATTCAAGAAATTACTAATAAAATTATTTACATTGTATAGCAATTTACATAAGTCTAATAATTATTTTTTTACGTTTGCCTATTCTTCTTTACATAAACAAAGTCGCTTCATGTACGCTGATTTGAATCAATATGCAGCATAATGAAGAATAAGGGAATTCAAATGGAAGGTTTGTATATAAAACGTGAATTAAGTTTCCGCACAAAAAAATGACACCTTTAAATTGAACAATATCACTGAATTCACGCGGAAGAAGTCGCGGGGTACAGCTAGTTTATTACAAAAATAACGATGAATTTCTAGTCCCCTAGATTAAGAAGATTTAATAACAATAAATTCCCATTTATTTAAGGATCACAAACCTTTTTAGGCGAATTCGTCAGGCATGTACTCAAGTTTAATTATTAATTCGTTAAGCTTCGTAGCGATTATAATTTAATGATATTTTAAAATGACCTTTAAAAGGTTGATGTGCTTTTGATGTGATGTGTTTGAATTGTTTTCTTTATTATAGAGTATCTAAGTGCGAATGCGAATATGCGTGTCGCATGCGAAGAATTTCATCATTATCAGACATATGAATAAAATTTAAATAAATATCGGTTTGTCATCGAAAAAAGATTTTTTTACTAAATACATATGACCGTAAATACGGCACTTTAAAATTTATACTCTTGTCTCTGTCCTTATCTATTTGTTTGTTACTCTCGAAAACAGATGGGCCGGTTTTGTCGGAACATTCACAAGCAGACCTCACCTAAATAAAAATGTTTTCTTCCTGATAGTACTAAGAAAATCATATATTATCTAGACACATTTTCTTAAAACCTCACCTAAATAAAAATGTTTTCTTCCTGACAGTACTAAGAAAATCATATATTATCTAGACACATTTTCTTAAAACAGTAACGTTTAAATTTGCATCTTTCATTAGTGAAACAGACAACAATTTTATTAAAAAAACAAATTGTAAGCATTACATTAATCATGAGCTATGTAATGAAAAAAAAGAAAGTGAGTCTTTGTGTGTCTGTTCAAGTTACCTGTTAGTACAGTTCAATTGACGGGTGATTAAGTTCACCTCATTAAACTTGGTACAAACAAAATGGTCAACATTGCCGCCACTTCACGCCGATCCCATCGAGAAAGAGGTACTGGTACCCGGACGCGCCGGCCCAATTCGGCTACAAGCAAGGCACTACCTCTAATTATTATGTAGTATTGTATGTTTTATTTATTTATTTAATAAAAATGACAAAGAGCCTGTCAAAAAACGGTTATATACAAGGCCTCCATATCTGATACGCTATAAACGTATTTAGTAAATAATTTATCAAAGTTGTAGTCCGATTTCGCTCAAAATAATTTTTCTAGTGAGTTTTTAGCATGTTCTATCATCATGGAAAATTTCAAGTCTCTATGTCTAATAGTTTGGAAATGCTAGGGGAGACCACCGGGCACACAGACGGACGGACATCGGTTTGTCCTATAGGCAAATGGACAATCTGCGTCATGTATAAAACAAGATGTTTCCCGCGTCTTTGTCTATGTAAAATTAGTCTTGTAAGAGCCCTTAAACCTCCTTAACATAGCCCAATCAAAAAATCTATTCTAAGTTGATGTTTATTGCTAACTTTAAAGTACCTCCTCGCGAAATTTCATCTTTGTACGTCCCGTGGTTTTCGAAATTTGATGATAGGTGACCTTTAGTTTTTATATATATTTATAGATTAAGGTCCACATAAGGTCATGTCATTAAGCCAGCACAATGGAAAAGGTAAAACCAATTATACTTACGCGGTCAATAACTTTCAGGTTAGCGTTACATTCTCGTAAACCCGGCATCGGGTCCGTGGAGTCGTCCGTGTGGCTCGACACAATGCTCGGCGACGTGACCGGCCGCGGCGAGCTCGCTGTGGAAGTGGACCCGTACAGCTTCCTCGTTCTATTAGGGGACACGTAACCGGGGTTCGTGTGGATATGCACCGGCGGGGGCTTCGGCGACCGAGACTTTTCGCGCCGGTCGTGCTTCAGGGACGCGGTGTAGTGGAGGGGTCGGTGGGGCCTATCGAAGTGGCTCGGGCTCGTGCGCTCGGCAGGCGACTCCACGACCTGCGGGAAATGAAAGTGCCGCGGGCTGGCAGGGCTGCGGTGGCCGTGCGCGATCGGGCTCTTCGGGGGGGCGTGCTTGTCGTAACTGCAGCCGGACTGCGGGGTGTAGTACCCCGAGGAGGAGGTGCTGGAGGTTATGGAGGGACTCTTCTGGGGAAAAATAAAGTGACGAGGACTCTTAGGCGTGAGGGGCTTAGGGGAAAGTGGCGGGTACCCGCTCGGGCTGTTGACGGACATTGCGGGACTTTCACCTTTATGTTCCCGTCTGAACGATCATTTCCTCGCGACCTGAAAACAAACGACGTCACGTCAAAAGAACTAAGCGCTTAAACATGGAATAACTAAAATGGATCTTCATTGCATGTTATTTAGAGGTTTGAACAATGTCAAAATCTGATAATGTAAAGCCGATGACTGCTTTGAACTCCGAATTTTCACCCTTTTTGGCGACGTCACCACGTGTGTAGTGTGCAAGTTTGCCCGCAGCATCTCTAACACTACCACTGATCTAATCACTCTGACGGGAACACTCACAACCACGTGTTTGACTCACTCAAAGGAATCTAACGCTTTCTGAATCTTTCTTATGTTAGAATAGATTGAAATCCTGGTCCGAAAATAGTGCAAGTAACACTTTAAGAAGTAATTAGTGAATAGCGTAGAATACAACGTAAATTTAGGTACATATTTATAATAAAATGCTCTTTGCTCGTGGCTGCGTAGGCTGCCCGTGCATGCGGGAGGCAGCATTGTTCCAAATATAGTTGTTTCGTTACAGTTTTGTACAAAATTGTTGTTTCTTTATTTTTGTAGTACTACAGTATATTATAATTTAGGTATTATTTTTTTCATATTTGGGCCAAACTTCAAATAATTCGAAAATGGCGTTTACTTTTATTACGTTTATTAAAATGATCGGTTCATTTATTATTTCAATATTTTTCGTAAACGATAACACTATTATTTTTCTTTTTTCTTGTCTTTTTGTACATACCATTAGATATTATACAGACATGAAAATCCTTTTCCGAAATTCTAACTGTAATAAATAAAAGTGAAACAAAATGAAGAACACAAAAGCGCTTCACAATTTGTAACAAGAAGCAAGCGTCGAGACTCGGAGCGGCAAAACGCACAAAACCTCTTCAGAGAGATACGTACGGGCAGCTGAACGAGGAGGACCTCCTCAGGTGTATCGTTGCTGTTATTCTTTTAAGTTTTGTGAATTTGTGAGCATTGTGTACGTGACTTACAGGATTTTATCCATCATTCCGCATTATAACAGATATTATGTTGTGAGCTCACGATACGGTCGGTACCTGCTGTCGCGTCGAAGCTCATGGATGCGATATTACGTCATCTGTAGAAATTACCTGTCCCGCCTCAAGGAATTATTTAATCCGCTATATATCAAATCTGAACCCTTTAATTTGTATCCCCATTGGAAATATTTAGAATTTATTGAAGGCTTCAGCAGACTGCATAATTAAGATTTCACTTACTATTTATCAACTACACAGTAAAAGAAAGTTTAAACCAGAATTAATTTTTTCCTGTTATTAGCATATATCTGTCACTAGGTCACATTCTGTCACCCTTAACCACAAATTGAGAAACTTGTGGTCTTCATTTGTATCGTCCGTCAATGCTGACAGCGGCTGGTTCCCTTCAAGCCCTCCGTCACCGGGAGACGATGTCGTAACGACGTAATCCAGACGAGGAACGCGGCGGATCAAACGTTCTGCAGCGCTCGCCCTACTGTTTAACTACGCTAATTTAATTATTTGATACGCCTATACGAGTAAAAATAAAACAAATTATGCGGCGAAATATGTATATCGATTTTTTGAACTACGAGTTTTACATACAGCATTTTTCAAAGGAGAAACTCCGAAAGTGGAAGACCTATGGACCAATGAGTACCCAGAGACTAGTTAATGGATGGAATTCAAGAATTAGGCAAAGGCTCGGGCAAAAGACTAAATCGAGCTCCACTGCGTTTTATAGCCGTTCGCTATTAATAGTACATCTGAAAAGAATTTATGCAGCGCAATTATTAACAATTTAGTTTCCATTAAGCGCCAACCTTCTGACCTCAAAAGCCTCCGCCGACCGTAAACCCTGGGACGGATCTAATTTATCTTCATTCCACATTATCTGTTTCTAAATCTTCGGTCACCGTAAACAGAAACCAACATCAAAGCACAATACACTTGTCCCTCGTTACGTCCCTTTTTTCGTTATGAATATACTCTATTCTGTATGACATACGCTTATTTTTCATTGTCTGCAGCTCAGACATAAAAATCTTCTTAACATGTTGATAAAATAAACTGAATGTTTGTCCTTATGACACAATAATATGTGACACGTATATGTGAATATATGTCACGGGTAGGTTAGGTATCAGGGCGCTTGTATAGCAATCGAGGTATTTTTTTTAATTTTTATAAATAGAAAACATGAGCTTGCGGTTAATTAACTCAGCAGAAGTTGCTTGTTGTTTGCGTTGCCTAACCTAAGTTACAATACACGGAGCTGTGTTGCGTTGGCGTTAAAACGAAAGTAATCATTTTAATTCAAAAAGTTTAAACTAAGTAAATACGAGTACCTAAATTTTGCGACAATATTTTATATCGTATAAATTGAGGAATGACGTTATAAGTTGTTACTGAAAGGTTTGAAGGAAAAGTTTATTTTACTAATTATAATACACTTAAATAAAAGCTTTTTTAAAAATGTTCTTAACTAAAATTTATTTTTTACTTTGTAGTTATACCTGAATAGGTTTTTCAATGAGTTCCTCACTTTTAGATGTCCTATGACCACATTACAGATTCATCTACAAAACCTGGTTAGCATTTAGGACTAAATAAATCAGTAAGACAAACCAAATGAGCCCAAACTCGATGTGATTGTGAAGTTCTGTTACGGAGAACCTTTCACAACCATCCAGCTTCCTCATCGGACCCTGAATATCATGGAAACACAAAGTACTCAACAAGACGAATGCATCGAGTCCAAACTCGATGGAAATGTATCGTTTTGTTATGACATTCTATGACCATCATACAGCTATATCATCAGACCCAGGTTATCTAAAAACAAAGTACTCATGACGTCAGATGGCAATCGGTCATCTTAACTCACTCCACAGCCAAATACTCTGCAATCTAAGCGGACCCTGGTACTTAACCGGGATAACGCTACGAAGAAGAGAAGATTGTGTTCATTTATTTGTTCCGTGGTTTGTACTATTTAACACATTATATTTTTTAAAAAAATAACTTGAAACACATATATGTTATACATTCCACTTCTTAAATCGAAACAAAAGTTTGTTTTAGGTAAATAAAAAACCATTACAGATTTTAAATAAAATAGAATAAGAACAATTTCAGATCAAATACAGATTCACACCTACTTTACTTTTAAACACCAAGTATGGATGTAGGACAATGTTATTGAACTATTTCTTTTTAGAAATGGCATTGTACGAAACGGCTATGTATATATTTAAACAATTTTAATGGACTCGTCTGTCAAGTACATACCCGATATTGATATTCCAGTCTAGCTGCTGCATATTCGATACTGGCCGGATTATCGTAGCGATGATGTTTTATGGACGAACCTTTATGGCTCTAACAGAATATCTGTTGTTTTTAACGTGTTCTTTTTTTTAATCTATTTAATCTCTTCTTGGGGATTTTGTGCGATTGCTGCGATTATATGAAAACTATATGAGAAAGGAAACGATCACAGAGTGAGCGACCTGTAAAAATTGTTTTATGATTGACACATTAAAACATAACTACTTTCATTTTTTTTAGATCTGAATTACAAAATTATCATACTTCGTAATATGTAAAATATATTAGAACATTAGCATGTCTCTAACTTTACTATAAATATAGAGGTATTTTTATTTATAGAACTCTATCAAATTTACATATTCCACAAGTAGATAGTTTATTTTTTTATTTTTATAATGTAATTTTGCATCCGCGATAGATAGCACGAGATTTTTGCTTTCGAAAAGTTTAATGATTTCCTACGTAATAGTAGGCTTTTGTTTAAAATTAATTTCCTTTTAATGTCATTTATCTGCTTATGAAAGTCGCAAAAAATCCGGCCCTGACGTTTCAAAAATCACCCGTAACACACAGGCGGGCAGGCGGACAAAAAAAAAGAACAAGCATTTCGTTCTGAGTGGATGCCTGCTAACTATAACCATGTCACTGTCCAACTACATCTTGTTAAGTCCCGCGGCTTTCGAGATTTTTTGATAGGTAATCTGTCTTGCTTATATAGATGAATTCCTAAACATTTCTTTCCATACTCTATATACGTGAAACACTACAAGCTTTTGCAGCGCACGCCAGAACAGCTCACCGATGGCAGAATTTTCTCCATCTTACTTGACATTTATGGTTGTATTTTAATCAATTCACATTATATCTTTATTATTAATAGCCTATGTGTTGTATAAGCTATGCATGAAAGACTACAGTACTTTGCTTTAATCCGCTAATGAATACGAGGGAAAATTGGTGTAATGCTGGAGAGATGGCGCCTAACAACAATTGTGGTAAATTGCATAGCAGATAGTTTGTAATATTTAAACAATAGAAAATATGACGTGTGCCCTTCGGATTTTCCTAAATTTATATTTAATACTATACGACACACACACTACGACATAAGCACACTTGCTCGGAAACGACGTCTCATATTATTTTTTATTTAAATTGTTGATCTCTGCAAAGGTTTTCCCATTCATAAACTTATATGAAAATACTCTTCACTGTTTCTATGGTCAGCCACGGAAATAGTAAGTGTATTTTTGAAACAATGATGTCTACAATATAAATATATTTTCTAACGTGGAGAAAGTATTAGAAACACTTTAAAAAATTACTTCATACTTGCGACGGAGTGCGTGGAACTGGCGCTGTTTAATCTAGAATTAACAAAAAAAAACCTATTTAATTCGCAAAGTACGAGCCAACTTTAAGTTTACTTAAGACTAGACTAGTTTTGATAATTTGTTTGTATTCTAATATATTTTCTAGTCAAAGTATAGAGTATCTATAATTTACATTTAAAACAGAAGAGTTTGTTTGTTTACTTGAACGCGCTACTTCCAAGAACTACTGGTCCGATTTAAAAATTCTTTCAGTGTTAAATAGCCGACTTATCGAGAAACGCTATATATTTTTTCACCTTATTCGCGGACGAAATCGCGGGTAACAACTAATTTTTATATTCTTCGCTTATTCCAGTAAATTATTCCGAACAAATAGGCTGACTTCGTATATGTATAAGCACGGGAGTGAAAGAACTCTCAATTTATTAAAAAGTGAGCGACATGAGTCAAAAGGGCTCACTGTACACACAGCCCTAATACATTTTTTTTGGCCAATGAAAAGATACTTAATATCCACAGAGTTTCCCCATAATATGAGTCCATATCTGAGAACAGAAGCAACGAATGCATGATATGCCATTGACGCGGTCTTTTCATTTACAGTAATTCACAACCGTCGTAAAACATAAGAGTATTGGTTAACTTTTTTCCTAATTTTATCAACATGCAATTTCCATGATAGGCTGTTATCCAACATAATCCCTAGAAATTTTATAGTTTATTTACTCTTGCTAAAATTATACCTTACCTATTATTTAATTACTTAAATACTTTATATATTTAAGTAATTATTTATTTATTTTTAGAAACTGTCAAACAACATACAAATAAAAACGATGATCCCGCAGAACTAACAACTGTGTTGCGGTAATCATCCCCTTCCTCCGTAAAAGAATTTTTTTTTTGTTCTTATTTATAACTTTTTTTTGTTATTGCTAATTATTGTATACAAAAAATGTAATCGTCATTATTGAATATATAATTGTATACACAAATGTGTTACATAATGAGGTTTTTACGTAGGAAATATCGAAATATCATCCATATTATTTGCATTTTGGCGTCTGTACCTAAATAGCAATATTGTTGTCGCGTTTCGTTCGGTTTGTAAGACTTCCCGGTGGCCTAAACTCGTCATTAAAGGCCGGCAACGCATCTGTTTGCCTCCTGGACGTGCAGATTTACATGGACGGCAGAAGGCACTTAGCTGCCTACTCGTTTGCTCCTTGTAACATAAAGGAAATATATACAAAATTTTGCTTTTTATAATATTAGTAGGATTTAATTATATTTACTGGTTATAAATTATCTACCTCAGAGACATCGAGAGAGAGGAGTAGCACTATTCTAAAAAGGTCACCACACGGTAAAGGTTAAGGAAGAGGATGCTTTCGAGTTCCTTTCAAAGATCCTACATTACTAATAATGCTTCTAAGACGACTGTGTCCAATTAAACATACCCAAGTACGAATGTTTGTTTGTGTCAAGTTGCTATATAGTTCTTTAAGCCATTCATTATTTTATGTACCTTATTTACCAAAACGGTAAAGTGTTATGGAGCAAGCGGGATGAATTTGTTTTTTTTTTATTTTCTGTGCAGTCGAAAAATCTCTTTATAATACTTTGTTTCAGTTCAAAGTACCTTATTATATGTGTATATATTAATAGGTGTAGCAAAAACTTTCGGTACCATTTTACGAAAATTGCGCGAACAGAGGAATATGAAATTTGGTACAATTATAATTTATACAGAGGATGGTGTGCGAATGCTAATAGTTTTATAAAATATGCATTATAAATACATTAACTTTTCAGTAGAGCAGTTCAAAGTTAATTTTGACTATAAAAATAAATGACAAGGCTGTGGATGTTCAATTTTGCTATCATTGCAAAAAACTATCAATGCAAAATTCTGTCTTTTTGCAGAACCGACATTATTAATAGGGACCATCGATATAGTCGCAACATATAACTAATTACATACAAAAAAAATACTTGTAGTCTTTCCGATTTTTACATCGGTAAAATGTGGTTACTTAATTAATTACAATATTAATGAGGAGACGTGACGACTCATCTTGAAATTTTCGAAATGTGCCTTGACGTTTATTTCCTTTATTTCATTAATCAAGCAGCGGTCATTCTAGTATACATCCTGTGTGTATTTTTTTTTAAAGAAAAAAAAAATGACGAAAATTATCTCTATTTGGTCGTTAGTTTAATTACCAAAAACTTATTATCTTGACGGACACCCGCCTACATACAAATGTATCATATTTTTCGGACAAAAAAAACATCCCGCATATATCCTGTTAGTATTTTAATTGTACATTAAAATGCTTTTAAATACACAATAGAAAATTATTTAATATTAAATAAGAATACATTTTTACAACTAATAAGCTAAACTAATTCTCAAGGAAATCCTGTGTATGACATTGTTTTAGAAAAATTACGCATTCATCTATATCACTAAAAACCTGAAGAGAGATAAACGAAAGATTTTAGCATTCAAACGATAAAAGGGTGGCTTATCAAATTTAATAAATAAATCTATACTAATATAGATATCTATATAATATATCTGAAGAGTTTGTTCGTTTGTTTACTCGAACGCGCTAATCTCAGGAACTACTGTTGAAAAATTCTTTCAGTTTTAGATAGCCCATTTATCGAGGAAGGCTTTATATCATCACGCTAAAACTTATCAGATAATTTTACGTGAAAGAAGTCGCGGGTAACAATTAGTCAAATATAATAATAGACAGAGGATATTGCTAAGGATATTCTGTTCATATTAATGATGTTTCCTACAAGTTTTGAAATAACGTCTCTGTATTTCTTAATACTCCCTTAATTTTATCAATTCGATATATATGAGGAGGTCGTAGTTAATAACTGGTCCGCATTTGGGTCGCTAGGTTGGCGCTTGTTGGTTTGACCGGGTAATAGATGGGTGACCTTGGTGCTGGGTGACACTGGTTTTCGAATATCTGAACTCCCAAGTGCTTCGGAAGGCACCTAAAATTGTGGTTCCCGATTAATGACAATGAGTGATATTAGTCGTGAGATTGTAGAGATTGTGGGGATGATGATGTCAGGTGATAGTTGTTTATCTTAACTCAGCCACATCATCTGCGAATTAAGCGGACCCTGGTAAGTCCGGGATAATGAAAATAAAGAAGAAGATACGAATATATTAAAAACACAATTAAGCTTTTTAGGGTTCCGTAGTACTACAAGGAACCCTTATAATTTCGCTCTGTCCGTCCGTCCGTCTGTCTGCCCGTAAGGTGGTCCCCGCCTAGCATTTCCAAATTATTAGACGTAGAGACTTGATATTTTCCATGTTGATAGAACATACTAAAAACTCATTAGGAAAATTGTTCTGAACGAAATCGGACAACTTTTGAAGTTATTTAACAAATATGTTTATAACGTATCAGATACTGAACCCTTCCATATAAGCGTGTCTTGACATGCTTTTGGCCATTTTTTATTTGGCCATGACAGCGTACACTTTACGGATTTCACGGAAATCAAAATTTATATATATTTTTGACTTTGATGTTGACTTTGACTTTGTGTCGTCCTTTTGCCGTTAAGCTATGAGGCTTCGTCATATACAATGACATGTATATCAGAATATTGATGTATTTAAGTGACAGCACATACATGCCAGTGATTTTGGGAAAGAATCCCAATTATCAAGAGATCGACCAGAAAGACCGGCCCGAATAATATCGGGCCTCATTAAAATTAGCGCGATATACGGCATGACGTCCCTTACTGAGATATTTCTACATACGCTAAATTCATGTGCGATGTTCAAAAAATATTAGATAATAATAATAATAAAAACTATAAAAATAAATAAATATTAAACATAAGAACAGACTACGTCGAGGGTCCTTAACCAGACCGTTGCTGTGGGTGAGATCCTTCTCATCATCGCTTTTTTACTGTAGGGGAGGAGACGAAGTGGGCCCTCGACGTGATAATATGAGAATCTAAGCAGGATGCCATATGATGATAATGATGATGATATTCCTGAGTTTAATCTAAAAGTATCAGAAAAAAACTATTTTCGATTTTGGCGCAGTATATGCGGAATTTCCAGAATCTAAGTATATTGTATTTATTTCCGGCTGGTTAGTGCTTAGGGAATATGTAAGCAGATGTAACCAACATATAAGAATGTATCTATTCGTTACATTTTATTGATATGTTAAAAAAATCAATTTCAATAGCGAATGGATATTTACCTACTGTTACGGAATATCATAATTCAATTTCCCAAGATAACACCTGATTTAGTCAACGTATTAGCACCTATTTGTCGCACATGTACGTGGCGTGTGCACCTTATTTCGTCATCAGGTAGAGTCGGCTCCGTACGCCGAAATGCCCTGGTTATCGACCCCAACAGGCCCGGCAGGTCCTTAACGAGTGTCGTGTGATTAATCTCAGGCCGTTCGCAAGAAATTTCCGTGCTCCCAGCCTTTTTGCGATGTAAAATTGCAACTTTTTTGACCGGAGCGGTGATGCAATTTTGATAAACGATATTTGAATATCGCCAACGTCTTGTCTTGCCGTGGTACGCAAATAATATGTTACTTCTTCTTCTGACCCTACTAGGGTTGTCACGTGGTTATCACCGATGATAGTCTTCTTGCATTCCTGAATGCTGTTACTAATCTAGACTTATATATAAAGCTGAAGACTTTGTTTATTTGAACGTGCTAATCTCAGGAACTACTGATCCGAATTGAAAAATTCTTTCAGTGTTAGATAGCCTATTTATCGAGGTATATATCATCACGCTAAAATTGAAAATTTTTTTTACATAATTTTACGCGGATGAAGTTGCCGGCACACATAGTATTTTGATAATGCGCCATTTTTTCTATCTACATCAAAGAAAGAGGTTCTTCATTCGACTGTAATTTTTATGTACCTGAAAATTTTCGATTGTGTTAATCGATTTTGATGATGGGTTTTTTTTTGAAAGCTGGTGCTTCACATATGGTCCCATTTCATTTTCGTTTAGTTCTAACAAATCGAAGTCGGTTTCTTTTGTTAAAATTTTATTATACATAATCCCTTCATTAAACATATCACATTGAATTGGTTTGACCATTTTAAAGGAAGTGTTAAATTGGGCACTGATTAAAGCCAAGCCTAAAAGCTTGAGTAATCCAATAATTAGTTAGCATCGTTGTAGTTATTTTAAACTTCTGATGTTAAAGATCTATATCAGCGGCTTAGGCATGCTTTCCCACGCTGTGTGACAATAGTGTTGTAATATTAGGTTTTTTTTTATTATAAAGAGTTTTATGAACTAGCTGTGCCAGTGACTTCGTCTGCATGAAATTAGTAAAAAAAAGGTTCAATTTTAGCGTGATGATATATGGACTATAGCCTTCCTCGATAAATGGCCTATCCAACACTGAAAGAATTTTTCAAATCGGACCAGTAGTTCCTGAGATTAGCGCGTTCAAGCAAACAAAAAAACTTTTTAGCTTTATATATTAGTATAGATATGTGGAGATATTCTCTAAGAGGCAAAGTGGACATTCAGCCATCATGTGAAAATAGGGTGTTATTAAGTGAATCCCAAAGATTATTGCTATTGAGGTTCTAAAAGTACCAATATTCCCAATTCTACAGTCACTCAAAGCTAGGATTAGGACAAGATATGTGAAAACCCCTATTTTGGAGCCCAGACTTTTTTACAACTTAGTAAAATAATAAGCTGTTGAAGTTTAAAGTTGTTTTATTTATTTTTTAAATTAAATTTAGTCATCTTATACCCTAGCCTTGAAATTTTTAAGCCCAGTCTATGTATAAATCAAACCCCAACACATTCTTGACACCCTCTAAAATGGGACAAATCCAAGGAAACCCAGAGGGATGTCAACTTGAATTGCAGCTGGAATTAATATTATTAATTCTAGCTGCAATTCTATTGCATTACAACTGAACAAAAAGGGGCAGTGATTTGTAGTACAAGGTGCTTTAAAAACTGTTCTTTCCAAAAATTTACATATAACATACATAATACAACACAGATTTAAATTTACGACAACACAAGTGTAATTATTCTTCATGTGTTAAAAGCATTTCAAAATTATTTAAAAAAAAACATGCTGTTATATTCTGTTCAAGTTATAAATTTAAAAACAAAGTATATAGTTACAGAACAGACTTGAGAATGTAACGGAGCATGTTATAAAATAAATTTTAATTTCTCTCCACCTAGCATAGGATCAAAATGCTCACCTGGAGTTTATAATCACTTATGAACGTCCTTTTAACTAAGTAATGGTCAAAATATTATGGTGATAATAGATGCTGTCTAGTCGGAGAACAGTTACCCGGAAATCCAATTGCATTATATATAACTTAACAAAACTATTTTTGTTAAAGAATAGTTTTATGTGTGGCTAAAGTTTCCACGTACTCTGCAACTACGGGTAATGATTGTGTAGTAAAGTGTAAAGCAATCACTAAAGAATTTCTCCAATAAGTTATGCATTATACTTATTGAAACAAACTAAACCGACCGCTAATTTTTAAAGTAAGGATATTGCAAACTAATTGAGAAAAATAGCGCACTCCATAAATTTTTCTGAAACTTCGAATTAAAAATTAAACTAAGCTTCTAGTGTTAATTTTTTCATCAAATCTTGTAATTAGTAATTAGTATGCAGTTGTGATAAAGACAGTTCTTTATCAAGCCGGCTTAAACTGCGAAACGCGTGACTGGCACAGACGAGAGAAATACAAAAATAGCGGTCTGAGTGTCCATTTTAAATTCGGTAATTTATTACAGCGATATAAATTCCGTTTTGTTTCATTCCCCTTATTTCAAGGATGGTTTAGAATCCGAAACAAGGGAAAAGTTGAAAGATTATTTAATTTCATTACTTAAAAATACAGATTTGTTCGATACTTCGAATAAATGACGTCCACGCACGACCTTTTGACTGACGCGACGTGCCATGTTATATCCAGGCTTAAGGTCACAGTGCATACTTAAGCCGATATCAAACAGGCTAGCTCTTGAGAGGAGAATGGAGATCCGGTAGTCAGGTCAAGAACCGTTTCGACAAAAGGTTTTATCCTGCTTTCAGCGCATACACTCAGGATTTTAAAGCATGTGGACAAAGCCATTTTACTAGCTGATATTTTTGTTGAAGTAGTTACTTGTTTATGAAAAGTAGTATCTGTCTTAATTGTAGTTTATCACATAAATAAATTAGACCATTACATCACCAGTACATGCGTAAACGTATTATTACTTACTTTTATTTGACCCATAAGTATAGTAATTTCATGACATTTTCTGGTTGAAAGGTTGTCTAGAGAAAGGAATTTTGAATATTATAATTTGTTTTCAGTTCAGTAAAATATCTCGAATAATAAACACATTTTAATCTATCCCTCCCAATACATAGAAAAATGTACTCCATTTGAATATATACAAACAAAAGCAACAGTTTCATTATTTGAAATACAATACTTTGGGTGTAGTATATGTATTCTTTCTACAAAAAAGAAATGTGTAAAATGTTTATTTTCGTGTTCAGAAAACTGAAATTTGCTGTCTGGTTGGCGCCATAGTTAGGCTGAAAAGGGAAGCGTTCAAACGTTAATGGAAGAAAAACGTTGATCTTTTATTGCTGGAGAATAAAACCTCCCGCGATAATAACCTTCACCTCTTTTTTCATTAAATACCGTAATGTAACGTGGAACTCCTAGAGATTTTAAGGAATCAAATGAATTTACCGTTCTCCTTCTAGAAGGGGTCATTATTTAAATTGAAAGGAAAGTAACGATTGCGAATTTAAAGGAGAGTAAAATTTTGAGTAAGTACTCAAGAAATTGCGTATATGTTTTAAGGTTTGTATCGTTTTAAATCGCAGCGATGAGACATTTTGGCCGACGCGTACTCAGAACGAAGTTAAATAACATGGCCTTGTATGACTTCTTGTACGCTTAGATCTTATAAATTACGCAACGGGTTCTAATGGCATCCTGGCGCAAGGAGTTGGGGCGAGGGATGAGAAGACGGGAGCGGTGGTTGATGTTAAATACTCATTAGGAAAATTATTTTGAACGAAATCGGACAACAACTTTTGAAGTTATTTAACAAATACGTTTATAGTTTACGTTTTAGGTACGGAACCCTTCTATATAAGCATGTCTTGGTACGCTATTGAGCGTTTTTATATATTAATTCGTTACAATATACGGAATGAACCCAAACTTGACGGGTTCAGCACTATCATCGATGAGTTTATGTATCCACTTTGAATGGATGTTCCCTTATTGCCAAGGCCTTGGGCCCTTGTTACCAAGGGTATTTAAGTCGACATATAACACCGAATGAACTCAAACTTCAAGAGTTTACTCGCGCCCATTGAAATATTCCACTATCCACTTTTAGCTCTGTATATTTATCTATATTGTATAGAAGCGCACAATGAACCAAGATTAATTAATACTCTAATACAACCTTATTATACTTTTAGCCGTATAAGGCAGAGTCAATGTGGTTTATGGAACGCTTCGTTAAAAAATATAATTTAAAGAAGAAATTGAAACGTCTAAAAAGGCGAAAAACTGTTGAAATAATTTCAATGACTTACTATATTGTTTATTATACATAACAAATTATACAAAACAAAAACTATACGTCTTCAACTACATAAAGGTGTTATGTTTTCTGAAACCAGTAGTCTTTTTTTCGAGTGCGTAATGGGCGAAAATGGCTCTTATCAACCCGCCTTTTGTCATTATAAAAAAACTATACGCTCCGGACACCACCGCCATCAGTCCACGTGGGATCCCACGTGCCCTGGACAACAGCCTTGCAGGTTAGTGTGTAGCTATTTTACCTTCTACAGCTGCCTTGTTATTTCCCTTTCATCCTGGTAGCTGTATTTCACGTCGCGACTACCGGCAAGTGCTTAAAAGGGGAGATTTTGGGCCAAGCGATACCAAATATATATAAAAATACAGTCCACTAAAACCGCTCAATTTTATTGGTTGGAAGCTCCCCAAGAAAAATCCACCACACATAATATAAAGGCAAAATGTTAAGGTACCTAGAGGTAAACCCATCATACACCATACAGCTAAGTGAAAAAAAAAGAATTTAAGAATGTACCAGTTTTTATTTTGCCTTGTAGCCATAATTTCGTTCTTAATGACTCTGTATTTGGCTAGATGTTGGTAACTTTTTGCCTCATAAGTGACTAGAAACCACTGATACGAGTTTCACTAAACATCGTAGAATCAACACAGTGCTTTGGAAGCCCAAACTGTATTCAGTACGCGTTGTTGTACTGTGCACGCATATCGTTTATGGCTTGCGTGTAGTTTGCCCATGGCTCGGTGGTATACATGTTCATACAGTAGGTGCTAAATAAATATCACATAAACTCGTCACTATATTTGCTGATACGCCATTGCTCTTCTTTGTTTGTTTATATCGTCCACAACTGACATCCACACCTGCTTTATGACATCCAAGATTCAGTCTCGTAACGGTGAGAAGACTATGCGGTGTCATGAAAAGAATCTTTATATATATAAATTATGCGTAATGTTATTTGTCCGCGATGGACTCCTAATATACTTAACCGATTTTAATCAAATTTGCACACTTTGTGCAGTTTGATCCAACTTGAAAGATAGAATAGCTTACATATTAATTTATAGTCAATAATAAAAATGATTCACTTCAAAACTACTGCACCACCAATTGCATCTATTTTTTTTTTACATACTTTTTTACATAATTCGCAGGCACAGATAGCATATAGTTGAGTATGATTGCGGTTGATTTCTATAATAGAGAGCGTAAGCTATTTTTTGCGCTTCAGAAATTATTTTTTAATAAATAATTGTAATGTTTTCGAGGATAAGCGCTTGATCTCAAAAGGAGTTAAAAAAGAAATTAATAAAGAAATACACATTAATAATAACTTCTTCGTCTTCAATAAAATGATTTGCGAATATAAATATTTCCTTTCTAAATGCAGTTCTTTTTAAATACTCCATATAATATTGAGTGGTGTGGCAGGAGCCACTCATGTGTAGACTCGTGACCTGACCTGCTTTTAACAAACCATTCGCTTAAGCTCACGGCTATTAATTAATGTTTTCTTTATGCCGGAGCCAGACATAGCTCAAAGTTTGTACATGTTTGTCCTTAAAGCCTACAAAGTTATTCAAAACTTGGTGCAGTTACACAAGTCATCGGCCACACTACATGATCATTGAAATGATCATTCAAATGAAGCTATGTCTGCTTCCGGCATTATATACGTCGGTAGTACTCTTAAGAGTTAACTTGCATTCATTTGGTACTAACCGGGTTTGTGTGTTGGAAACCGCGTATTGTATAATCAATTGTCGATTGTGTAGCAGAAAATTATTTTTCTTTAAATTATGATTCTTCTTCCTAGCGTTAACCCAGTTAAATACCAGGGTCCGCTTAGATTGTAGAAGATGCGGCTGTAAGGCGAGTTAAGATAGCCGATTGCCATCTGACGTCCTCCTCGGTACACCTACGATTTCTACAACCTTACGACTAATATCACAAACTGACATTAATCGGGTCCCACTGCTTTACGTGCCTTCCGAAACACGGAGAGGTCGAATATCAAATAAAAACCAGTCCTAGAATCGGTCACCCATCTATCACCCGGGCGCAGCAAGAGCAACTTAACCTAGCGACCGACTCAAATACCGCCTACTGATTAGGCAACGACCTCCTCATTTCAAATTATGATTATAATGTAGTTGCTAATCCAGTTCTTATTATTCCATCTAGCGTTATCTCGGTCTAGTACCAGGGTCCGCTAAAATTGCTGTGGGGCGAGTTTAGATGACCGGACTGCCGTCTGACGTCATCCCCGGTACCCCCACAATCTCAAAATCTCACGACTAATATTTAAAAAAATATATTTGTGTATAACAGGCGTTTGTTACCTACAACACAGGCATTTAGTTGTCTATCTTAGGAACAAGACGTCCATGTTTATAAAAAAAATCATACGCGGTCGAAGTCGCGGCAAAACGCTAGTGTTATATAAATATACGTTAGAATATAATATCAAACATATAGTGGTTCTAAAGCGATCCGATATGAGTTTGCTCTTTTCGGCTAGGACTTTTTTCGGAGCAAAAAATTGTGTCGGTCCGAATAACGTCACGTGGCGGTCCAGTCCTTTTTTACCGATGCTTGTTAAGCCGTTTTATATTTGGCGGGTAAATCTGAGCCGGTTTTGATATATCGACTATTTTTATAGCATTCGATAACTTTTTCGACCGACTTCAAAAAAGGGGGAGGTTCTCAATTCGGTTGCACTTCTTTGCGTTTGTTGTCTATACCCGAGAAATTTCAACTGGATGAAACGATTTTGACGATTCTTTTTTTATTTGAAAACTGGTGCTTCCCGTTTGGTCCCATTTTAATTTCATCTAGTTCTGACAATGTGAAGTCGGTTTTTTTTTGTTAAACCTTTATAAGAATGCTGACTGGTCGGAATTAGCTAACGCACCTTTTTACGTAAAACGATATTTTATTTATTGTTCTATCCACAGACATATAAAATTTGACAATTAATATAGAATGAGGTTTGACACGAGAACGCTTTGACATCATCCAATGCATGTGTGTGTAAATGGTCTGGTGCGTAAATGTCCATTGGTGTGCCTGTTGTTTTATCATAATAATTAAATATTAATCTTGCGTATTTAATAAAATAATAGCATTCGCACACCTTCCTCCATATAAACTACAATTGTGCCAAATTTCATACTCTTCCGTCAGCGCAATTTCCGTAAAATAAATGTCATGTCACTTGGCCATTTCATGTCTCTATTTCTCCACATGAAAACCATTTTTTTTTATGTTACAAGGGGCAAACGAGCAGGCAGCAAGCACCTAAGTGCCCACCTTCGCCCATGGACATATGTACAACCAGAAGGCTAGCAGATGTCGGCCTTTAATGACGAGTTTAGGCCCCCGGGGAGTCTCACAAACCGAACGAAACGCGTCAACAATACCATCACTTGACGTGACAGCATTGCCGCCACTTCACGCCGATCTCATGCCTTGCTACAGATACCTTCATTTAGCACTAGCAGTGCCAAAATAGATAAAAAATAGACTAAATTTTAGCTAACTAAAAATTGTGCCATTCAGGAGTTTCCTATGATTTTAACGACCCTCATTCGTTGGTATTGGATAATTAAAATAGAAAAATAGTAGAAAAGTAAAAAAAAAAGATTTTCTTTTATTTCTTTTCTGATGTACAATAACAATTCTGTCAAACTGCATCGACGTTGCATGTTTGTTGACGGATTTGTTACCCTATACCATCCTGTTTCTTAAAAACGCTGCAGTGTATCTTTCAACATTTATCTACTTAATATGTATTACAACAGCTTTTAGTTTACTACATAACCTGATTTCAAAATTACTATGTCCGAATGCAAACTGCATTTGTTTTATTACATTAAACGCGTAGACATATGACGTAAGTAGTGCAATCCTTGGTGTATTTTTTTATTTAAATAAATCTTCAATATTATATTGCATATAGAATTTACAAAGACAATTAGAGTTTGAATTGTTCTATACAATTTGGCTGTTTGCACTTATATGGGTATTTGTCCTATAGTTAATTATTATAAATATATTAATAAAAACGTATTAACATATGTTATTATTTTCTTATTCTGATATGCGGAAGTTACGGGCAAAAGTTGACAATATGGATGGCAATGGACGGCGGCCATTCGAGAGGCAAACGGCGAAGTAAAAGAAGGAGCTATAAATGGTTCTAAATATCTCAAGTGGTCTCAATAATAGCGGTTATTTTAACACATACGATGTCCGATAATAAGACATTTAGTAACATATTCAATACAAATTAATCTAAAAGCGCGTGGTTGTAATACCGATGTTCAACAATAAGTACCGTACAACAAAGACGCGATAGCCATGCGATTAAAACACGATGTCCAGCCGAGAGCTGGTTTTATCAATTTCATAACATTTAATATTGATAAATATTAATTATCCATAATTCCATGGGCCTCATTGGTTACAACAATAATTTACGATACCTAGTAACATATTCAATACATATTAATCCACAAGCACGTAACAAAAATACAGAATTTGAACAAAAAAAATACCGTTTAATACAGACGGTATTTATCAATGCACAATTATAGCACGATTTTCAGGTAAGAGTTGCTCGTTACAACAATAAATTTAATATATTTATGACGCATATTTTATTAAATATTAGCATTCGCACTCTGTACGAACTATAATTGTGCCAAGTTTCATACTAATCCGTCTGCGCAATTTTCGTATGATGGTATGTTAGGCCTTCTCTTAAGCACATGGACGCTTTAAGAAAAACGAATAAAGAATATAAGCTTATGCTAGCTAGCTTCCATAATTTTATTAAAATAAACAATAAACATATACTAAAATGCTTTCATTACTCAAAATAGAACATGTATATAATATTAGAATATTTAATTTAATTAAATTCTTCATATTTCATTGACAATCCGTCAAACCCATCTCCTCTTTGAACCTCTTCATTTGGCGGGAACTTTAATTTATTTACTTTTGGAGAATCTTAACTTAGATGTTTATATTTTAACATTTTTAAGTTAACGTTCATATGTTGCTAATTGATCTTTTTCTAACAGTCGTTGTACAACAGGACTATTTATTACCTACCTGTTCACTACATCCGTAGATCTGTAGGGCCATCCCTACAGATCTACGGATACGGATACGGATTTATTTGTCACTATTTATTTATTTCAATGATAATATAACTATCAGCATCATGTTTATCCACCACGTTTATTAATAGTGCTATTATGTTAAATTCAAAGACATTTTTAGGTTCCGTAGTACTACAGTGAACAGTTACAGTTTCGCTTCCATAGGATTTCCAAAATATATGATTATATTCCTACATCGGTTTTGCTTACCTTCTGTTTATAACTATTTAACTGTGCCCGCGTTTCGTCTTCGTCCGCATAACCTTAAATTATTTCATATCAATCGCGAAACTAATTATGTCATTACTATTACTTAAAACAGCACGATTAAAAGCTAAATACAATTGTTGTTACAAAATTGAACTAAAAAAGCCTTTTTTATACGTAATTATTTTGTGTGTTATTGAACTGCGCCTAAATAGCACCTTCACCTATTAAATCTTTATAACTTATATTCATAAACATAATAACTAAATACCAGATCACAACAGCAAATATTTGAAAATACATTTTTGCCCAGAAAACTTTAACAGGCGAAGTAATTGCAAGAACTACAATCACCATTTTGCCATGTAATTAATTATGCTTAGAGTTTAAGTATTTATTTCTATTGTAATATTTACTATAAGAAAATAAAATAATATTAAAAATGGCGTTTTGTGTTATCAGCTTCAAGGCTTTTATACAATTTAAAGTAAATCATAGTTAATTATAAAAAATCTTACGTCACAACAATTGCTACTACAACGTAGGGTTTTTTTTGAGGCGGACCAAAGGCCCTTTCGTTACTGATCTAGCTAGCATTTCTAGTATATTGTAGTCATCGCTTTAAGTCTTGTAGATAGCGAAGGGGCCCCAGATGAAATTGCAAAATATGTTGTACTAGCTGTTTTGCCGCAACGTCGTCCGAGCAGGCAAGGGAGAGTAGGGAATAGACGAGAGACGAGAAACGCCCGGCGTTATCACGTAAAAGTATCAACCGATTTCTTTTTCAGTCTTCTTTTTTTAACAATGCGCAAACAGGTAAAGTCACTGCTAATCACATGTACTACCTGTATGGCAGATGTACTTATGTCCATTACCAAAAGGCAAGCAGTTGCATCGCCGGTCTTTAAAAATGGATAGTTAATTTATTACATAAATAGCTTCGACATTCAAAAAAGTTCAGCTAAATTAATATTATTTATATGATGATTTCTTTGGCCGGTTTTGCTCATTATCTTTGTAGTAGCGTACAGTTTAATCACAATTTACTGTTTACTAGCTCTGACTGAGCTTATTCATAGAGATGACGCGTAACGCCAATGGCGGTCTGGATATCTGATAGTTCGTAATATTTAGAAAATATCAGACATGCACTTTGAATTTTCCTAACTCTATTTTTAACTCTATTAGTGCAGGCGCTGGCTAGCGGCGCCTCGACTATATAAGGTGATTTCTCTGAAACCAACAATTTCTCAGCATTCCGTGAATTCACCGTGCGCGGATTTCGGGCCCATTGCGTTGCAAAGCCAAGAAAGAAACCCACGCTACAAATTATACTATTATTAATAGGCCATGTCGTGACGGATGCTCTGGTATAAAACAAAGTCGCCACTCGTTCATAAACGCGTAGATCTATGAAACTACGCAATATAGCCGTCTGTCACATTTCCCATACATTTGCAAATGAAACCAAAACCTATTTGGTACTTAACCTTGATACAGAATCATAGAATTTGGCTAGAAGCTAAATCTTGAATCACTAGTATAGAAAAAATTCTGATTTTTTATCGATTACCGTTAATTTGTAGAAATAACAATAAAAAAATATTATGAAATGTACACATTTTAAAATAACCTTGTTAAGTTATAAGTGATGGTACAAAACCCTTAGCGTGCAAGCCTGACTCGCACTAGTCTGGTTTATTTTTTTTATTTTATATAACAAGAGGCAAAAGGGCAGGCAGTTCACCTATGTGACTATTAATGCGGAACACCCATGGACATCTGCACTGAAGCCCCATTTACTATTGCAGATAGAATTTATGGCTCTACTTTTTTTATAGCAACAGGATTCCATGGACTACAGGATCTTACATGAGCACCAAACTGTCGGTAGCAGAGAAAAATGGCGAGCTATCGTTAAGAAAATAACAGCTTCTCTTGACAACGTGACTACGTACGATGGTCACGGCCGCTCTACCAAGAATGCATGGAAGAAGAAAATAAGTATTAGATTCCCATTTACAAAACAGTCGCGGGCCACATAGAGAGGAGACCGGCCAGTTATCGGGCAGATATATAATACGCATAGAATGTGAGCCTCAACAGGTTAACATCACGTTGTCTTACTACCGAGTGTCTTCCTGGAGGGGTAGCTCTTGGGAGTACGGGCCTCGAGGTGAACCTCACGTTGTCGCTAACATTTCTGTCGCCTTTTTACGCGAGGGATACTGGCAGCACTGGCATCTGTCACTGTCGTCTAAGCTATAAAAAAAGAACCTTATGAAATAATGGCGGGAATTAGGGGCTTTTTAGCTGTCAAATGTCAATTTTAATTGTTATTAGAGGTATTAGAAAAGGAACGAAAATAAGAATTATTGAAGAGATTATTAATCTGAAAGATAAATAGTTGTATGACGGAGTCCAGCCAGTATAATATAGCGTAAACATATTCTAGTTGTATAATATACTAATAAAATTGTTAACAGTGATTGACTCCCCTTATAATCAGACGAGCGAATGCTGAAATGAAATTCTACCCCAAACCAACGAAAGAATGCTGGGATGGATTACCTTCCCAGCATTCTTTCGTTACGTCTGTCTGAGGTCACAAAGATGGTAAATCTTATTGTAGTTTTTGCTTGTTTATATTTGGGTGTAAATGCTAAAAACGAGCTTTCGTTTACACTAAGAGAATCGAAAATGCTCTTGATGTAGCGCTTGTTCAAATGAACATAGGTTAGTTTGGGCTATATACAACCGTGCGTGTCCTAAACAGCGCCACCTATCGAGCATTGCTAGACATTACATGACGCGACATCTACCGTCACGAGTGTACTTTATATACTAGAACAGCGCGGGCTTAGTTTCCGAACTAATTCGCAGCGCAGTCAATAGGTGGCAGTAGTAGTCTTATGTTAATAGACGCTTGACATTAAACATTTATTTAAGTAATGGTAAACCGTCACTACATCCATAATTTTCAACTGTTTCTATGTCTACGAAAAAAGGCTCAGACTGTAGAACCTATATAGTTTAATAATCAGTCAAAAAAGCATTGCGTTTAGTTTGTTTTTTGTTTTCATTAAACTTTAAGTATGATGTTGCAAATTTATGTCAAATCATGTTAATCTAATTGTTGTATAATGTTTAATTATTATTTGTTTAAAAGTAAAAGTATTTTATATTATCACTTTTTTTACGTTCCGCTAATTCTGCCCGCGTCTAAAGCTTTCTGTAATCTTTTCTTTCTTTCTTTTACAGGAAGCTTTTTGTGATTTTATTTAAGTGGCGTCTTGTCGGAGCGGATCATAAAATGTAGCAATTTTATGGTCCTTCTCAACGGAATTGGTCGCCATTTGTGAGGACTTTATAGACCGAGACCTTTATCCTTTGCTTGAAAATAACCGCAACCGACATTGGAAGATATAAAGTGTATATATTTTTATCAAAATATTCTATACTAGATAATAAAATTTCTATACTAGCGCCAACTATTGGAAGTTTTTCGAAGTTGCGACAAATGGAATTTTTATCAATTTTTAAATATTTTTTTGAGATTTCCTGTATGGTTTTTTTCTTTTAAATCTTCCCGAAAGTAAGGGGAATAAAACAAAACAAACGGAATTCAATTCAAATCAGTTCAGCTGTTTTCGACTTTTAACGAGTCTATAGCAGTCAAAGGCTAAATAAAAAAAAATATGAAGAAAAAGACTGAAACTGTTATTTTCTTTTAATTATACATAATACATGCATAGAATTGAAAAATATGTGCTGTCACATGAAGGGGGGGAGGGGGGTTAGTCTAAAATCGTACAATTCGTGCGACATTTTCGATTCGACGCATGACTCCTATACAAAGTAATGGGAAAGTAAAATTAAACGTTCCGCGTTTTATAAGGAGTGGATACTCCAGTCGTAAATTGGAGTTGACAGACAATTTTTTAATACAATGGCAATACACACGTAAGGCCTATTAAGCCGATGTTATAAGCTAGGAAGACGAAGCACAGTTACGGAGTTATAAATAAAGTGCGATGTGGGACAGACGGTTTGGCGCCCGACCAACGCCGCCTAGGAATGTGTACGGTTTGCAGAAACAAAAAGTTTTTTTTTTTTTAAAAAACGGACAAAGGAGCAGGCTATTCAACTAAGTGATGCTTTGCCGGGCTTTAAGGAAGCAAGGTGTGGGACACAAATAACTGTCACAAATCGCGACAAAAACAACATCACTCGACGTGACAGCATTGCCGTCACATCGAACAGATCTAGATCCGAGTTTAAGTTATTCTAGAGACCCGAGTGGTCGAAATTTAGATTCAAAAGACCTTTAGATTTAAGTATTATATGCTTATTTAAAGATATACAATATATTTACCTTATATCTTATACTAATATATAAAGCTGAAGAGTTTGTTTGTTCGTTTGCTTGAAAGCGCTAATCTTAGGAACTACTGGTCCAATTAGAAAAATTCTTTCAAATAGGAAGGCTATAGGCTGTATATATTACGCTTAAATTTAAACTATTTTTTTACCTGTTTTTACGCGGACGAAGTCGCGGGCACAGCTAATATATAAATATATATATATATATATATATATATTTATATATATAAATCGAAAATTCACTTATCAAGCCAACTGGAAAATTGCGGGACGTAAAAAGATGAAATTTGGCTGAGAGATAGTTTATAGTTAGAAGAGATGTGCTAAGAACGGATTTTTTGATAGGGCAAGATTAAGAAGATCTTGAGTTTGGGTGTATTATGCATTTGCATGTATTTAAAAAATATATATGTGTGCATCAGTCGGTCGTTACCTATAAAACAGATATTAAGTTACCTACCTTAGGAACAGAAGACCGTATGTTTTTCAGTCTTATGTATTATTATTTTTCAAAATATTTTTCTATAGAAACAGTTTTATTTGCTGACTCTATCGAATTATATTACGGAAGAACTTTTATTTTAAACCTGAATTACTCTCGAGATACCTTCATAGGTAGTTCGCATTTTTATTCTAAGTTTAATAGAAAATAAATAATGTTTGCTTTATTTGTTGACTCTACCAGAGTTATTACGGTCAACGGTGCTAGACTGGAATTTGGTATTATATGTGAATTAGTCTCGAGATTGTCTGGTTCATTAATTTTTTTTTGCACTTTTTAATTTTTTGCGATTTCAAATGTAGAGTCAATTTGAACTTTATTGCTATTCAATATAGTTCATATTAAATTACAAGCGCTCGCTGTTGTCTAAGCAATGTAGGTGTGTTCCTAACGTCAAAGAGTCAATTTGTAATTTGTAACCGCAGCAAAAGCAAAAACGATTCATAGTCATTCGTTATTTCTAATAATACGATCACGGGGATGATATAGGATAATAGAAGTAAGTAGCAGCCCAACATTCAGACAGGACATTGTCTGCCGGGTCCGCTAGTAATTTAATAAAGACGCTGAATACCCAAGGTTTTCAATTTTCAACTCCTCTTTTTCTTCTTCCTAGCGTTATCCCAGTTAAGTACCAGGGTCCGCTTAGATTACAGTATGCACTTTATTTGCGCTCAACCACTTTTCACTCTTGGCAATTTTCAATTTAAGAAGTCGTTCTCCTGAACAAAAACACAAAAATAATAACCATTAGAAAAGAAAGATTTTCTTCTCCCGTGGCCGTGAAAATCAAAATTTTGAGAAAAATCAAATATACGTTTATAAATTAAAGTATTCCGAATGAAAACCTCCGCAGGGGCTCTAACGCACCTATTGAGAGGGGTTGTAATACGGGAGGAAATATTTTATCGGCACACGAGTTTTCTGGCTATCTCCTATTGAAAAAAATACATTATTTGGAAACTGTTTTCAGTAAGTTCCCATAGAATTGAAAATAATGAGGCGGTATCTAATATAGTTGGCGGTCTTGATGAGATTTTAATAGTTCTATGGAAAAGAGTTACTACTGATTTTAGTGAGTATAATCGTTAGGTACTTCCAATATGTACTCGACTGTACGGTTGAGAACCAGCGTTCGCACCTCATTGTACGTCAATCTGTAAAAAAAATATCACAACACGGATTAAAAATAAAAAAATAATAAAAAAAAGTACCTATTGACTTTTATTAATTTCCACAATTTATAATTTATTGTAATATAATTATTGCTTGCTGTTATATTTTAATTACGTTTTGAATTTTTTGTTATATAACAGTTAGTTTAAATTAATATAAAATGTTTAATTATTTATGCGTTAAGAATGTCAATATTGCCCAAATAAGAACGCACCATAATATTATCTTCAGTTTCCTTACATCAAATACTAGACCAATACATATATTGGTCTCTTTCGCCTGTGGTGGTGGTTGTGTCGAAAAGTTTAATAACATTATTTTATATAATACAACTCATGCACTTTAGTTATAAGTTAATTTTCCTTGTTTCCTTTCATAATGTAATTTCACGCGTCCGTGTGGCAGCACTGGTAATCAGGCCGAGACTGAAAAGCAGCTCCTAGAGCTGAGTCTTACTGCCTTGTCTGTAGCATGTATAATTTTCTAGTTTATATGTTATACTAAAGATTTTTTTGTTTTTGTTTCGTTGCACGCTACCGAATAAAACATTTTTTTTCTTTATATATTGTGTCGCACAGTGATACCTTCTGCAATATAAGGGGACCCTGTTACTAGACCCGTTAGATAATGCTAGGAAGAAGAAGAATATGCATGTTTGTCTGATCATATTTTATGGATTTTTCATGAGATAATATTAGAAGGAAAGAAGAAGTAGCCTTTTGTTCTTGATTATTATTATACATTCTATTTTAGAAGACTAAAAACTATTTTGTCGGAGAAGTTTGTGTTCATTGTTAAAATTGCGGAGGGGTGGTTTCGACGAGACACTACGTGAAACTTTTATAGCGTTTTCTGAAATTTGATGGCAAAATTCTGTGATTTTAGTAGATTAGTACATATTATGTTGGACCAGAATCTGTATTGATTGTTCTACTTTTGAAACACTCGCTTCGCGGGGGATTCTTTTTTAGTATTCTTCGCTTTGCTCTGAATTCAAAATCACACCTCGCGGAACAAAATTTAGTTTTAGCCCCATTTATATTTTAGTATTTTTATATTGAAATGCTTTTTACCTTTGTGTACAATGCTAAAATTTATTAGGCAAGGGGAGTTGTGGTAGAGAGGCTAGTTTGTAATCTTCAAGGGCACTCGCCGTCGAAGATCACTGCAAGCATTTTCCTCTAAGACGCAGGCCGTGCGACCGGTTAGCAAGGTGATACGAGTAGTTTTGTGGGTGCTACTGGAAGTAAGTCGTTCAACTTCTAGTAATGATGAAAGTCTGATTTGAAGGCAATGAAATTGCACATGAGAATATTTTTTTGTAAAATGTTTTTATATTTTTCTATTGAAAAAAATACATTTTTTTTAACTATGAGATTAAAATTCATTAACTGGATAGGTCTTGAAATGACCTTTACTCCATATAAAAAAATATATGTATTTTTTTTTAGAAAAAAAAATTGCTTTACTAAAGAATGTTCTCATGAGTGATTTCATTGCACCCGCGTATACATAGATAGAAGCTCAGCGGCTGTTACTTGTAAAAACTAGCTTAGTCCAATATGGACTGTACGTGTCCAGGCAACAACACAAGCATACTATTTTTCTGTTTATTTTTACCACTCCGTACGTGAGTTTTTTAAAGGAAATAATATGCATAATTTTAAAATCTCTATATCCATAAACTAGTTGTTACCCGCGAATTCGTCCGCATAAAATAAGTTGAAAATATTTAGCGTGTCTATGTATAGCCCATAGCGTTCGTTGATAAATGGGCTATATATAACATTGAAAGATTTTTTCAAATTGGACCAGCAGTTCCTATTAATAGCGCGTTCAAGCAAACAAACTCTTCAGCTTTATATATTAGTGTAAAGGCTTAAATAATGTGTCTGTCTGTTCTACTAATGTTATAACCGATACAACTTAAGTGAGACTGCACTTTTTGAACAATTCTAGAAATACTTGTAGGTATGCCTATTTCTTTTTTTTATTAGTATAAAGTTTATAACAAATTTGTGAATTTGCATATAATGCTATATTGATTTATGGCTTTGGATATAATTTATTGTATACATATTAAGGTGCACCCGCCTTCATGGCCTTGATTCAGTAGTTTATCATTTACGCGTCTGCCTATAAAAATAATTGTAATTTACTGCATTTCCTATTTCATTTTTTTTGGGCAAATCTTATTTTAATCATGGTAATACTATTTTAATCTACATGTATAAAAGTGCCGGTGAAGAGGCTCTAGTCCAGTAGTGGACTGAACCGGGCTGAGGATGGATATAAAAGGGAGAGGATAAGAAATCTCTAAAACTGCGGGATGTACAAAAATGAAATTTAGCAAGGAGATAGTTTATGATAGTTGATGAGGAACTCTATAAGCTATATATCATTACGCTAAAATTTAATTAGAGTATAGAGCTAGTATTTTTAAACAATATGCACTATTAATACATTAAATTATTAAAATAAACCCTCACGCACACCAATGCCTAACGATTTACGTATACATTATACCTTAGGATTGTGTCAAAGCTTAGTTGGTAAAAATAATAACTGTCAAACCACTGTCACTGTCGTTGTACAAAGAATAGATTTTTGTATATAGCTGTAATTAATATGCTTTTGCATATATTAGGCTGATTTTCAATCATCTCTAGCATTAATATCTGCTTGCCAAGGATTTCCGCAAAGACAATGATTGTTTTTAAATACCAGGATTGCTTTACCTTCCATCAATAACTGAATCATATCAGGCCTCTCTACGTTATTCTTTTCCCTATATTCCATGGTGGAAGACACCAATTTGTTGAAGAAGTTCATCGTTTCCTTAGGAAATATTTTGATACCCAATTTCTGAAATAAAGCATATTACACGTTAGTATCATCTTTTTCTTTCTTCTTCTTTTTTTGCGGGCTGATTTCCACACTTAGTCAAAGAGTTTTAGTAGTTCAATTTTATGATATGGCTTTCATAGTATTTACCAGCTTTTATGTTTTGTACTTTAAGCAATCGCTTTTAGCGGGACTCTTAATGCTTTTAACTATATAGTGGTATTGGGAACATTACTACTATCAGTAATGACTTCATTCACTATTCAGATTATTAAGTGTTTAATATTGACTTGTTTATTATCTCGTTCGTAAACAATGAAATTTCCAGCAAAATAAACATGTTGAAGATTTTAAGCAAGTCATCGTGACTTGTTCCGGTTTACTTTCGTATCGTGTAATACATTTCTATTTATTTACATCTTTTACTTATATATTACACTATATATTACACTATACATTACAAGTGACGATTCCGGATGAAAACTTCTCAAGAACAGGATATTATGATAGAAGTTCAGAAAAATAGTAGAATTAAATATTCAGTATCTAAAAATTTGTGTCGTTTTTAGTGTTCGTTTTCTTTTTTCAGTGTCTTGGACAGCACGGTCATTGGTCAATCAATATAACCGTAACGTTCTATATATAATTTTAACTCCTATATACGTATCATATCACGCTCTGTACACGCAGGATCCCGGCCAAATGCAACATCCTTTGGCTTGCACTGATTATATATATTGCCACTTACCAATTGGCTGTAAATAGCAATTTTGAAGCCAAACTTACGTACAGACTTTTTGTTCTCACTCAATTATATTCGGATGTTATTATGGGACTTGAGCGGCGAATTATAGTTGACTACATGTACCCCGCGGCTTCGTCCGCGTGGACAACTTTTATCACTTAGAGGTTTAAAAAATTGGGTTTGGATAAGGACGAATATGATGTTTATAAAAACACCCTCGCAAATAATGCATTATTTAAGAACAAATTTGCTTAGCATAAAAAAGGTTATACTGAGCCAACCTTAAAAGATAGACATATGCTGTCGCGGACTTTTATTTAGAACCTTTAAAGGGGAACTGTTTCGTCATAAATGAATTTTGCGAAACTTTAACCGTTAACGCAGCGCACGCAGTGTAAACTCTCGAAAGCGGGAAAACACTGCCGATTTTGAAACATTTTTCATGGGTGCTCCGCTCATCTTAGTCTTAGCGTGATGGTAAATAGCCTATAGCCGTCCTCGGTAAATGGGCTATCTAACGTTGAAAGAATGTTACAAATCGGACCGGTAGTTCCGGAGATTAGCGAGTTCAAACAAACAAACTATTCAGCTTTATATAGATATAAAGACTTACTTAGGTACCTATATGGATATATTTTATAATTGTTTCTAATTTTCGAAGTCTTGCAAAAAATATAGTACAATAATGGTTCTCCGACATGATGATACATTCAGTTTTAGTCAAGGTCGTGATACTTATTTTACTTGTAGTTCATCTTAATCTTTTTGACATTGAGTTTGATAATATCTACTGCTAAATGGAGTCCTAACACACACAAACACACACACACACACACACATCCACGCACACGCAAACGCCCACACACGCACACACGCGCATATGCGCACTCACGCACACGCGCACACGCGTTAATATTTTTATAAAATGTGCATTATAAATATGTCAAATTATTAAAATAAACCACGCGCACGCCAATGCCAAACGATTACAACACACATAGTATATACATTTTACTATTAGATGGTGTCAAAACTTACATATGACATCCATCACAAAATAACAATGTATTTCTTAATTATGACATTTAATGTGATTAAATTTTTATTTAAAATAAAAATTCTGTACATTGCTTTACATAGGCATATAGTACGAAAATTTAAAGATTTCTGTCTGAAGTTTGACCAACCGACGATTTCTAGTTTTTATAAAAGGTCGTTCTAAACACTAAAAGGTCTTTGAATATCCATTGCGTGTCCAACGCCTAATAAAATTAAAATATTTAAAGGAAAGGGGCAATGTATAAGTTAACAATTTACAGCGATGGTGTGGAAAAGTGGCTTAGTGGGAAGCAAAGCGTTGCTCTCGCTTCCTAGCGAAGCTCCCAGCGGAGACAAAAACTTATTCCTGGTTATCAACTTTTGCGGTCCCGGGATTATTCTGGCCCGTATTTTCGAGTAAACGTCTTTTCTGTTATTTATTTTAAAAAGTGTTTCGCTTATTTATCTTTTGCAAGATTGTAACTTTATGAAGATATTTTTCGAGAATTTGTACAATTATCTTTTTAAATATCGGGTTGAAGTTGTTTAAAACCGTTTTAATATTTAATTTCACTTTATAATTATTTAATCAATTTCAATTATTAAACACTATATACATTTAAGTAGGTACTTAGTAAAAATCAAATGAAAATCATCTTAATTTTTTTTTGTAAGTTCAAACTTTTCCCGCTAAATTTTTAATTTATAACAAGCGCCATTAAAATTTTTTTTTTTTTTAATTCTAACAACTACGATCTATCTGCATGATGCTTAATAATTTTAGCGACAGTATAAAAAATATTATTTTAAAACATAATATATCTAAGTATCTAGACAGGGTAGGCAAATTTTTCTACGAACTTCTAGATATTTATAATAATTAAGAAATAACGGCAATTATTAAAAGAATACTCTTAATTAGTTAATTAATCTAATATGATAATATTCTAAAGATTGCGTGATTTATGGGCAATCAAAGCGTTCTGTGATTTAGAGAACAAAATGGTTAAATAATTAGAAAAAACTTTTTTTTTAAATAATCGATTATACTACTAATTTTGAATCTCCTGTCAAAATTTGGCTACCGTTTGAAAATGCACCTGTATATATTTTGGTATTCGATTACTCATATCAAAGTGAACGCTGAGATGTCGGTTTGTTTATTGAATCCCTTTGGTTTATTCAGTACCGTATCAGATATCGAGGAACGCCGAAATCTGATCGGAGAATCATCTATTATGTTAGAAGGCGTTTTATTTATGTAACATTTATTAGATACTAGCATTTGCCAGCAATTTCGGTTATGTTATTTTCAGTGGTAGTACAATACAAGCTCTAAAGCCTGGCTTGCCTTATTTTACTAACAGTATAGTATATACATACTGTTACGTTAGTAGAAGTTAGTAGAGGAGGTCGTGGCCTATTCAGTGGTCGGCATTTGAGTCGATCGCTAGGTTAAGTTGCTCTTGTTGCGACCGGGTGATAGATGGGTGACCCATTCTTGAAAATCAGCGCTGCAGAATCGACCCGGCAACATTACGCTGAGGTGGTGCCCATTTCAACTGAAGCGCCGACCAATAGCAGATTTTAATACTATTATTTGTAGTTATTATTGTAATTTTTGTATGGATTTGGTGCTTCTGGTTGAATAAAATATTATTATTATGTCGTCGCGCCACTTCTTCCTCGGCCTATCTGGTCTTCGGCAGCCATTGTTGGGAGACCGTAATGTCGCAAAATTGTTACACCTTTGTCACGTGTCCAGCCTGTTCCCACTTCGGCTTTACTGACTTATGCCCCCCCCCCGCCCCCCTTTAACAAATCACTTTAACAAAAAAAAAAACATGGGGAGTCACACAAAAACAAATTAATGAAGGAAGCAAAAGGTTTTGTATTGTATTTCCTGTGATTGTATTCTCAATAATACATTAAACTGTATAATTATGTCTAAAATTGTATAAGATATTAAGGAGTTATTAATATAACTGAATTCGAATTGAATATCATCCCCACATCGTTAGCCTTTGTACCACTCTCACAACATACATTTTAAATTCGTATAACACCTATTATTAAAATAATTAATTATGTTTGATTTAGACCATTATAAGCTTTTATAATACCTAAACCTAAATTAATTAGATGACCAATTTAGTATCAAGAAGACCAGCTTATCGTAATGCAGTTTTCACTAGTATGGAGGTTGGTGATGTTATAATCCTTTTGTCCCTTAACCATGAGGATAAGGCTGTACATAAGTTCCAGTTTCCGAAAACTTGGTTTTAGAATCCGTAGTCATCCTCGAAATCTTTAAATAGAATTCGGACGCAAAGTTACCAAAATAAAGGCAATTTGTTTAGATGGGGATTCCTGGGCGACTTTAACTTAAAGCGTTTGTATGAAACGGTTCTTCATCAGATAAATCACCCTATTTCGTGTCCTTCCAGCTGTCACGTTTGTGAGTTTCTGGTTCAGGACACGGTAAACAACTTAAAGAGCTAACGCTCGGTACACCCATCCATGTCTGTTGTGTCGATTTGTTTCTAGTTTTGCCACAGCACATTTTATTGCGGAGTTATTGTCACCGAGCAAACTAATCGAGAAATGTAACTTCGCGGACCAATGCTAATTAGTTAGCATGAATGTTATGGCCAACTAATCAAACTCGATCCACCGTGCCCTCCAAATTGAATCATACTTGCTCCGTCTTATTTGCTGCTCAGAAAACTTATTGCTTATCTATACTTATTGCTTAATAAAAACTTAGTTGATGAGGAAACGGGAATAGTTTACATTTCGTGGGTACTCCTAATATGCTTGAAAGGTATGTCGGTACTAAAACTTTAATCATTGAGGGTCCGTCTAATTTGCTACTTAGAAAACTTGGTTACTTGCTTATCTAAGCCTATTTGTTTTGCTAAAGGGAAGACAGGAACAGTTGGAATACCTAGAAGGGAAAAGAAGAAGAAGAAGAAGAAGCAGAAACAATACTACAAATAAATATATAACAATAAAATAGAAATTTAACAAACAAACACATGTTAACTGCCTGTAGCAGTTTTAAAGATGAGTACAACACCTCAGCTTTTTGCAATGTCTTACATGCAAAACACATAAGAAATTACGCTGAGTTTCAGCTGTGACCCATGGTACCGTCACAGTGATGGGGGAAAAAGATAATGTGTGTTTATAAAAAATCGTTATACAGGGCAACCTCGATTTAACGAATCGGAGGGGAACAAGAAAATATTCGTTATATCAAGTAATTCGTAGAACTGAGGTTTGTTATGTTGAGGTTAGGTTGGTCTAAAGTGTAGCTTTCGGGTTGCAGCATTACACCGATTTTCCCTCGTATTCATTCGCGGACTAAAGCAAAGTAGTTTAGTTTCTCATGCATGTCATGGATTTCCGCGAAGTAACGCCTGATTCTATCAATTACTTTTTAATTTCTGAAAATATATTCTAACTATATCATCTATCTACTTTTACCTGGTACATAAGGTTTTAATTAGTAGATAATGCTTAATAAATAATTATAGCCAAAATTTATCCATTAAGATGTTAAGTGTATATTATTTATAATTAATTATATTATAACGTATATGAAGCAATTTATACAAATATTCTTGAGTATAAAAAACTTTTCTCCGAGAGTGCTGACCGAAGTGAAAACGGTGAAGCCGGCTCGAGATATCTTTGGAATTTCGTCATAAGTCTGTAATCAGTCTGAAATACAATATATATTATAAAAATGTAAACTACATAATATTAATAATATTAATGTCGTACACGCTCCTAACACAAGCTAAAAAGCTTATAGGAAAAATAGTCCAAATTAATAAGATTTTGGATTGAGAAATTTTGAAGGTGCGATATTTTATGGCAACTATAAGACACGCTTCGAGTGTGATGTCGGCAATCAAATTGTGAATCTATAAAAGCTGAAAAAAAAACTACTACACTAAATAAGTTTACTGCTTCCCGCATCCACCACTCTAGATCAGAACCTCATGAATAAACCATTTGGTGAATGTACATCTATATAGCCTTCACATAAACTCTATTGAACTTTCCTCATTCAACTTTAATTGTTTACAATTGTTATTCAAATAAAGACAACTAAATAAAATTAAAGTCTGTTTGAAAGCTATTATAATTTTTTTTATAAAATGCGTACGATCTTATGTACGGTATTTATATCAAAAATTATGCGAAAACATATTTTTGCCGAAATTTCAAGTTCAACGACTAATATCACTCAGTGACATTAAGCGGGACCCAGTGCGTTTTCCTACACACGGAAGAGGTCGGATATTTGAAAACCAGTGTTAGAATTGGTCACCTATCTATGATCCGGCCGCGGTAAGACCTGCTAAACTAGCGATAGCCTCAAATGTTTTCGACACGCTTTTGTTCGTAAAACTATTCTTTTACCTCTTTATAACGAATTTTAGACCTACCCAACCTCGACATAACAAACCTCAGTTCAACGAATTACTTGATATAACGGATATTTTTTGTTCCCTCCGATTTGTTAAATCGAGGTTGCCCTGTATCTTATTTTAAATACATTTTTAAATATTAATATAAAACTACAAACATATAAAAAATAGATGACCGCCGGCAGCGGGGCAAGGACCTAAGCAACCGTTGGTTAGATCTCCAGATTGAGAAATTTCCTTACAATACGTGCCGTCTCAAGCAATGCCGCCTTCTGTATCCGACTCTTGACCCAACAATCAAGCGAGAGCTTTTTTCGCCGAATGCGCATAATAATGTGCTATAAGAGCATCGTGTTATAGGGGGGATTTCAATAGTTGATAATTCTGTCTTTATCTACAATAAAACAAAGTCAAATTTGTGGTTTTTTACTTTCCACGGAAAGTACCTCTCATTTCTTCTACAATTCAGAACGACTAGCTTGTAGTCGTCAAATTAAGAAAATAATGGTATATAAGATGTAAGAAAGAAATGGTATGTAAGAAAGTAATACATTGTATTCTATTGTTGCCCGTAGAAATAAAATACGAGATAAGCTTTTTTGTTTAACAACACTTATCTACAGTTTGTTTTTCTGTATTGTATATAATTAAGAACTTAATTTAATTGAACATAATTAAGTCATCACGCTAAAATTGAATCTATTTTTTCACTTAATGTTACGCGGACGAAGTTGCGGATAACAGCTAGTCTTTAGTCGCGGCTAATATGATGTACAGTCGACCAAGAAATTGGTTTGCCTCACTAAGATCGAATGTCGTTTGCGCGTCAATTATTTTAAAGGCTTATTTTTGCTTGTTTTGATGCATTACATTAATAAACAATAAATATAATAAATATATGACACATGGACGCCTGTTCCTATGGTAGACAACTTAATGCCTGTGTTATAGGTAACAGCCGCCCGTTATACACAAATATATATTTTTTTGAAATATATAATTACCCAGACTCGAGGTGGGAATCGAACCCACGACCTCCGGAGCAGAAGGCAGGGCAGGCCCACTGCGCCAACGGGCCAGCCAAAGATTACATTGATTTCAAACAATAACCCTTAAAAAAAATTCTTTAACCAGGTGTTGTCATCCAAAATGGTAAAGCACTTTCTTGACCAACTGTACCTGGAACTGAAGTAAGTAATAACTTCTGTATCTAAGCGCCCCTATAAAACACAACATTGATTACAGTTACATTGCACTGTAATCAAGTCAGTCACCCATATAAAAGCTTACTCAGCGGCCGAAGGATCGCAGTTCGATAATCTCCTTCAGCTCGGACCATCCGACTGCGAGACTTATCGAGGATCAGCTTTCCATTAAGCGGACTTAATGGCGTGTAAGATTTCCAAGTGAAGACAGAAGCTAATATATATTGCTTCTACAGACAGTGATATATATTGGTTATAGACGCTTATACGTATTGGCTGAAAATCCATATATAAATTGACTACATAACCGACTATATCTTGGCTGTACATAATAATACATACTAGATATGGTCGGCTGGTTTAAATTCGTCCACAAATCTTCAGATTTACGTACTATATGCTTATTTAAAGCTATATAATATTCTTTGTATAAAAACAGTTATATTTGACAAAGAATATACATACGATCATCATGACTACGCCTTCACAAACAGTAAAATGCATACATGTGTGTATAAATCGCTGAGCATTAGTGTGCGTGAGGTACATTAGCATATTAATCATGCACATTTCTTAAAAATATTAGTTTTCACAAACAACACACATAAACTTTCATTGTGCCAAATTTCACACGTATTACGTATACAGGTTGGTTGTGTATAACAGCTTCTATTTGAAAGACTGCTGAAAAGTAAAATATTGCACTTAAATGAATGAATAAATGTCAAGAGCGTGTCAAGACACGCACAGAAGGGTTCCGTATTTGATACTCTATAAAGGTATTTGTTAAATAACATCAAAAGTTGATGTCCGATTTCGTTTAGAATAATTTTCCTAATGAGTTTTTAGCATGTTCTATCAACAAAAGTCTCTACATCTAATAGTTTGGAAATGCTAAGGGGAGGGGACCAACTTACGTAGTACTATGGAAACCTAAAAAGCTATCTGAAAAAATAACAAAAATAATTTTTCACGTTCAAGAAAAAACACACTCTCTGCATAGAACTGCTATCTCCTCGGCAGTGAAGTTGTCTATGGGCGTTAACTGCGTCTGCATTTGCTTCTTGTAATATAAAAGGGCAACACACTTCATAAATTACGAGTTTAGCCACTTACTGGATGAGTAGCAGAAATATGATACCATCATTACCCGCGTTTCCAACGACAATAAAAGCCGTCTATCCGGATGTCTCTCATGACTTATTCGGTCGAGCGACGAGTATCAATTTTCACATTAGAAGGGTTTAGTGACGAGTCAAATTTCTAAGCAAATGAATAGTTTAGCTTAGCTTTCTTGCTTGCAGAGCGTTTAAGTGATTATATTGAAGTAGTTAATGCCGTGTCTAATACATAAAAATCAGCTATTTAAACGTAAGTTAAACACCTCTTATTTTTAGTCACCTTTCGCATCTGAGTGCTTATTGCGAGTCTGTCTAACTTTTACGTGTTGGTAAAGTTTACTTCAATTTGTATGGAGATTGATCAGTGTTACAACGTTACCGTAAATTATCATTTCATAAAACATACGACCAGTGTGACGTTTTATGTAAAAGACATAAAGGATATTTGTTAACTGGCTAATAGCAGACGAGCAAAAATTCGTGCAAGACAAAGTGTGCCGGGTCTACTAGAATTTAATAAGTAAATTGGTAAATACTATTATGCCACTAAGATAAGATGTCAGCGTCATACCGTACCCCATCCGCCATTTTATTAAATCTTAAACCCGCTTGCTTACTTCGCTAAAAGGCGGGCGTCTTTATTGAGCTCCCTCAACCCAATCTTGCCTTAAATCGGCCCCGTTACTGCCTTTACAGTATAAATTTAATTTTCCTCCCTTTTAGATCTACGAGCTAATTTAGCATTTTTCCTGTTTTCATTCTTTATCTCTTTAAATTCCTTTAAGGCGTATTTACGAGTAGACTCGCTTTGTGAAGCATTTATAATTGATTACGAATATGTTTTCTGAAGAAATCACACTTAATGTATGTATGTACCACTAGCGGACATTTTCAATCTCTACATAACTTCTAGGATATTCATTTTAATGATATGCTGTAAAGGGCAATTTTGAAGTACCTTATATGTATAATAACGCATTTATTTTGATAAGGATTAATACGATGTTCTGTAAATAGCTTGTTATATATGTAGATCATTACATTTTATAATATTTAAAATGGTTGCTGTGGGTTATACTTATGACATAAACATATGCCATCGATGACTTGTTTATAGATCTTTTTAAGATATAGAATTCCGTACATCATTATTTCGATCTATCTCGTAAGGTCTAGCCAACGCGCGCAATGTGAGCGCGCAAAACTCCGCTTTGTTACCGCGTTACAAATCATAGCATTTTCTCGGCTTTTATCTAGTATGACATATGTATATATGTATTATAGATATAATCTTCACTTTGAATCAGGCTGTTTGTTGGTGAAAACCGCATTAAAATCCGTTGCGTAGTAGAAGCGAGAGACTAGACTTCATTTTATTTTGATTTAAAAGTCTGACAGCATATTACTGTGCGAGTAGCTCTAAAATATTAATATGTATAAAATCGATAGGTTAATGAACTTGTTAGCTTAAAATAATTACATAGCTATATAAAATAAAAATGTGTATTTTTTTTGCGACATATTCAGATGTTTTGGGGCCGGTTTTTCGCATAGTGATGAACTCGGACAAATAATACAGTGTGGTATTAATTAATAACTTATATTTCAACATTTTTATAATGCGAACTCCTTTATAATATGTTGTATATTTCTGTTAAATTATGATAGCTAATCAGCACTCATCTGCTTTGTGTGACATATTGTGGATATTAAGTCTAAAAGTGCGTTCAAACCAAACGAACAATCGTATAATCGTTTGGCATCGCTGTTCGAGGGGTTTTAGTTTAATAATTTAATTCATATTTTATAGAAATATTAGAATTCACGCACTGTTCTCTTTATAAACTATAATTCTGCTAAATTTTATACTCCTCCATCCTCGCAATTTTCATAAAATGGTACCGAAAGTTTTCACTTCACATATTAATATGTAGATTACATATATAGCATATGCGCATAAAATAAATACATATAAAGCTTCTAGATGAAAGCAAACGAAATTTTTTTTATTATGTAGATACTTTTATGTTTTTTTTTCTGCTGGAAAATGCTTTTACGCACTGCCCTGTTCGCAAATCGTCCTATGATGTAGGTACAGAAAGAGTTGTTTATTTGAACGCGATAATCTCAGGAACTACTGGTTCGATTTGAAAAATTAGTTCAGTGCTAGATAGCCCAATTAACGAGGGAGCCTATAGGCTATTTATAATCATGCTAAAATTGGATGTAAATTTTTTACCTAATTTTTAGCAGACGAAGTCGCGGGCATAGCTAGTGCTATCATAAATGTCTTTCGGTAAAGGCGAAGTACATCTAGTTTTCAATATTCCTATATCAAATAGATCAACTAAAATTGTAATATAACGCAAAGAGATAGAAAAATTAAAAAAAAAAACAATATAGATTTAAAGAAGTTAATCATTTTGAAATGGTAAACAAACTCTACAATTATATATATTATAGTAAATTCCGAAGTAGTGGAAACTGCCCCTACGTTCGGATAGTTTCACCAATACTAGATCGACATACACATGAGTGAATGTATGGTTCGGATAATTGTCTCATATAATAACATTGTGGATTAATTTATACAAATAGATAGATTAAGACTTTAAAATAAATAAGAAAAAAGTATATTTAACCCTTGTCGAAAGTATTTTCAAGGTTACTCGTTTGAAACTGTCTTATATGTAAATTTATATACAAAAGTATTCACTTCCGGATATAAGCTTAGTGTGAAAAAAAGAAATACTCATATATTTTTTACTAAGAAACACAATAAAACCTGAACGATATCTCACGCTTATTTCGTATTCTACGAGATACAATATGCTATGTTTGGTTCCGGCATAACGATAGTTTATAAGTGTTTAATAGTTCCATGGTCAGATGGAAAATATTTTAATAAAAAAAAATACATCGTTTCTTAATTTCTCTCACGCACAGATTATTTAATTGTAATCTGAAGTCTCGCTTTTTGATATTTTTAATCTCGCTTAAACTTTTTTTATATTATTTAGTTCAAGTTGACAGTAACAAAATAATTCATTCTAATTAAATGTTTTTACTACTATTTAACTTCAGACTTTTTGCATTCATCGGCATGCAATATACGACGAATGACCATTACGCGACTCTAAATTACTGAAGATGTTTTTAAAGATATTTCCGAATAACATTTTTAAGCCACAAAGAAAGTGCTTTACCATTTTGGATGACAGTTCCTAGTCGAAGAAAATTTTGCTAAGGGATTTTGTTAGAAATTAACGTAATGCATAACAAGCAAAAATAAACCTTTTGACTAATTGACGTGCAAACGACAATCGACCTTAGCGTGGCAAACCAATTTCTTGGTCTACTATACACATAGGTAAAGTTCTATTCTTAGTTATACTTATTAGGATTCCGTAAACCGACAAGGAAACTTGGCCGGACAAAATAGATTGTATCATGCCAAAATCCTTTACATTAAAGTTATATTTCTCAATCAAAACTTAGTAGGAGGGAAACGGGAATATGAAAGATATCTAAAAAGTGTTGATTATATTATTCATCCCCCTATTCCTATTAATATAGTGGTTAAGTATTGTTAAATTTTCTAATTTTCAGCGCAATTCCCCTATTTTTATCTTTCATAAGAACTTTCTCCTGACAACAACTAAAACAACAAAGAAATAGCGAAACTGGTCCAGTCGTTCACGCGTGATGCCGTAACCAAGGGATATAGGAATTCATTTTTATATATGTATGCATATAGATTTAATCTAATTTACCTAAAAGTATGGGAATGTTTTAAGATATAAAATACCATAATAGTACTAGTTAAACAGGCCTACGAATATATATAGGCTATTATGTACGGAATAAACTTTCATGTAACCATTTCTTTTACAGGTACGTGATCGTGACGTGTTTTGTTTTCAAGTACGATCATGTGAAAAAATCTCAGTGGCAGAGCGAAATTATAAGGGTTCCTTGTAGTACTACGCAACCCTAAAAACTTGAGAGATTACCTATTTTGGTTATGTCTCAAGTTTTTCTAGGCTTTCCAAGTAAGAGGAAATCTTAAAGTAATTTTTCTTCGTATTTTTACCTTAGAACCTTGTATGTGCAGCAATAATTAAACGCTTCAGTTTTCGCGGAATAGTAAGAGCTTTTTTATTCGTCATGGTCTTCTACAAAGGAACCTCTACTCCAGTCTATTAAGTGGAAGTATTAATATGTTACTGTACTTTACCGATATAGCTTTATAAAACATTGTTAAAAGAAAATTGTCTCTTTTAAGTGGCCTGAAAAGAAATAAATTAAAATAAGCATGTGCTGAAAAATATAAAGTACCAATAGTTTTGTTTGTAAAATAGTTGTATACGGTTGTAATAAGGTAGGTTTGTTTATGTAGCATACCCAAGCGACAATATTTCCAACTTACTCATTTTTATGTATTGCACAGGTTAGAAAACTAACGTTCTTCCTGATTGAATAATGAAAAAAAACTATTAAAATTGGAACTTGACAAAATTAAACAAAAAAGAAAAAAGGCCGTCCAACCATTTTCAACTGGCCTGTTGGTGTAGATGGCAGTGACCTTGCTTTCCGCTCTTGGGGTTGTGGATTCAATCCCTATCTTGAGATGAGTGTGTATGCAATGTCTTTTTCTTCTTGTTAATCAATTTTCACCACAGCCTAAATGCCCGTACCATTTTTAAAGTATTTTATATCTTGTTATATTCTTTCTTTTCTTTCACTCTTCCTTTCTTATTTACTATAGTTCCATTATGCAATGTTTATATATATTATTCTGATGAAGGCCTCTTTAAATTTAAAATGTCGTATGTGATTGTGAAAGAAGTAACAAAGTGCCAAAACTACCGGATTTTCTCTATTTGAATTGAAAACAAGTCTTACTCCATTGGATTATGGTTTACTGTTCCATGCCCTTAAATATTTTTAACCCAATCTATTGCATCAATTAATTTTTTATTTTCTATTATCTTTAGAATAGTGGACTGGACTACAATTTGCCACACAGATTGTGCTATACCTTTGTGCATCACTCGTTATCTAAGCTGCCTTAGAGACAATGTATGCAGGAGACCTTTTTTTTAGGGTTCCGTACCTCCAAAGGAAAAGGCGAGCCTTATACGATCACTTCATTATCCGTCTATCTGTCAAGAGCCTTTTTCTCAGAAATGTGTAAAGTTATAAAGTTGAAATAAATACCAAATATAGAGGTCTGTAATCCCTTGAAGCTGTCAAAATATGTACCCTCTAAGTACATATTGTGAGCCGGTGGCCTAAACTCGTCATTAAGGGCCGGCAGCGCATCTGCTGGCCTTCTGGTCGTGCAGATGTTCATGGGCGCCTTCAATTCCGTATTCTCGCCAGGGTTGTCGGTAACATCGATCGGTGGACAGATCTTCCGCCCCCCCCTCCCCCTCTCGGACTGTCCCAGGGGTATTTTTCTTTTTCGAACCTTTAGCGAGTGAAACCTGGGCTCGGCTTGCTAGGCTATAGCCCTCGGCTGTCTTTCCAGCAGTCAGTTGTCTTTCCAACCGTCAGCTAACTTTCTAGAAGTCATCTGTCTTTCCAGCGTCATCCCGTCTCTCCGGGCTATCTATTTGATGAGACGAAGTTTGAACCAGTAAGATCCGTAAAAATTGTGTTTGGGATTAAAAATACTGAAAGATTGTTGTTTTTTTATATGAAATCTTAAATTGTATCCCATTGTATGCTATATTAATAGGTACTTTCCTTGCAGAAATACAAATGAAATGGATGTCAACACTATTAATGAATTAAATAAGAATAATAGTGTCTGTAGTGATCAAGAAAAATGTAATACTGATATTTTTAATGAATTTTTAAAATTTCCTGCCTCACAACATTCCAAACCGAATCAAAATTTTGTTCTGGAAAGAGATAAAAGTCTTGATGTGGATAAAGAAATGCAACATGAATATGCAGTTGAAATCACTAGTGACAGTAAGTATCCTGTTGACCTCTCAGTTTGTAGAAATCTATGATTGGCTCATATATGTTTATGTATATAACTTTAACAACAACACTCGACCCTTTTAGACTGATTTATTTTCTATACATCTGTATTATTTAATGCAAAAAAGAGACTAATTCAGGTTAAATAATGATATATATATTTTTATACCTTTCAGAATCAACGCAGCAACAATACACTATATCTAAAAGAGGTTCATTACAACTCATACTTAACCGTTATATATATTCAATGCACCATCAAGCACATAGCAATCGTAAACGTCGGTGGCGTTGTGTAGACTATCGATTACTGCGCTGTCCTGCATATGTCGATACAGTTGATGATAATATAACCAATAGGTAAATTTCGAGTTTGTTAATGTTAATATTTTCGAGGCATTTCAAAATTCATCCAAATCATTGAAATTCCTTTAATAATAGTGACCCGCAGGATTTTACTCCCAACTTTCTACTGTTGAGTTATTGAATGCTTCTGCATTTTGGCATGTGACAACTCATGTACATTTATTTATTATAGTATAAATGTATTTATGTAAAATTGATTTCTTTCAGGGAAAATGAACATTGTCATCCTTACCATGACATTAGGATATTGAAAAAAGCCAAAGCTGAGTTAATATTTGGGACCTTAAATACAGTAATACATAAAGCAAACAATTTGATGACAACAAAAAATGATACAATGGTTGTGGAAGATGAATAGTCTAATAATAGATAATTTTTAGCATAGTTATTAAAATATTCAACTAAAGTTTTTGTTTATTAATTTTTCAAACCATTACTAGTTAAGTCCTACAGAAATATATATATACATATATATTTCATTAATTTATTGTGCCAATACCGTAATTTAACATGTAAATATTAGTTTATTATAATTATTATTTTTATAAAATGAAACGTTCGTGAAAAGATTATGAGCTAACCCAGTCATAAAATTGTTTTTTCCACGCCTTTTGTTTTGGTTGTACGTGAAGTTCCAGTGGCCATTGAAATTTAAACATTTGTTGTTATAGTGTAGCGCCCGCATATGTGCATATTTCGAGTTGCACTGTCTATGGCTATTTAGCTACGTTTACGTATAGTATAGTTTAATTACATTATAATCTGTGTTTGACTGGTGATTTGACAAGTTGACAACAGAAAAGTTGACAATTGCTGTCAATGGATTAACAGTCCTAACATTGATGTAAATTGTAAAAATTGTATTCCTATCGTAATAATATAAAGCAATATTAGGTTTCAACTGATAAATGTTCGTTTGCGAATAAAAATGGTACAGTCTCAATTTGCATTATCTTGGGAGTCACATAAGTCAAACATTTGTTCAGGTTTTAGCACTTTTCAGCAGGTATATTTTAAAAATATTTGTTTGTTTATATGTTTTATATTAAGTCTCTAGTCATAATTATCTTTGTTTACAGAATGGGGAGCTTGTTGATATGACTTTAGCGGCAGACGGACATCTCGTAAAAGTACATCAAGTTTTACTAGCTTTATCAAGTCCTTATTTGAAAGAATTAATTGTATCTGTCCCTACTCAACATCCAGTTGTATTTCTGAATGTAAGTTGACACACGTATATTACGTAGAGAATTATATCGTGTGGAAATATTTTTTTTAATTAAAAAATCTTTATTCTTCCAAGGAACAATAATTTAGCCCTAGCTCCTGAGCTAGTTCAAACTGTGTTATAGGAGCTTTATTCTGAACATATTGTATACTTGAAAAATTATTTCTAAGTGTTTCTGAAAATTAAACTCCTTTTTTACAGAATATTTCTCACACAACATTATCACTCATATTAGAATACATATATACAGGAGAAGTCCGGGTGCCTGCTGAAAACCTTTCTGCCTTTATGGAAGCAGCAAAAGCTTTGCATATTAGGGGATTAGAAAATGTTGTAAGTTCTTATAACTTTTTTCAAAATTGGAAATAAGATGTGAATAAATTTCATTATTTTAAATATTCAGAGAAAAACAAACAAAAATTTGAAAAAATTATTCAGATATTAGTCAGGTATATAAAAAACTATATTAAAAAAAAAGAATATTAGCAATACTCTTTAGGTATGTCTATTCCTGTTTTCCCTCCTAAGTTTGAAATACACAACATTTTATTTCACAGCAATAACCTGGCTGTGTTGGAATTCGAACTTGGTACCTTGCAAAAGTCAGTCCATCCCTTACACCACAGGGCTATTGAAGCTTCTATAATTTAGTATTCACACATTTCCAGATATGTGAATATTAAATTGTGAATTATAAAAATGTGTGAATATTAATTTATTTACAGATATTTTCATTTTACTTTGTTTCTATGGTAGATTTAGTATAATGATTCATTTTTGGAATTTGTAGATTGATGGCTGTAATAAAATTGAAGTCAGTGTGGATGATGTTAACAGCACCAGTATAAAGAAGAGATCAAGTATACCTGATCAGGTAATGTAGCCAGAAGCAAAAATGACTTATTTATCAGGTATAAATAAGAAAGTGAAGTGATCATAATAATATTTAATTCATTTCAAATAAAAACAGTCATAGTTATTATATACATATACTAATCCCTGGCCAAAGCATTGGCACAGGTGCAATTTAGGTAGTATATAAAACATATAAACCTTTTTCCTAAATCAATCTATTAATGAATAAAAAATGTATTAAAATCTGTTGTATCATTTAAAAGATACAAGAATGGATATGCATACAAGAACGGGGTGTGACTTTGTTTTACCGTTGGGGTATTATCGCACGCACTCCTAATACAAGCTATTAATTTAAGCTTAGTAGGGGGGGAAAAGGGAATATTAGACATAACTAAAAAGTATTTCTAATATTCTTAAAAAAAAAATATATCGAGTTTTGTCAAATAAGGGGCAAACGGGCAGACTGTTAACTTGAGTGACTACCGATGCCCATAGCTAATTTCAACACCAGGGGGTCGTAGATGCGTTGCCGGCCATTGAGGAATGAATCTTTTTCCTTCTCCTTTCTAGCGTTATCCCGGTCAAGTACCAGGGTCCGCTTAGATTGCAGAGGATGTGGCCGTGGGGTGAGTTAAGATGACCGATTGCCATCTGACGTCACCTTGTCCGGATTACGACGCGGAGAGAGATTTCAACATTTGCAACATTCAATATTTTCAACAATTTTACGAATTAAAAGCTAAGTTTACAAGGGTTCCAACGCGCCCTGCATTGAGACGAGCCCGCAACAAACTCAGTCGGATATTTTTTTTGTTATCACCATTTCACGATAATTCAGACACGTTTAGAGCAATTTATTCCAAAGGTTTTCCATCATTCAAATAATCCTTTACATTATAATAAGATTTTTGAATGAGCTTACCTTTAATGAAAGTTTTAAATTTATTTAAGGACATCTCTCGAATGTTATATGGAAGTTTATTATAAAAGCGAACTCCATTACACATAAATGTGGAGTAACTTAGTAGGAGCCAAGGGCAAAGCAGGGGTATATTTATTGCAATTGCCCCCCGGTGAAGCCACCGCGAATAGCTAGTTCCTTTACCCCCCCCCCCCCCCCCTTTGATGTGACGTCACATATATTTTTTTCATTTTGCGCATAAATAATTACAAGACAACGGCTAAATTTCAATTATTTTTCTTTTTTCATATTTTTAATTTTGACATGTGACGTCACAATGCTTCTGACCGTTAACATTTTTCTTTTTAAAGAATATTAGGAATACTTTTTAGGTGTGTCATATTTTCCCTTTTCTCCTCCTACTTAGCTTAAATTAAAAGCTTGTATTAGGAGTGGATGCGACAATACCCCAACGGCGGTGGGGTTTGCACCTAAATGAGTATTAAAGAGTTTTAGTTATTGAAATATTAATCGTTACTGTAGTTTAGGTACTGACCTACTTTGAAAAAAGATGATTAAGTTTATATAATACTAATTGTTACCCACGACTTCGTCGCCACGACATGATGATACTTCTACGATAAATGGGCTATCTAACACTGAAATAATTTTTCAAATCGGACCGGTAGTTCCAGAGATTAGCGCGATCAAGTAAACACACAAACTCTTCAACTTTATATATTAGTACTAGTTGCGCCCCGTAACTCCGTCCGCGTAGGCCACCCTTATCACTTAGGAGTAAGGAAAATAGCTAGTGGTAGTGGTGGCAGCGATTCTCAGACCTATTGAATATGGAATATACTTTATTGTACCACAACACAACGTACAAACGCAAGGATTCATAGACATCACAAATATATATACAATATTGCAGTTCAATCGGCGGTCTTATCGCTTCAGAGCGATTTCTACCAGGCAACAAATACAGATAAAATAATTAAACTGAAATGAGTAAGCTGGTGCTAACTAAAGTACAAACTACTATATAAATGTATTAACAAGCTAAACTATACTTAAAATTAGCCATCGTCTGTAGGTATGAACAATAATCGAGAAAAGGAAAGTGTCAAAGTCAATTGAATTGTGATGCGAGCAAAATTGGCCCCACAATCTCACTAACAACTAGGCAACTTTGATATATGAGCAAATTATAATCGTCTATATAGTCGCAACATTGGCCCACTTTTGCGAGTCCATTCGTGCCACATGCCCAGCCCATTCCCACTTCAGCTCTGATGAAAACTTACATAAGTAAAATATGATTACTACTCCAGATTTTACTGAGAAACTATATTACATACACTAAATTAGCAATTGCTATTACAGATTAAATTGTTCCTATAAAAACTGGCCTTACCCATGTTCAGAAATAAAAAATATTTTCGTTCATTTTGTTTTCGTTTCACAGGAAAAAGAATTATTTTAGTACCTACAAAATTTGTACAGAGCTGTTGCAATTTTCAGGGAGCTCAAGTGAATTTATTCGTAAGTTGAAATTATACACGATGTGATTCGAGGTACTAATATGTATAGCTGCAGTTGGTTTTGTTTGCTTGAACGCTCTAATCTCAGGACTACTGGTCCGATTTGAAAAAAAAATTCCTTCTGTGTTGGATAGCCCATTATCGAAGAAGACTATAGGCTATATATAATCACGTTTAAATCTTTTTATTGCCAAATTTTACGCGGACGAATTCGCGGGCACGGCTATTTAACACATGTATGTAAGTACAAGTAAGCTATAAATTACGAGTATGAACAATTCCCAACAATAGACGTCGAAAAAAAGCACTCGACCTTCACCAATACATGCATGAAAAACTAATCTACTTTGCTTTATTCCGCGAATGATTAAAGCAAAGTAGTAGTTTCATTCGCGGTATCAAGGTGGCAATCAGGCTTCGTGGAACTCTTAATTATTGTCATGATTCGACGTCATGGAATATGTTGGTACACAAAGTATTGTCTGTTCACCTAAAGTAGTTTCATATATTAGGTTTCTGATTAATGACATATTTTTTTTTTTATAGCACGGGGCAAACGGACGTGCGTTGCACACAGGTTTAGTTTGTTTTCATTTTATTAATTGCCAGTGTAATTTTACAAATTGCTCATGATTTTATTTTTATCCTTTTATTGAAATATAAAAATAAATTTCAATAAAGGGATAAAAGAATAGTCATGAGCAATATAGTCATAATTATGTAAATCAAAAGTATATAAAATTGTTTCAAAAATCCGTATAAAGATGAATATTTTTTCTAACAAACATAATATTGGCAAATATATACTGTGAAGCAACTGTAAGTATACCTATCTGTTCAAATTTTTCGCGGCGGGAATCAATTAAAATTATTACTCCTTCCATTAGTATTCTTGTATAAATCTATATATTTGCCTTTAATCGCCCACTGCTGGGCATAGGCCTCCCTTTGCTTCTGCGACTCTCCCTTATCTCTCGCAAACCGCATCCAGCCATTTCCCGCCAGTCTTCTAATGTCGTCAACCCATCGCACGAAGGGGTCGACCCGGTTTCCTCCAATCCAATCTATGGCACAATTCAGTAGCTTGAGTACACCACTTGCCACCACCGCGTCTAGCCATCACCCGAAGATTATATAAGTAATACTAGCCATGCGAATTCATCCGCGGGTTTTCAGTGATTTTGTTAAATATTTTTTGAAGTCGTAAGAAGATATAAAGTGAAAAAATATAAAACCTCCGAAATTTTGTTAAAAATCTTTGAATTGGACGCGGACGAAGTCGTAGATTTTAATTTAACAATTTTAGGTAAGCGTAAGAGAATATTCGTTAAAATTACAATATTTCACTGAATATGAAAATCAACAGCTCATCCTCTAATTCGCGAATTAATTCGGCACCGGGGCCCTTGAACTGTCCGCCTAGCTCCCGGCACCGGTAACCGCGATAATCCGTCCGCCCAGTTTGCATCGGTGCGGACGTACTGTTGCACGCCACTGTGATCGAATATAAATGCTCAATTATTTAAATATAATAAACCATACAAGCTATAAACTTTTTTGTTTATTGGACATGATTTGCTCCTTTTTTATTTCTTACTAGCTGATAAGCGTGACTCTTACTAAGTTTTTTAATAATAGAATTTCATTAACCTACAATTGGACAATATACAAGAGATGATTTTTCTAACTTGTTCACTATAAAACGTAGCAGTACTGTGTTACGAAAGTGAAAGGACATGTAAATAAAACATAATATGTAACAATTAATAAACCGATAAAATCTATTATTTAGACTTTTAGACCAAATATTTCTTTTGTAACTACAAATTTACGGTTTACGGAATTTTATTTATAGTATAGTATAGTACTTCAAGAGAATAGCTTCTCGTCAAACTTCATGTGTGTAAGTCAACAAGAAATAGGTTTTGATTCCTTTTTCGAATGTACTTGAATGGGAAATGTGACATAGGGGGTCATAACTTTAGATTGCGTATACTTAAAGTGGTTACACACGTATCGATAAATTGTTGCGGAAAAACTGTGCTGTGTAAGCGACCAATAGATGGCGTTCAATACTTATAGTAAGAGTAACGCAACGTTTGGGCAGGACGGTATCTGCCGGGTCCGCTAGTTGTGAAATACAAATGTGTAGGTATATGAAAGTTCTTTAAATTTATACCGTCAATCCGTTTAAGACTTTTGAGCTTGTGGATAAATCGAAAAAATTGCTAGTAATTTAAATATTTATAAAATTGATGCGTTTGTTTGTAATAGTTAAAAGAACTACGTATCAGTGCAAAATATTGTTTTTTGTACGTATAATCAAAATAAAATAAACACTTTTTAGGGTGTTGTACCTACAAAGAAGCAACTCATATACGATCATTTCGTTGTCCGTCCGTCTGTTAAGACCCTTTTTCTCAGGAACGCGTAGAGCTATAAAGTTGAAACTCATACCAAATACTGAGGTCTGTGGAAGCTGTAAGCTTTGATCATTTGATCAACCCTCTAATACCCGCTACAAACGTATCGCTTAATCGTTAGGAAAAAAATGTACAGTCAAATGGAACGTTCCTAGGGCTCCGTGAAAAACTGCCGAAAGGAACGATTGCCATCCAAACGCACTGATAATACTATGTAGTTTAATCGACAATGATTTTTCATACACACGTATCGGTAAAATAGCGCAGTTTAACCCACCGACCGCCGGCCGTCCATATTTATTCTTTTATATCACCCAAGATATCTATTTTAATGATATGCTTTAAAGGTCAGTCCGCCCGCCCGTCCCCGGCCGCTCTGCCTCCCTATTTTAAATATCTTATATCATCTAAAATATTCATTTTAATGATATGCTTTAAAGTTCAATGTTGATCTGCATAAATCGTACAACGTTTCTAATGTATTTAATTTGATAAGGATTAATAGGATATTCTTTGAATTAGCTTCGTAAATAGTTCATTATTTTTTGTAATATGTATGAGATAAAAATGGTCACTGTAGGTTATACTTAGGAGATAGATATGTACCAACTTTGACTTTTTAAAGACCGTTTTAAGATGTACAATTTCGTACTGCCTTGTTTTGATCTATCTCGTAAGGTTTAGCAAGCGCACAAAATTAGTTTTTTTTACTTCTTACTCGACAATCAACGACATGTTACTTAGCTCAAAGAAAAATTCCCTTTTAGATTCTTTTTTAATTTTCAGGCTTAAAATATGTGAAATAGTTTTTGAGATATAAGCAAAAGGCCCCTATTTTTGTTTTCACTTAAGTGTTTATAACTTTCGTAATTTTTGCGAGCCACATCTTCAATTTTTTGAAATCTATCTAAATGCTATTTTAAATCGAATGACACCTCAACTTTGTTTAAAGGAGACGGCGAAAACTTTTTTCACCTATCAGACAATAACCTTGAACGAGCACTGATAGAATATTCCACACCTTTATTGACTTCGGAAAGTGGGTACAACAACACATAAACCTGCATGTCGTAGGTTCTAATCGTGTGATATTGAAACACTTTGTACATTCATTAAATGGAATAATTAACATCCTGTCAGCGAAATGTTATAAAAATTACATTACTCAATACTCAATCTTAGTTTTCTGGAATGTTTTACAAAATTGCTAACCTACTTTAAAAAAAATAGATAGGAAATCAATCTAATCAAGCATCTAAATCTTACAAACACTTCTTAATCTTAAAAAAGAAATTTAATTTTTTTTGGGATGAAAATGAAAATTTAGGTCTATTAAACTTATATAAAAATCATGCAATTTATTTAAGCATTTTAGAAATACTTTAAGGTAAGCCTAATATCCTCGACTCCGCTCCGGTGGTGGTTGACGTGGCCTAGAACCAAGCACATTACGGATTTCAGTCCAAACTAAGATAATTAAGCTATCGAGGTTGCATATCCTAAGTAACTTAACACATGCATTAAGGTTTATCTATTTAATTAACATTGCTGCTAAGGTCAACGAACATATGTAGCCAAATTATAATCGCTATACAATAAAAATGTGCGTAATAGTAGACAATTAAGAAGTTGATGATAGGTTTGATAAATATTATCATAGAATACCTCAACTTTTTTTTTTATTAGATTGGCCTTGAGTGTATTGAAGGTTATAAGAACTTTTTCAATCGATTGAGGTAAAAGCACAATTTTGGTAGAGATAAGGTATAAAACTTCGCTATGCAAAAATTGTGATATGCAGGATAGGCAAATTAAAAACAGGAATAAACTTGTGCCTATGTTCCTGCATCTCGGTAGGGTAAAAAATTCTAGATGTAATATTTAATCTGTCTATTGATAAATTTAAACAACATGTTAAAAACACGCTTACTCGAACAGTCGCGGACTATTAATAATACATAAACAAATAATTATTTCTTTGCCAGCAACACGGTACAAAAGTACATTTAAAACAGAGCACATGTTACGCCAGCTTAATTTCGCATGCAGTAAGTTACAGTCCTAATTATATATAATATTTAGATAGTCCTAATTATAATATCTATACTAATATATAAAGCTGAAGAGTTTGTTTCTTTACTTGAACACAATAATCTTAGGAACTACTGGGCTGATTTCAAAACTTCTTTCAGTATTAGATAGAAGAAGGCTATTAGCAATACATCATCACGCTTAAATTGAATCTAATTCTTTTACCTAATTTTACGCGTACGAAAAATTAGGTAAAAGAATTAGATTCAATTTAAGGTTCAATTTAAGGTCGCGGGCTCAGCTAGTTATATATAGATAAATGTTTGTTTAAGAAATAAAAGGAGCGATAGTTGTAATTTCTTGTAAATGAAATTGGCATGACCTTTAGTAAATCCAAGATAATCAATGATAAAGGCATTTACGTGATCTACAATTCTTACCTAGACGACTGTATGATGAAACTTGGATAGATCGAGGCTTTTAACAACACTACCATTTGGAGCTGAATGCGAGTTTTGCAAAGTCGAATGCCTAAATTGACTAGGCTATACTTAATATAAATTTTAATAGAAACATACAAATAAATAAATAAATACAGGACTATATGACACACGGACGTCTGTCCCTAAGGTAGACAACTTAAAGCCTGTGTTACAGGTAACAGCCGCCTGTTATACACAAATATTTTTTTTTGAAATATATGAATACACACATATGGATAATACACCCAGACTCGTGGTGGGAATCGAATCCACGACCCCAGGAGCAGATGGCAGGGTCATCCATGGAATGCTAAGAAATTTGTCTCGTCTCTCATGTGTTGAAATTTCCACAAGAGGAGTTAGGTTCGAAAATTAAAATGATTTAAAATTAAAAGAAAGCAGACGTCCGAAAAAATTGCCTTCCTCGATAAATGGGCTATCTAACACTGAAAGAATTTTTCTAATAAGACCACTTGTTCCTGAGATAAGCGCGTTCAAGCAAACAAACAACTAATATCATCGGGAAGTGTTCCGAGGAATTGTTCGACCTAATACCAGCAGCTGCATTCCAACACAGGACATCCCGTCAAAATTTGAAATTCCACCCTCATCACATCGATGTCCTCAAGTCCACAACCGTGCGATTCTCTAGGAATTTCTTACGTCATACGAATTTTTTACTCCTCCCCTAATTAACTAAAAGAAAAAGCTAATTAATATACTAATTAAAGTTAAAAACAACAGTAGTATCAAATTACATTTAATTCAAGTTCTTAATAAAGTCAAATATTGAAGATAATAGACAAGACAAACTACTGTGGCAGTAAACCCCTAGATATAATTATAAAAGACAATGCAATTCAACTCTTGATTTTTGACTCTTATCTATGCCAACTGGGCATAATTTATTCCGCCAATGTCACGTTACTTGAGGACAAAACAAAGTGAAAATTTGATCGATGAAGGCTGAAATATTAATAAAAGCCAAAAAAAATCGACAAGTGACATCACAAAGACCCCCCCCCGATATCAGAAACTCTTAATTTTCATATATTTTTATTCAATTATATTATTTTACACACAGTAAGGGTGCATTTAATCTATACTAATATTATAAAGGAAAGATTTTATTGGTTATTTTCTTTGAACGCTTTGTAATTACTGGACCGATTTGAAAAGTTCTTTCACCGTTCGAATCCCACATTATCTATACTAATATATAATGCTGAAGAGTTTGTTTGCTTTTATGCGCTAATCTTAGGCAGTAGTGGTCCGGTTTGTAAAATTCTTTCAGTGTTAGATAGACTATTTAACGAGGAAGGCTATAGGCTATATATCATCACACTATTTTATTTATTTTATTTTATTAGGAAGACAATTGGTAGTCATTATATAAAGCTTAACCGTTTTATGTCGGTCGATCATTGTAATTTATATTCATAAAAATTAGTTCAATACTACTCATTGAACTTTTATTCGAAATTATTTTTTTTAAAACAAACGTATATAATTAGGTATATTGTATCAGCTTAGAGTTTCTTTATAATTCTTAAGAATACTTAGAAAACTTAACATATGCATGTATTAATACATGTATACCCTCAGGGAACAGAATGACCATCTCTAAAACTTTGTTTTCTTTAATTTGACGAGTGTATAAAATTAAGCAAAAAAAAAGGGTAGGGTACATATATCTGTACAATATAAAATAAATTATGTACTTAAAGTTCGTATAAATAAAATTTAAATGTCACTGAGTGATATTACTCGTGAGATGGTGGGGATTCCACGGATGACGTCAGACGGCAGGCGGTCACCTCAACTCGCCCCACAGCCACATCCTCAGCAATCTAGGCTAAGCCTGGCACTAGACCGGGATAGCGCTAGGTAGAATAAGAAGCTAGACGTTCGATAATTTAAAAAACTAGGTTTTTTTCTATTATTAACTTAAGCCTTTAACCTTATTCATACACCAAAAATATCCAAACATAACAGTATCATCTCAAGGTTTCGGTATTGTAAAAAATATACACACTATACTTAAAGCTGGCTACTTAGAGAGATAGTTCGCAGCTCTAAATCCAGGGTTACTTTTTCCCACAGAGCTTTTGTTTTGCTTTGAATTTTGGTTAACTTCGATTGAAAGTTTAATAAATATTATTTAAGATTAATAAAATTTATGACGGTCAGTAAGCAAATCTTGAAATAATTTTATATATCTTATTAAATCAATTCTGTATAACAACTTTGTTTATAATTATAAAACGACTGACGATGACTGTTGGTGAAGGCAGTAAAAATTTGCCGTGGTATGTATGTTTATTATTTGAAATTGAATAAAATAAAACATCATGTGATCTTTTAACTTTTTCCATATTTTAATTCAGGGTAGAAAAATATCGTCCATCGAAGTTAGAGGACTTGGTATCCCACGATGATAGGTATATGTAAAATTTACAAATAAAGTAGAGGAAATGGTAAATTCATGGAGATACACAGCCCGTGCTTTAGGTGTTTTTTTACCCCTTTTAGGGTATCGTATTTGGCGGTAAGAGCTGTTTTTGAATTTTTATTTATTGACAATATTTTTGGGAATATCTCATATAAGTTTTTGAGGGTAACAACTGTTTTTTTTAATACTTGTCACATTTTTTAAATATTTTTTTGGGAAAGTCTAACATAAAAAAAACAGTTAAGATATTTTTATTGGCTTTATATTTTGTTCCTCATCAACACTTTTTTTGAAGCTTATTAGTAGGATTTGAACAGCACTCCTTATGGATTTCAGTCAGTCCTTCTACTACTGAACTCTAGGGATGTTATAACACCTATATATACACACAGCCACACACAAAACATAATGTGAATATATTAATGAATATTGTATTAATAGTATTTAATTTGTTACTTTAACATTGAATTTGTTAATCCTCCTTTAGTTTGTAACTTTTTTCTCTTTTCAAATACTCTGTTCTTTTTGTTTGTGTTATCTAGTGTAATCCCCCTTTGGCCTTATTTATGTTTTACTTTGTATAATTTGTTGTAATGCACTTGTAACGCTCTAGGATTACTAATAAAACAATAAACTGTGAAATTTTATATGTAGTGCATTTTATTTGTCACATTTGTGTATCAATATAGATATGTTATTTATTTATCATTATTTTTTCGGTGCCTGCTGCCTGCTCGTTTGCTCCGAATTGCATAACAAACAATTAAATATTTCCATGTTAAATTAAATGTTCTACTTTTGCAGACTTAACTGTTTGGAAGTAGGTCTTTTTGTTGTAAAGTTGATCAAGAAACTGCTTTACCATTTTGGACTACAGTTCCTACTTAAAGAAAATTTTGCTGAGGGTTATTGTTAGAAATTAACTTAATGCACAACAAGCAAAAATGAACCTTTTAACTAATTGACGTGCACGCGACATTTAACCTTAGTGTGGCAAAGCAATTTCTTGGTGACCCATTCTAACACTGGTTTTCAAATATCCAGCCTTCTCTGTATTACAGAAGGCACGTAAAACAGTGGCTCCTTGGGTGATGTAGTGGGTCCTATGACACACGGACGTCTGTTCCTAAGGTAGACAACTTAATGCCTGTGTTATAGGTTACAGCCGCCTGTTATACACATATATATATTTTTAGAAATATATAAATACATACATATGGGTAATACACCCAGACTTGAGGTGGGATTCGAACCCAAGCTCCCGGAGCAGAAAGCAGGGTCAGCCAAATATATTGATTTTATATATCGATATATACATAAGCTGCGAAAGGTGTTTATTGTGCGCTTAGCAGGAAATTTGGTCCAAATGTGAAGTTTTCTGAATGTAATAAATTTTTCGGTTAGAAATGAAAAATCGATATCGACATTATCAATTAAAATTATTATTTTTTTAAAATATAAATACAAAATTAATAATGCTTGTACTTGATATAACATTTATAATATAATTAAGAAAAATTACCCCTGGCCAAACGCATAGCGCACCGAGCCCAAAAGTAATTAAGTTTATTAAAGGGGAACAAAATTACGTTAAATGATTTATTGAGATAATAAGTTTATATTGTGAGTTGCGAGTTTCTTACTATAGTTATCTAATCAAATTATCTAATAAAACATAATCGTATGTCTTACAGTCAATCATTTTGAAAAGTGATGATTAGGAGCGTGATGAATCTATGTTATGTAATGACGAGGATAAAACGTATACCTTTTATTTTCGTTATATAATATATATATATGAACAGCTTATGTATACTCAGTTGAATATTTATTCAATTTTAGATGTCTGGTATCTCTGCTTCCTTTCGAATTGTTTGTAAAGCTTGTTTCAAGTGTTGATATCAAGGAGATCGAGATTGACCCAAGAATTTTAGCTGTTTGGCTAACTGAAATTAAGTTACTGTATATCGTGGAAGAACCAGTGCTTTACCAGCGATTTATGGTAAATTAAATAAAGTGAATTGTATATTGTACTCTCATATTTTTATTTAACAAATAAATTTAGTTAAAATAGCCTAGGACTGTTCTGTTCCTAGGGTAGGTACATAAATTAACATTTGTGTTATAAATAACTGCCGACTGTAACACAAGTATATTTTTTAATATTTATTTATTTTTAAAAGATACATATACAGTATACACCCATACTCGGGGCGGAAACCGTATCCCCGAACCACGGAGCGGAGGGCAGGGTCACTGCCAACTGCGCCAACGGGCCAGTCAATAACTATTAATATTTACTTTACGCGCAAATACTAGGAATTTCCTGCCTTGTCTGTAGATCTACATGCCATCTCTGGTGTTTCCGAACCGACATACTAATTTAGCAAAGACCACCAAATATTAACTTTAGTGGCAATCAATTAATTATGTCATACGTTAAAAGGGGGGGGGGGGGCAAAGACAAAGTGTATCAATAGACAGGGCGGGAGGATCAAGAGTTTTGTGACGTCATACACCAAAACTATTTTTTTCGTTTTTATGGGCCTTTGTGGTGAACTGGTGAACCGATTGCTCGTTTATCCTTTGTTATGCCGAAAAAACGTTAAGGCTTTTTATCTGTCACATGCGACAATAACAAAACAATTTCGTCTAACCGCTAAATTAAAAAAAAACATACTGTCAAAGAAATCGTCGTCATTTTTTTTAAAGACAAGCGTGTCTCTGTAATTTAAACCACTTTCGTGTTTTTACCGTAGTGTTGTGAGAAATGAGAGAAATTAACGAATAATTTATCAGTGTTACATATCACTCAGAGTAACTGAGCTGTGTTGCATCACACACCATTGTTATGTTGCATTCAAGCGTTGTAATTATACAAAAAATAAATACAGCAGTAGAAAAGTAACAACTACATTTCAAGTGAAATAAACACGGGTGCAATTAACGACGGTGAATTTTCTCATGTTTACTCGTAAATAATCAAATAGACGGTTTTGTTATATACTTCATTGTTTTAGTAATGTTTCTACCCGCATATTATTTTGTAGCGAAGTTAACAAACGTATTTTTATGACATCGATCATGTCATATATCGACGTTGGTATTAATATTTATTTTATGCATCAATGAACTTTCTTAAAATGCTTTTAGTGTTCCATTCGTTAGTGTTTTTGCGTGTTTGATTTTTTAATGTGCTGTTTATATAAACGGGATAACATCGTTTCTTTCCTTAGAAAATACAAATTCAGATGATCATTTTTAAAGATTTTTATGATGGTCTTTTATGAATACGAAACTAATCCAACTTTTAAGAACGTACAATACTGTGCAGTAGTTCACGGGCTTCAGTTACTTTATACTGTCTTATAATTAGATGAACTTATTTTGCACTTATCTTTTTAAAACATTTATTAATTTCACACTTTTTAAAACATATCAATTGCATATTTGCTTTTTTTCAATCCAACATTCACCGCCTTATCCTTCAATACTATAATCGGTCCACCGTCTGATGACCATCATCAAAAAACGAGATAATCTATTCTACATCGACGATGTCCGGTCTGAAATGTTTTTTTTTGCTCATTACAACTGTTATAAAGGCTCAGCTTCCTACGCGTCGATGAAAAAAAAACCTCTTTTGTTTGTCATGTTGCGTTACGTGGCTATTACGACTATTATAACCTGGCTATATTTTATACTAGCATATGCCTGCGACTTTATTTATTTGGTTTGATAAACTAGATGCTTGCAATTTACAAATACTATATTCACTCACGCATTTCCGATGCTATATTATTTCTAATCTTCAGTTTTTAAAATTGATTAAATGCGAGGAAGCAAACAGACAGATAATAATCAGTAAAGAGTTCCTTAAAAACCAATCATGTGTCATGTACATAAATCCATTAAGTATGTAGAAATCAAATTAAATGCAAGGAATAATACAAATAAAGAACTTCATAAAAATCATATAAAAAACGTACATTACAATACTAATTCTTAAACATTTTTCATACGGACTTCTGAAATTTAAAATCAATAGTACTTTACATTAAAAGTCATGCAGGGCATATTTAGCTTCGGCGTTCAATATTTGCCAAGGATAGTAGTGTGAATAACCCTTCCTTTTCGGATCAACACCGGTGCCGGTGGTGCGTGGGAGCCTGCAGACAATTCGCCTCTTAATAAGCAAAGCCTGATGACTTCTCGTGACACATAGCGAGGTTCTCCGAATGTGACTAATAACATCATATAATTCTTGCAGATGTGATATATTCCTTTAATGTTACTATATTAGGTATTAGTTAAATGCGCGTGGTTTTATACTAAATTAGTAATTCACCAATACATTTTTGAGAATGTAAAAATATAAACAGCTCCTTTAGACGTGTTTTCGATTATTTCTAGATGAAGATTTGATGTGTGTTCATTTTAATTACTATTTAAAAACTATGAATTTTCTCGAAGAAAACAAACCTGCAAACCCCCCAAGAAATTGGAATACACTTTTTAATTGCACTTGCATACTTTTTATCACGTATATCACGATATAATTTTATCCGATGCCCAAATTGTTTTCCAATATTTAAAATGAATTAATTAATAAGACATATCGGAAAGAATAATGGCATTATTTGTAATTATAAAATGGAATACAAAAAAATAAATAAATGAATTCATTGCATAAATAAATTTTGCGTATAATATATATATATGATGATATATATGCTGATGTATATATATATATATATATATCAGCTTATATACTATCATGGTTCCTGCCTCTGCAACGCGATGGACCCGGCACCCGCAACAATTTCGTCTATCTCTTTATTAAGCAGTTTGCTTGTATTAATTTCTTATTAGAGGTTTTCGTTTGATGCACGTATATGAAGTAAATATTATTACAATCACATAACCCTTCCTTCCGCTTCTAGGTTGTGTGTTTGATTTTTGCCCCGAATCTGGGAGCATTAAGTATATAATTGTGTATTTATATATTTTTAACAAAATAATTATATATTCTTAAAACCTAAGGGAATAAATTAAATTAGATTTGATATGTATTCATTTATTTTTATTCCTTTATGTACATATAGCGCCTAGATAATTGAGCTTAGCGCGGTATAACGACCTTTTCTAAAAATAAACTTAGCTACATCGATTAATCCCTCTCAAGCCCCGTGCATACATGAAAATCGTTAGAGCCGTTATCGGTGAGGAATGTAATGGATTAACTTACTTAAATTGAAGTAAACAATTTTATAGTATTTTAATAACATAATAAAAAATAACAATAATTTTACAAGAATAGGCCAACGTTCATTCTCTTTTTCGTGATTGCATATTATATATTTTCTATAAATTTCAAAATTGGCAATAAGAGAAATTTGATAAAATTGTACTTAAATTAAAATTTGAGTGCAATCCTATTTTTTTTTTTGTAATAAAATTTTGTATTCATGTGCGATTTTTTTTTTTTATTTTAACCTCCACGGAACATGTGCGAGGTTCAAATACAATGACGTGTCAGTTGCGGTTCGATGCTCGCCCGTTTTTTGGTTCACCTCACCAAACATAAAAACTTTCTGGTCTCTACGTGTAATAGCTTAGAAATCCTAAAGGACCAAATTACGGGCGGACAGACGGACGGGCGGACAAAGCGAGTATAAGGGCTCCTTGTAGGATTACGGCACCCTAAAATCCAACCAACAAGAATCTCTTCTGCCTTGAGTATCAATTTAAGTGCTATAAATTTAAATCAGAAAATATAATTATTAGCAATTTTTTATTTCCGATCAGGCGCTTGTATTTTCGATTTCTCGCACAAAAATGATAAATGAAAAATTAAATGTTATTAAGATAACTAAGAATATGCAATGTTGGTGGTCTTACGAGTAATTGTTGATAATCGACACTCTTTTTTTTTTAATAACCGGGTTGCAGCATTACACCGATTTTCCCTCGTATTCATTCGCGGATTAAAGCAAAGTAGTTTAGTTTTTCATGCATAGTCAACTATATCAATTGTTGAACAATGAAGGTTCTAAAGTAAGAGTTGAACGAATAAAATAATTAATATTGAAATTAGACTAATAATTAAGCCCTTCGAGTATCAATCATAAGAAGGATTACAGACCAATGTATTTTATCCTTTACGCAATTCGGATTACAAGGAGTTAATGGGTATTCCATCATTAGTTTGAATTTAATGAGAATTATCCTGGTATACTTTAGAGGTCGTACGTTAATCGGTGGCCGGTCTTTGAGTCGATTGCTAAGTAAGCAGTTCTTACCGATTGAAACATCCACAACTGTGCGATTTGCACTAAATTTCTTATCTCTTTTCGTCCTATATTAGTGTAATAGTAATACGGAACTTACGGCACTTTCAAGAGATGAACAATTTGTTTACAGGCTAATGTGTAATTAAAAATATGTATTTGGTTATCGTTAGTTGAGCTATCTGCTCACTAATCTGCCATAGCTACAAAAGTTACCAAATTTAGACATCACTGCGTATTAAATTTTTACACGAATAAATATATAGAGATGAATTTTCGGTTGGTTTTGTATTGAGGTTATGAGATCGTTTACATTTGCAACGAGGTACTTATTTCCAGCAACAACGGTCGCATCCTCAAAGTGATGGTCGCCAAGAATGGATTCAGGTGGGTCAGGAAAGGAAGGTGTGGCTAGAAAAGGGGGAGGTCTTTGCCCAGCAGTGGGACAGTATAAGCTAATTAAAAGAAAAAAAAATATCTAATACCTATAACAAAGACACAAAACATTTTTGCTTGTCTGGTTGTTTGTTACGGGTAATCTCCAAAACGGCTAGATCGATTACAACGGCACTTATACTAATCGTTAGCTGATACAAGGAATAACATAGCCTAATTTAATTGTAGATTAAATCACGCGAAGACGCGAGTTAAAGCTGATTATTTAAATCACTGTGAATGCACTATTAAATTAACGATAAGCAGTATTACAATGTGGCAGATGAAAACAACTTCAACGCGTAATGTATTTATAATGCATATTTTATAAAACTATTAGCATTCGCACACCATCCTCTGTATAAATTATAATTGTACCATATTCCTCTGTTCGCGCAATTTTCGTAAAATGGTACCGAAAGTTTTTGCTACACCTATTAAAGAATACATACATAATTAGGTCCTTTGAACTGAAACAAAATGTTATATATAAGAGATTTTTCGACTGCACAGAAAATCAAAAAAAAAAAAACAAATTCATCCCGCTTGCTCCATAATTCTTTACCGTTTTGGTAAATAAGGTATATGAAATAATGAATGGCTTAAAGAACTATATAGCAACTTGACACAAACAAACATTCGTACTTGGGTATGTTTAATTGGACATAGCTTCTTGCCAAATATCATGTTTCTCGATGAAAGGGAAACTCTATAGGTTATGATTCCCTTTTCGAATGTACTTCCAATCTTTGTAATTACTAGTAAGTATAGAAAATGCGACAAAAATGGTAAAATCTTTGGATTGTGTACACTAAGAAAGTTGATTTATAAGCAACTTCAAGGAATCACAGGCCTCAGTACTTGGTTATATTTTTACTTTAAACCTTCTTTAATTGAACTCGCGTGCGAAACCTTCAAATAAATCAACCACACATGCCCCAAGCGTTCAACTAGAAGCTTCTAAGTAGAGATATCGCCGTCATCATTGGAAGAACGTAACAATCAACACACCCTATTCGGTACTCGATGATATAAAAAAATGGGAGTCACAAACTTGTAAAAATAAAAGTCACCTCGAAATATTCAAGCGCGATCAATTTTTTTGACTTTCAAAATGACGATTCTCTCAAAGCAAAGGCAATTTTTTTTTTTCGTTTTTCCCCATAATCTACGTATATAAATCCCGATAACGCTTTAGTGGCTACAAATTTTGCATCACGGCCTTCCTACCATATCTAGTTATGTCATCTGCAAGACTGCAAGCATAATTGTAATGCAGTGGTCCGCAGATCAACACTGGCATCGGTAATTGGTCGGGTATGCTGCTATGTTACCAACCCTTAGGTATAACAAGGGGCAAACGGACAGGATCGAACTTTTTTGTTTTTAATTTATCCACTATTGTTAAGTTTTTTGTTTAAAGTCTTTGATAAATATTGTTTTGTTGGTAAAGTCTTCCCCCTAGGTGAGGCGCCCCCTGGGACTCGGCGCCTGAATTAAATGTGTCGTAATCTTGCGGATTTGCTTTTTTCTTTCGAACAACGTGTCAATGCATAATTAAACCAGAAATAATATTAATAGGAGCCGTCTTTAGTCAAAGTGTAAAGAGTATATTTCTTAATATATAAGCATATTTAATTATTGTTACGCATTTTAGAAGAAAAATGTTATTTGTAACAAACACTACACTGCTCAAAAATATATAAGGTAGTAATAAAAACAAACAAAAAAGAACCTTTTAAATTATATATTCAAAATACAGTGAACTGCGCCAAAAAGGGTAGAGAAGTCTCACTTCGAAGAAAAAACTGGGACTTTGTATTTTATTTTAAATGCTGACAACAACTACTGCCTAACAACCGCTTGTCAGTATCGCCTGCGCCGTTGTGTTTTTTCTTCAGACCACGACGAATCGAGGTTCTCTACACTCTCTTCTGTTTCTTGCGATTTGAAATTATTGAAAACTTTGCTAGGGTAACGATAGTGTTTACCGAAGGCGGGTTCTGAGTATTTTTTAAATCTTTTATATTCATTTTCTTCCTTTTCCCATTCGTCCTTACTGACGTACGGGAATAGATTGCGCAACCATTTAGGCACAAATTCATCCATATAAAAGAACCGACGTCGCCATGTTTTGTGCGTATCACAGAAGCTTCCGCCATTTCCGCTCATCCAAAGAGGTAAACTGAAAATTAGAAGATTTGTAGATTTTTAGTCACTTTTCGCACCTGGTACCTGCCCACGGGTCACATTTACAACTTGCCAAGTATGCAGGTGTTTATAGGTATAATATGAGACTCTACTCAGAAGTTTCATCCTTCAGAAAATAGGTTATGTCTTACGGCTCTTGTATCTCACCTACAATGTAGCCATACAAAAATAATATTGTTGAAAATATGGTAAAATATCTTGCAGGCATTTCTCTGTGACGGTTTCGAATCTGCGGCGAATAAAAAAATACTTCAAAAAGTTCCTAAACAATAAGATAAATATCAAATGGTTTTTATATACCTAATGAATTAATTAGTGAGTTCCAAGTTTTATTCGCGATAAACAATTACTGCCTGCAGACAAGTGCCTTCTACATTAACTTTGGCAGACATATATTTCACAAATATCTGATTTATATATAGCCAATTAGATAATTACATTTTTTTTAAATAAAATAAATTGCCACTTACAGACTTAGATATCTAAGGGCCCAACGATATGCATTTGTGTAAAAATAAGCAGAAAGAGGATTTAAATGAGGGTACGGCTTCGCACTCGATAATCCCGATGATAAGCCTATGACAACCATCCCCATTTGATAGCCATCGACCAAAACCACTAAACCATCCCGTATATTATCTTTATTTGGCATATTTACTTTCATTGTTATATCTGAAAGCACGGTAAAATATTATAATAAAAATAACAATAAAATTACATCTATATGGTAACATAATAGAATTATCGCAAAAGAAAAATAAAATTTGTTTTACAGAATGAGATGTACTGTACAATCTGTACTATAATGACTGTACAATGTCATAATCCATTCCGATTATGACATTGTACAGTCGACCAAGAAAATGCTTTACCATTTTGGATGACAGCTCCTAGTTAAAGAAAATTGTGCTAAGGGTTATTGTTGGACATTAACGTAATGCATAACAAGCAAAAATAGGCCTTTTAACTAGTTGACGTGCAAACGACATTCGATTTTAGCGTGGCAAACCCATTTCTTGATTGACTTTACAATAAAAACGATGAGAAAGTTTGAGAAATGCCATTTGAGAGAAAGCACAAACAAGATCTCGGTATAATTTCAGTTATACTAGTGAACGTCTTCGAATAAGGAGTATCAAGTACCGTCGTCGCCTGTGGGCTTAGTAACGACTGAGAATGAGCTAGTTGACCCTTCGGTCTCCACCCAAGGATGTCAACAAGTGATACACTCACCTCAGGCGCGCTTGGAGTCACAGGGACCACATGCTCTCACCAACGCTGGCGTCGCATGAGATGGTCTCCCGAAATGAATGGAGTGTCATGCAAGCCATCTATCAGGCGACAGATGGGGAAACTAAACTCACTGCGTATCGCTGAAGGATGTGCATTTGTTATACTAATTAATTTAAATAACATACCCGTTGTTGGAATAGCAAGATCAAGTCCAAGTCGAGGTCGCCAGAAAAACGTGCCGGGGACGGCACCCTATAACAAAAATGAATTAATAAAGTAGTGGAAACAGGCTGACATGCGATATAGAAAATTAGTATTTTTGAAGTTAATATTTTAAGAGGACCATTTTCTTAGTTTGGCAGTCTTGTAAAAACGTTTGCGTCTCCATGGACGTTCTTTAAGTGGTCAATACGACGTTCTCGTTCCGATGACTATTTCATTAATCTTAAATATCGTAATTTCCACTTCGAATAAAGCAAAGGGTGACCTAAAACAAAATAACGGAGGAAGACCAAAATTTTCCGAATATCACGAAAGTAACAAATGCGACAAGTTTCAGCCGACAATCGTAAAAATCATCTTGAAGAACAACAAGATGCTGTTTTAAGATATACTCAATCACATGCTGAAAAACATCGTGAATCCGCAGTACGATACACATTTACATCCAGTGATCAACCGCGACGAACCGCGATAATCGGCATCTCATACGAAGATTCACCATAAGTGCAAAGAAGAAATGCTAAGTTTAGTATGAACTTTTTTTTAATAATTAATTTATATTCCAACTTTTTGAAGCAGCTAGAAAAGTTATATATAGTATTATTAAAGGAAAAGATATAACACTATTTTATGACTCTTTTAAAACGTTTTCATTCAAACTACATAAATCCCAGGATGATGGAAATTACAAGGGCCGATTGACGGCATTCACTACGATTAAAACTGATATGGCTTCAATCGAGCCTCAAAAACCCATGAAGATTTGCAGCTTTATCATGTCGTCGTCTTATCATTGTATGCGCAATATAATGAGGTGCAGTTATGGTTAGAATGCATAACGGAGGATATTAAAATGCAGCTCTCTGCGCGTACCGATTTAGTCTAAGTATTACATATTACGAGTAAAAGTACAGTCTACTTGAATAAAATATCATTTGAGTATTTAGTATTACCTGTATTTTACGAGTCGTTGGGTAGATCTCGGGGTTTATTGAATTGCTTTAACGAAGACAAAGACTTTTAGAAAGAAGTGTGAAAACTGTAAATAGTAATTACATACATACAATACATACATTACTTTACATAGTAATTATATCTTAATTGTATATACCCACGAAAAATGCAATTTCTCACTTACCTTTACAACAGGGAGAGCCATCAGGATAACGTATAGCATTTTTTCATACATCTCTAAAGATAAATGTCTTCACTACAACCTAACCAAGTGAATTGTGCAGCAATATTGCGGGTTTCTAACAGGGTTTGGAATATCAAATGTTTAATAAGCGGACACTGTTATGAACACAATAAATTCCAAACCGAGGGAAGTTTTTAATGTACAGAGTTGCGCGAGAACAATGAAATTTTAGTAAGTTTAACTACATACTGGTAAGGCCAATCTTTTTCAACGAAAATTATCACTGGTGACTAATCAGTACTAACTTACTAATCAGGAAACTGTTTTCCTAATATTAAATCACGAGCGTATCTTTACATAGTATAAAATGACGTCGTTTCCCGGCTTTGTAGGCGTTGATCTTATAATCCACGCAAGGGATTTCAATAAGTTTTTCGTCAATAAACAGAGCAATTCAAGGAGGTTTAAATGAATAATAAATGCATATATTAGTGGAAAAATGCCGAGAGTTTCACAGCCTTAACTTGATGTAGTTAAAAACGTATTCATCCTTAGCCAAATAAATACACTAAGAAAAAAAATCTACGTTACGAACAGACACTTCAATTTTATTTACATGTAAAGATTATATCTTTTTGGACTTTTTAATTCTTATACCTCAGAAAAGGTGACTCTTAGGAAAAAAGTAATTGTACATTATTTATAGATAATTATGTTATCTACAATGCTGAGACTGTTAAATTACCGTTTGGCTGAAAATCACGAAAAAATAATTTTTGTGACCTTTGATTCCAAATATCTAAGCACGCAATAGCGGTGAATATTGTGAATTTAGAGACAATATTTGTAAAGCTAAAACAAAGATCTATACAAAAATTCGACTGGTTCCGTTGGATTTCTCGGTTATCAACGTTTATCAACTTAGATGATTTGGCTACAATTATAATATTCTCTTAGTGTTGATTTTATGTTGATTTTGATTATTTTCATGTTTTTTACTAAGTAGATAAATAAACACTGCTTTAAACAAACAATAAAAAACAAAACAAGCTAATAAAGAATAGAATAGAAAAGAAGAAAATGGACAGAAATATATGAAGAGACGAAAAATTTAATTTATATTCTAATGTTATAATTATTTGTAATTTGTATAAAGTTATGTAGCTAATATAATTAAAGATCACCGGATGGCCGAAATTCGGTCAGAAATCTTTAGATTTGCACAACATATTATACTTATTTAAAGCTATGTACAATAAATGTCACAATGAACAAAACACATTGTTATTTTGTTATGGTTGTCATATCTACGCTTTGGCACAATCTTACAATAAAATCTATGTGTGTTTGTCAACAAATTTTTGTCATCGGTGTGCGTATGATTTTATTTTAATAAATTAATGTATTTATACTGCATATTTAGCATTCGCCCATCTCTCTCTACAAAACTATAATTGTGCCAAATTTCATAGTCCTCCGTCTGCGTAATTTTCGTCGTTCGAAAGTTTTTCCATCCCGTATTAATATATAGATAAAGAATGTATACACATATTTTTTGATTAAAGGAAAATTAAACCTAATGGTTCTTCGAGCTGGATACATCGACAGGATAATTAGTTTGGCGACTCCCTATTTTTGAACAGAACAGTCTGAATAAATATATTTAATAAATCAAGCTATTCAAACAAATTTGTAAACAATTGAAGTAAAACTGCACATTTTTTGTCGTCTGGTAATATTTGAAATATACGAACAGGGAAAATCATTTCACCTAAGTCTGAACAAGGTGGTTATCTAAATTCACTGGAGCGTACAGCGAGTATGTTACAAAAAGTTCAAATAAATATAAAGAAGTGTCCTAAGCAAAAATTAACGGAAGATCATATAAAAGCGAGATTAAAAACAAGAATATTGGGATACATTTAAAAGAGCTCACAAATGTTTTTGTTAAACTGCACTCCAAGGGAACCAATATAACAATCATAGGACATAACAATGCAAAGGTTTGTCTAATATTCGATATGTCGGCCAACCAATCTTACAACTATGTCAAAGATAGATATATATTGAGCTGATGATGACAATAGGTTACAATGGACTTGCTTATTCTTTAGGTTTAATTTTCCTAAAATGTATTTCTAGTTATGTTTTCTTTAAAAATGTGTATTGGTGTCTGCAGAAGACTTGATGTTCAGTTCAATTTGGAAAATCATTCAGTACAAAATGAAACAAAATTGTATCGTGAAAGTTGAAATTTTTAATATATAGTACAAAGCAGATCAACTCATTGGGTTCAACTATAAGATCAATTTAGGACAACATAAGAACAATTTGGTAGTGCAAACCTTTGTAAAACAGATTTATGTCGTATCGCACTTGCAGGAAAATTAAAAAGTCCGTAACGATCAAGAATGTATAAACACAGGTGATGAAAAACCACCTATTATCTAATACATATTACGATCACCCAGAAACCTTCATATCATCCACCACTCCACGGCGTTCGGAACAAGTTCTTAAAATAAAAGGGAGGTGAATGATAAGAAAACGCATAGGCATAATCAAGTAGCCAAGATAATCCATAATGAACTTGTTCTTAAATATAGTTTTGTTGATAAAGAGGTCCTCTACTACAGCTACAAACCTACGTTAGTCCCAGGAAATATGTCTATCACCACTGACGGCCATATTGTAACTGATGTAGTCATGGTTCCTTGATCACCGCACATCGTCTTTGTTATTGATTACGAATTACATTTCTTCCCTTCATTCTTCAGATATGTATAATATAACCAATAGTACTTTTATTCTACAAGGTAGCCTCGCACGGTTAAGAGATTTACCGACAATCGATATACTATCGACTTTTAACGATTCTGTCACATCACTCATTCCCGTTCCCATTCCTCAGATGTCATTCTTTATTCGTGGGAAGTAGCAGAACGTTCCGTATAAAAGACAATACTGAAAAATCATAAAATAAATAAACTGGAGGAGAAACGTAAAAGACGACGAAGTTGAATTGAGTCGCGACATATATGCTTTTTTCTAGTGCATTATTAATATCTTATTAAACGTGGTGATTGTATATGAACAATCTCCAAATAGACGAATAAAAGATTTTATAATAGTAACAGTAAAAATATGAACAATTAGTGTAGAATCGTTTGTTTAGTCACCTGAAAAGAGTGCTTTATAGGCTTTTATCAGATGGAGACAAGATACGTCTTTTCAATGATTGGGTTATGCCCTTAATTACTTATACCTTTGGCATACTAAGATGGACCCAAACTGAACTTGTCGATCTGGGATACTGATAATTATCCCCACGACGAAGCAAAGCGAAGCGCGAGGACATTACTTCAGAACCTTTTCACGAAACACTTCATCGTTTTTTTGTACCGTCATGACTTGGAATTAGTCAAAGTCAAATAGTCCGTAAAGTACAAAAACTATTGGCAGCTTACCGCATGCATCATACACGTTCATCTGTTATGTGATAATAAATCCCGTAGAATGAAAAGAACAAATAGAATAACAAAAAAATCCATGCTTCTCATAATACAATTTTATGCAGATTGCTCACACATATATTCTTTAAAAGCCTCCAAAGAGAGTATGATTCCACCAGAAGTTACAATTTAATTTAAATGAAAACTAAATATAATAATAATACTTAAAAAACCACAAGCGTAATTTCTTGGGCATCTTATACACAATGCTGCAACTCACTGTCGTCCATCGAGGCAGAGTATATTTCTTTGTCTGAAGCTGCTAGAGAAGCGGTTACGTCCGGGCCATCCTGGCTGAACTCATAAGACAGTCAAGCTAAATAATTTTATTTAGTGATAATCAGTCGGCAAAAGAACTTGCCACAGACCATGTATTCCATAAAAGATCAAAATATTGTTATTAAATTCTATTTTCGAGAGGTCGTTGATAATACTCAATTATATGCAAACTGAGAAAATGACTGTAGGAAATGTTCAGGAAAATGTTTCACATATAACTAGTACGTGATGGGACCGATAGGTCCGGTCTAAATATTCTGAAGACATTTAGGTTACTTCGAGACGAAGACTCAGGAAATGGCATCCTTTATGGGAGATACATTTGTAAACTTGTTATCAGAAACGTTACTCTTATCATGTGAAAATTAATGTTATAATTAGGGAGGAAAATCATCAAGTTTCAATTACGTGTAAGCGGACTCGTAGTTTAGGTGA